>JBBGZY010001611.1:1765000-2351063 GCA_037952925.1 Lithobates clamitans
CTAGTTCGATAACATAATTCAACATTACTTTTACTACTTCCTGCCAAGGAGCTTGGATACCTTTGGACCTTGTTTAGGCCTAATTGAAGATTAACAAGCAGATCCATTCTATGTCTGTAGTCTTGCTGATTTTATGTTGACTGTGGCTAAGGACAATTAAAAGTATACGTAAATCTAACAACAAACTTCTCTTATTTGCTCCATTTTGGTCTGCTAAATAAAGCCTTGAAAGCATTCTGTTCTATCGATTTCATTAACCAGTTCCCGCCTGGCCCATATTACAATCATAGCTCCCAACTGTCCCTGATTTTGAGGGACTGTCCCTGATTTGGAGCAATGTCCCTCTGTCCCTCTTTCCCCCTCATTTGTCCCTCATGTTGGTCTGATCCATATAGTTGTATAGAAAAAGCACTTTTTATCTTTTGAAAAGTGTTTCCTAGTGCTAAACCATTTATCCAATTTCTAAAATGCTGCATTTGTACATTTTAAAAGTCAATATAAAGGAATAGAATTGCTAAAAAAAAGCCCTTGTGGATTTAATTAACCTTTTTTTTTGTTAATTCTCCTTTAAGGGGGTGTGGCAGGGGGCGTGTCCTATGCCTACATACCTTTGTTAGTAGGTGTCCCTCATTCCCATCTCAAAATGTTGGGAGGTATGGTACAATGATGGCTGGGTAGGACCTCTCTAGCTCTGGGTGGACATCATCAGGGCCGGACTGGCCTACTGAGATACCGGGAAATTTTCGGTAGACTGCCTGCCCTGGGGCCGCTTTGAGCGGTGACTGCAGCGCTCTCCTCCCTCTGTCCTCCGGCGCTCATATGTCACGGAGCTGGGGTCCCGCCCCCCTAGACCGGCTCGTGTGATAGTAGATTGAATCAGTGTTCTGCCTATCACACGAGCCGGTCTAGGGAGCTGGGACCTTGCACACAGACCCAGCTCCGTCTCCGTCAGTGGCCCCTGTGTCGGCAGGAGGACAGAGGGAGGAGAGCGCTGTGTTATCCAGAAAACGGTGAGACCGTGAGGCTGCAATTTGTGGGCAGAGAGGCTGCAATTGGTGGGCGGAGAGGCTTCAATTGGTGGGCGGAGAGGCTGCAATTGGTGAGCACAGAGGCTGCAGTGGTGGGCACACAGAGGCTGCAATTGGTGGGCAAAGTAAAGGCTGCATTGATGGGCACAGAGAAGCTGCATTGATGGGCACAGCGAGGCTGCATTGGTGGGCACAGCGAGGCTGCATTGGTGGGCACAGTGAGGCTGGATTGATGGGCACAGTGAGGCTGCAATGAAGTGAAGCTGCATTGGTGGGCACAGTGAGGCTGCATTGGTGGGCACAGAGAGGCTGCATTGGTGGACACAGTGAGGCTGCATTGGTAGGCACAAAGAGGCTGCAATGATGGGCACAAAGTGGCTGCATTGATGGGCACCATGAAGCTACAATGATGGGCACAGTGAGGCTGCAATGATTGGCACAGTGAAGCTGCATTGATGGGCACAGGGAGGCTGCATTGATGGGCACAGGGAGGCTGCATTGATGGGCACAGGGAGGCTGCATTGGTGGGCACAGCGAGGCTGCATTGGTGGGCACAGTGAGACTGCATTCATGGGCACAGTGAGGCTGCATTGCTGAGCATGGTGAGGCTGCACAGTGAGGCTGCAATTGGTGGGCACAGAGAGGCAGCAATTGGTGGGCACAGAGTGGCTGCAATTGGTGGGCACACATAGGCTGCAATTGGTGGGCACACATAGGCTGCAATTGGTGGGCACAGAGGCTGCAATTGGTAGGCACAGTGAGGCTGCATTGGTGGGCACAGTGAAGCTGCATTGGTGGGCACGGCAAGGCTGCATTGGTGGGCACAGCGAGGCTGCAGTAGTGGGCACAGTGAGGCTGCAATTGGTGGGCACAGAGAGGCTGCAATTGGTGGGCACAGAGAGGCTGCAATTGGTGGGTACAGAGGCTGCAATTGGTGGGCACAGAGAGGCTGCAACTGGTGGGCACAGAGAGGCTGCAATTGGTGGGCACACATAGGTTGCAATTGGTGGGCACACATAGGCTGCATTGGTGGGCACAGCGAAGCTGCATTGGTGGGCACGGCGAGGCTGCATTGGTGGGCACAGCGAGGCTGCAGTGGTGGGCACACTGAGGCTACATTGATTGGCACAGTGAGGCTGCAATGATGGGCACAGAGAGGCTGTAATGATGGGCACAGAGAGGCTGCATTGATGGGCACCATGAAGCTACAATGATGGACACAGTGAGGCTGCATTGATGGGCACAGGGAGGCTGCATTGGTGGGCACAGTGAGACTGCATTGGTGGGCACGGCGAGGCTGCATTGATGGGCACGGCGAGGCTGCATTGATGGGCACGGCGAGGCTGCATTGATGGGCACGACGAGGCTGCATTGAAGAGCGCGGCGAGGCTGCATTGATGGGCACGGCGAGGCTGCATTGATGGGCAACCATCTCCTGTACCATGCCCGCAGCCTCCGACACCTCTTGTATCATGTCTGCAGCCTCTGACATCTACTGTATCATGCCTGCAGCCTCTGACCATCTCTTGTATCATGTCCACAGCCTCTGACCATCTCTTGTATCATGTCCTCAGTCTCTAGCCATCTCTTGTATCTTGTCCTCAGTCTCTAGCCATCTCTTGTATCATGTCCTCAGTCTCTAGCCATCTCTTGTATCATGTCCTTAGTCTCTAGCCATCTCTTGTATCATGTGCTCAGTCTCTAGCCATCTCTTGTATCATGTGCTCAGTCTCTAGCCATCTCTTGTATCATGTGCTCAGTCTCTAGCCAACTCTTGTATCATGTGCTCAGTCTCTAGCCATCTCTTGTATTCTTGTATTCTGTCCTCAGTCTCTAAACATCACTTGTATCATGTCCGCAACCTCTGGCCATCTCTTGTCTTATATCATGTCTGCAGTCTTTGAGGGGGAGTCTGGAGAGGAGTTAAGAGTGGGAGTGCCACCAGGATGGGGGCATGGGAGAAGTCAGATGTGTGTGGACTGTGG
Organism: Lithobates clamitans; assembly: GCA_037952925.1. Lineage (NCBI taxonomy): Eukaryota > Metazoa > Chordata > Amphibia > Anura > Ranidae > Lithobates > Lithobates clamitans. The sequence goes on from JBBGZY010001611.1 coordinate 1,768,014, forward strand.
AGAGGAGACTATAGGATAAAATCAGAGCCACTAACCTGGAGCCATCTAACTGAGCCCTGCACAGTGCACCTGAGAGGAGGACAGTGACAGCGCCGCCAGGCAAGTCTGAGGGGGGGTCACTGATGTAAGGGGGGAGTGAATACAATAATATAAGGGGGCACTGATATAAAGGTTTCCCCCTTATATCAGTAACCCCCCCATTCTTTCTGCAGAAGGTGGTCTCTGGAAACCAGAGTCCCCCCCACGTTCCTGGAGTGCCCCTTGATGATGGACCAATTTTACCACTTTTAACTGGAATTTGCTTTTATAAACATTTATATATTTATATTTATATATTTATATATATATATATATATATATATATATATATATATATATATATATATATATATATATATATATATATATATATATATTTATATATATATATATTTATATATATTTATTTATAGATAGATAGATAGAGATATGTATCTTACCTGACTGCATTGTGCCAAGTGTAAAGTTTGGTGGTGGAGAGGGTTATGTTTCAGGGATTGGGCTTGGACCCTTAATTCCAGTGAAGGGAACACTTAAGGTGTCAGCATACCAAGATATTTTGGACAATTTCATGCTCCCAACTTTGTGGGAACAGTTTGGGGATGGCCCCTTCCTGTTCCAACATGACTGTGCACCAGTGCACAAAGCAAGGTCCATAAAGACATGGATGAGTGGGTTTGAGGTGGAGGAACTTGACTGGTCTGCACAGAGTCCTAACCTCAAATTGATAGAACACGTTTGAGACGAATTAGAGCGGAGACTGCAAGCCAGGCCTTCTCATCCACATCAGTGCCTGACCTCAGAAATGCACTTCTGGATAAATGGTCAAACATTCCCAAAGACACACTCCTAAACCTTGTGGACAGCCTTCCCAGAAGAGTTGAAGCTGTTATAGCTGCAAAGGGAGGGCCAACGCAATATTGAACCCTATGGACTAAGACTGGGATGCCATTAAAGTTCATGTGCAGGTAAGGGCAGGTGTCCCAATACCTTTGACAATATGGTGTATATCCAAATATAAAAGAAAGGCTACATTTCCTGCCTCATGTCTCCTAAGACCACATTGAAGATATAACTTTATATACAGTACACTCACAGTTAATGTAAATATCACAAATACGTTATGTAGTGTTAACGCTAAATTTGAATAAAAATTGTTGGAGATTTGAAGAGCTGCAACTCTACGCGTTTTGTTGACACAGCAATCAAAGTCGGCAACATTTTTTATTCAAACCCTTAAAAATTATAAATAAAAGGGCTCTAAATTCCAAACCTGCTTCCTTTTACCCTAAATTTGAAGACAATACAAAAAATTCTTTTAGTTTGACCCGTTTTAATTGCTTATGCGTGAATTTATGTTTTTGTCTTGTATGCTGACTCTGTTAAATGAAAAATAAAAAACAAATTACTCACACTCACACTGTTTAAAAATACCCATAAACTCCAGCATAGTTTTGTATAATAGGACTTTCCATATCCTTTTTATCCCTTGTTACAAATTCACTCTTCCCATGATTAATAGGTATCTGGCCTCGCCTACTGAATTTTTTCTTCTTTTTTTTTTTTCTCCAGGTTGTGTGAAGTTGGCGCAGTGACTATAAAGCGACAAGCTTTTAAAACAGACCTTGAGAATCTGCAGTCTATGAAAGAGGTGTCTCTTCCTAAATAAAACTCAGAGAATTCATGTACTTAGTACCGCTGATTGCTTCTGGGAATTCCAACTCCTTCAAGTGCATTTTGTCATTTCATAACATTTTTTTTCCGGGCTGCCTTCATGTATTGTGTCTCTCTCCCGTCTTTAATCTTTCCAAAGAAGTTTGCCATTCTTTTTTTTTTTTTTTTTTCATTTTTTTTTTAGAGGTCTAATTATGAGCTTCCACTTTGCAGCCTGCAATAATGGTTTCAAATGATATACGGTTTGATCTTCAACTAAAGGTGTTAAAAGTGCCTGCGATGGCAGATTCCCCGGTGCTAAGTCTTTAAAAATTTCCAACCTTTATTCGGTGCACTGCATTATTATTATTATTATTATTATACAGGATATATATAGCGCCAACAGTTTACGCAGCGCTTTACAATATAAAAGGGAGACAATACAGTTATAATACAATAAAATACAAGAGGATTAAGAGGGCCCTGCTGAGAAGAGCTTACAATCTAATAGGGTGGGGCAGGTGGTATAAAAGGTTGTAACTGTGGGGAATGAGCTGATGGAAGTGGTAGAAGATTAGTTGGAGACGTGATAGGCTTCCCTGAAGAGATGAGTTTTCAGGGATCGCCTGAAGGTAGCAAGAGTAGGGGATAGCCGGACAGGTGGAGGTAGCGAGTTCCAGAGGTTGGGAGAGGCTCTGGAGAAATCCTGGAGACGAGCATGAGAGGAGGAGACGAGAGAGCTTGAGAGTAGGAGGTCTTGGGAAGAGCGGAGAGGACGATTTGGGTGATATTTGGAGACAAGATTGGTGATGTAGCTCGGGGCAGAGTTGTGAATGGCTTTGTATGTTGTGGTTAGTATTTTGAATTTAATTCGCTGGGTGATTGGGAGCCAGTGTAGGGATTGGAGGAGAGGGTTGGCGGACATTGAGCGGTTGGTAAGGTGGATAAGTCTGGCAGCAGCATTCATTATAGACTGAAGACGTGGGCGGTTATGAAGTGACCAAGGGAGGAGGTGTAGATAGAGAAGAGAAGGGGTCCAAGAACAGAGCCTTGGGGGACCCCCACAGAAAAGGGCAATGGAGAGCAGGAGACGGAGTTGTAGGTGACACTGAAGGAGCGCTGTGATAAATAAGCAGAGAATCAGGATAGAGCAGAATCTCGAGGCCAAGGGAATGTGGTTTATTGAGAAGGAGCGGGTGGTCAACAGTATCAAAGGCCGCAGAGAGGTCAAGTAGTAGGAGTATGTAGTACTAGCTGTTGGTTTTAGCAGTTAGTAAACCGTTAGTGAGTTTTAGTAACGCAGTTTCCATGGAGTGCTGTGAGCGAAAGTCATACTGTAAGGGGTCAAAAAGGTTATTTTCATTGAGGTAGGAGCTAAGACGGTTGTAGACTAAGCGTTCTAGAAGTTTAGAGGTGAATGGGAGCAATGAGATGGGTCTTAAGTTGTTCAGGTTGGTGGGGTCCAGTGAGGGATTTTTAAGTATGGGTGTGATCTGCGCATGTTTTAGAGGGGAGGGGAAGGTGCCACTAGAGAGGGAGAAATTGAAGATGTGAGTGAGGGAGCATAGGATAGAAGAAGAGGGTGACCATAGTAGTCGTGAGGGAACAGGATCCAAGGGACAATTGGTTAGGTGGGCATCTGAGAAAAATTTTGTAACCTCTTCAGTAGTACTCAATTCAAAAGAGGAGAGTGTTGAATGTGCTGGTAGGCAAGGTATGTCGGGTGGGGAAGACGTACGCACAGTGGAGGTGTCCCCACAGATTTGCATCAATCTTGTCTTTGAAGTGATTGGCAATCTCTTGGGCAGTGAGTGAGTTAGTGGATAGAGGGGGTGGGGGACGAAGCAGAGAGTTAAAGGTTGAGAAGAGCTGACGGGGACTGGATGACAAGGAATTAATAAGAGAGACAAAGTAGGCTTGTTTGGCAGCATGGAGGCAGGAATAGTATTTTAGAATAGCAGTATTATATAGGGTGAAGTCTTGCAGGCATTTGGTTTTACGCCACAGTCGTTCAAGAGCACGGCAATGTCTCTTGAGATTTCTTGTGTTGTCAGTTTGCCAGGGTTTTAACGGTCGGGGCCTAATTCTGCGTGTGGTTAGAGGAGCAAGTGCATCTAGTGATGATGAGAGTGAACTGTTGTAGACAGAAGTGGCCACGTCAGGACAGCACAGGGGAGAGATTAGGTCATATAGGTGGTCAGTAGCAGAATAGAGAAGAGAAGGGTTAAAGTGGCGAAGGTTTCTACAAGTAATTGTTTGCTGCTTGGAGGGATGGGTGGTTGGAGGCAAGGATACAGTGAAAGTAATGAGGTTGTGATCAGAGAGAGGAAAGGGTGTGTTGGTAAGGTTGCCAGGGTTGCAGAGATGGGAGAATACAAGGTCAAGGGTAATACCATTGGAGTGAGTGGAAGTATGTGTCCATTGGTTTAAGTCAAAAGATGAGGTTAAGTCGAGAAGTTTAGCTGTAGTTGGGCTGTTAACATTGACAGGAATGTTAAAGTCATCAAGAATGATGGGTATTTCAGAGGAGAGAAAGTAGAGTAGCCAGGCAGCAAAGTCATCAAGAAAGCGCAATACCGCTCCAGGAGGCCGATAAATTGCTGCAATCCTCAGAGAAATGGGAGAAAACAGACGAATACAGTGCATCTTGAAAGAAGAGAAGGATAGAGAGGGAGGGACAGGAAGGACTTGGAAGGTGCTTTGTGGGGATAGAAGGAAGCCAACTCCATCTCCTTTCTGTCTGTTGGGTCTGGAGGAGTGAGTCCAATGGAGACCACCATGGGAGAGGGCAGAAGGAGAAGCTGAGTCAAAATTTTGAAGCCAGGTTTCTGTTATGGCGAGTATGTTAAAGCCATGAGAGATGAAGAGGTCATGTACAGATGTTAGCTTGTTACAGATGGAGCGGGCGTTCCAAAGGGCGCATGAGATTGGTGGGGTGCTTTGAGAAAGCAGGGGGATAGAAATAAACTGAGAGGATTGTGGTGGTTGCCAGAGGGGGAGGGGTATTGGATATGTGGCTTGCAGTTGGAAAATGGCGGACCAGGATTAGGAGAAATGTCACCTGAGACTAGGAGAAGGAGGAGGGCGAGAAAGGCAAGATGGGAGTGGGATGTGCATGAGCGCACGTGTCTAGTCGCCCTGGGTGCAGTAGTAGGGAGAGGGTAGGAGTGAGGGTGATATGTGCATGCTGCAGGGAAGAGAGGAGGGGTAGAGTAAAGATAATTTGAGGATAGAAGACACCAATGTGAGAAGGAAGAGAATAAGGAGCATGTTGATAGAGAGTAGGAAACTGACTTTATATAAAATATAAAATAAATGTCAAAAGCTGGTTTGCTTGTCGTCTTGCAGAGTGGAGCAGAGTTCTTTTTGTATCTTCATCCAGCTTTAGTTATTCTGCTTTCATTAAACTGCGTTGGTGAAACTGCGCATCACCCGTGACAGAGCCACTCAGGGAAGAGCCATGATGTCTGCGCCACCCCATAGGCTGCTTTAAATTTATAGGGAGACTGAGCAGGCATGCATTTCTCAGTTGGTCAGTTGTAGAATTAGGGATCACATCTATTACTCCGGGGAAGGAAAAATGATAACGGCAGTCAGTAGGCATCTTGATCTCTATCACAAATTTAATACCTCCCTTGTCTCATTCATTGCATTAACAGTTATTCCACCGGATCCCAGGGGTGGTGAGTGGGACAAAAAAGTATGCCAACAAGAAACACTATGGATTGAGCGTTTGGGGGCTACCCTCCCCCCTGGGATTAATGAGGCCCAGTCATATAAACCATTTCTCTAAATCATAGTACACTCAATGCCAATATACAGAAAAGATACATGCATACTAAATTGTTTCCATCCATCTATTGAAATTAGACTACCCCCCCCCCCCTTGGGATTAATGAGGCCCAGTCATATAAACCAGTCCTCTAAATCATAGTACACTTAATGCCAATATACAGAAAAGATACATGCATACTAAATTGTTTCCATCTATCTATTGAAATTAGACTGCCCTAGAGCCCGACCTACTAGCTCTGGTTATTGTTGAATTCCCTATATGCCTCTGTTTTTCTATCAGGGTATTACATACCAACTCATATACTGCTCAAAAGAACCTAAGTAAAATATAATGTACTGTAATATAGTATATATACTGTATACTCTGTTTTTGCCGCCTATCTTTTGCTTTCTCTAACTCAATGGTTACTATGATCCTTAGATGCCGGTTCTGATATTCATATTTTTGTGAATACAAACTTCTCCTTTTACAGTATTTGTTTATCTGTATATGTTTACATCTTTATTTCCTTTACAGATTACTATGGAGGCTGTCTTTACACAATGGGTGCATCTCCCTTCTGCAACACTCGGGTAGGACCTTCAGGGGCAATGTGCGGCCGCCCAGCGCCACATCTGCACTGTTCACAGTCTGCAGATGCTGGCGCATTTGGTACTCCGTGACTACCGTGGTGGCTCGGGCGGGCTTGTGCTATCCTCCTCTCCCCCTTTCCTCCTTGTGGACGGACACCCATCTGCGGCCCTGGAGGGGTGTGGTTTCTGGCGAGGGATCTCCCCGCATCCCTAATTGGCTGGGATGTTCGGGACGTCACCGCCCCTTTCATCCCCTCCTTGTGCTGGTGCATGCTCTGTCCGCTGGGGGAAGAGGAGTCGGCACGGCAGGCCCGGCCCCCTCTGGTTGCCTGGATACCTGGACGCGACTGCTGTCCCCCTTCCCGACGCTCTATCGGTTTCCCTGATCTGCGCCGGGAATCGGGACATGCACAGTACGCGCCTAGTGGCCGGCCTGAATGACGTCACGTCGGCTACGCCGATTGGTGACTACAGGCGGGGCGGGTGTACAAGAGACGCCGTCATGGCGTCTCTGGCTGTACATTCTGCACTAACCACTATCTGTGGTGTGATGGCGGTCTCACGCTCCACCACCAACTGCTATATCTATAAGTTCCACAATTAGGTAAGCGTTTACTGCCAGTATCCCCTTCTTATCTTCACCCAATCTAGATGTCATTTTACTTTATCACTGCTCTTTACCTACCTCAACAGACTCAGCAAGACTGGGGAGAGAACCGCACAGCACCCTAGGAAACTATTATGTCCATATACCCTGATGAAACTTATAAGTTAGTCTGTGACCGACAACTCTTTCTCCCCTGTTCCATCTAATTGCTGGGAACCACCTTTGTCTATTTGGGAAACGGCTGAGGCTTTGTTTTCCATCTTCCCCCTGTCTTAAACTATAGCTTCTACATTGACCAGGGTAAGTTTCATTATATTATATTTTACTCCAATAAGCTACCCCCCAATGGACATATGATCCCCACTATCTTGCACTGGGAATCATATATATATATTGCTTACTAGATATGTACATATATATATATACTAATTACCATATACACATCTCATAGTCTATTTGTCAATATTATACCTATTCATCCATCTTTCTTTCCCCCCCCCCCTTCCCCCCCTTCCTCTTTTCCATGCTCTTTCTTCCTTCCCCCTTCCCCCGGTTCCCATTCCCCCTTCCCCCTCCTCCTCTCCCCTCCCCCCTTCTCTTCCTTTCCCTCCTTCCCCCCCCCCCTCCTTTCCTCCTCCTTCCCCCTTTTTGCCCCCCTCCCCTTCCCCCCCCCTTTCCCCCCCCCCCCTCTATTCTGTTCCCTCCCCTTCCCTTCCCCTGGTTCCTCCCTCTCCCTTTCCTTTCTCCCCCCTTCCCCTCCCCCCCTCCCCTCCCTCCCCTGCCCTTCTTCCCTTCCCTTCCCTTTCCTGCTTTTCTTCCCTTCCCTGCTACAGTCCCCCTTCTGACACCCCCTCTTCCCCCTTGTACCTTACCTAGTATAATGCTATATTATATCTATCTACCTTCCCTATTTTTATACTATATATCTGTACCATGTTACATCCGTCCCCACATTGCCCCTTCCCCCGGCCTGATATGTTTGCAGTACCGATGTTCCCCTGGTGTTCTTCCCAAACAGCCTCCATATATTATTCTTTGACCTATATGGAAACGTTCATATTCTACACATACAAAAATATTTTGGAAATTTTGTTAATAGTGTATTATTCATTACAGTTGTCGTTTTGCATGCTCCTGAAGAAGCGCTAAGGCGCGTAACATGTCGAGCTTATGAGCTTATACAGAATTTGACTACTACCATCACATGGCGTTTGACTCAACGATATGTACTGTAACTATATAGATCAATAAGTTGTCTTTGTCTCTTACTGATCCTGTAGTTCCGTTGTCTTCCGAATTATTGTGTATGGAGTGCATATTCTGTAAACGATGTATATCATATTCAGTTTTAATCCTATCTTTGTCTCTCCCCGTTTTTAGTACAATATTTTTGAAATAAGCAAAATCAGACTTTTAATGATATAAGTATCTTTATTGTGCCTAAAAAGTCTTGGTGCCTGCCCACACTTTCACGTTCTCTAAATTATTGGGTCTGATTTGAGACACCTGAATATGGGAGAGGAGATGGCCAATACCAGACCAGCTACAGACACAGGCTAGGGTCGTAAAGCTAATTACCGCTCTTGATCACTCAAGCCAAATGGGGCTGAGAATCAATCACCAGTAATATTGGTATTGCAGTGTGGTTGTTATAGAGCTAGCATTAAATATAGAAGTTTAAAGATATGGCAGCAGAAGACATTTACCAAAAATGTTACAGCAAAGTCAGTTCAGTAGAGATGTACAGATGGATAGAAGACATTTACCTGTAAAAGAGCAGAGAAGACGTGATCAGATTTGATAACTGGGTCGGTGAAACTGCGCATCACTCGTGACAGAGCCACTCAGGACAGAGCCATGATGTCTGCGTTAGTGTCACATTGCCTATTGACTTTAGTTATCCAATCAGGGTGGGTCATGTACTGTTGCTGCAGTAAGATTGTGATGTCACCATACAAAATGTGCACAGAGAAATTACTGGCCAAGTCAGGTTTATAGTTGAAACGGACCTAGCATCCGAAAAATGTTCTCATGATAAATGCATACAGTCAGTGCTAAATAGTGTGTCTTCCCAGTATTTATTACCTCTCACAGAGATCACATGATTCCCCACAACAATGCATTCCTCTCCAGAAGGACAAAACCATCTTTGTTCAGGTATCATCCAGAGTAGTGTTTCTTAACCCTTTTCTAATAGTGGCACCCTTTAACATCAGATAAAATGAAATGAAATGAAATAAAAAAAAAAACTTCTCAATAGGAAACCCGAGCCTGGAACAATGCACACAAATGTCCTGATGAACTTAACTTCACATCAGAGGTCCTTTAATCACATTAGAGGTCCTCCTATCACATCAGAGGTCCTCCCATCGCATCAGAGGTCCTCCCATCTCATCATAGGTCCCCCATCACATTAGAGGTCCTCCCATCCCATCAGAGGTTCTCCCATCTCATCAGAGGTCCTCCCATCACATTAGATGTCCTCCAATCCCATCAGAGGCCCTCCCATCACATCAGATGTCCTCCCATCTCATCAGAGGTCCTCCCATCACATAGATGTGCTCCCATCCCATTAGAGGCCCTCCCATCTCATCAGAGGTCCCCCCATCACATCAGATGTCCTCCCATTACATCAGATGTCCTCCCATCCCATCAAAGCCCCCCCCCCATCACATCAGAGGTCCTCCCATTTCATCAGAGGTCCTCCCATCACACCAGAGGTACTCCCATCTCATCAGAGGTCCTCCCATCTCATCAAAGGTCCTCTTATCACATCAGAGGTCCTCCCATCTCATCAGAGGTCCCCCATCACATCAGAGGTCCTCCCATCACATCAGAGCTCCTTTAATCACATCAGTGGTCATCCCATCACCTCAGAGGTCCTCCCATCCCATCAGAGGTCCCCCATCCCATCAGAGTACCTCCCATCACCTCAGAGGTCCTCCCATTACATCAGAAGGTTCCTCCATCACATTAGGGCTCCCTATCACATCAGAGGTCCCCCCCTTTATATCAGAGCTCCCCCTTTCACATCAGAAGTCCCTCTCCATCACATCAGAATCCCCCTTCAAGTCAGAGTCACCCCTTTACGTCAGAGGCCCCCTTTTACATACGAGCCCCCTATACATCAGAGATTCCCCTATACATTATAGCTAGGGTTGCGACCTCATCCCTTTAAAACTGAACACATAATAATGACACAGGTTCTGTGGCTGATTAAGGAGGTAATTAAACTCACTTGGTGCCTTATCTGCATTAAATTAGCCTTAGAACCTTTGTAATTCATATGTGTTCGGGTTTAAAGGGATGAGGTGGCAACTCTAATTATAGCCCTCCACCACTTTAGAGTCACTCTATACATGGGTCCCCCATAAAATCAGTGTTTTCCCATCCCATCAGAGTTCCCCCTTCACATTATAGTCCCCCCTTCACATCAGAGCTGCCCCGTTTACATCAGAGCTCCCTCCTTCACATCAGAAGTCCCTCTCCATCAGATCAGAATCCCCCTTCAAGTCATAGTCACCCCTTTAAATCAGAGGTCCCCTTGAATCCCCCCTTTACATCAGAGGCCCCCAAGCCCCCTATAAATAAGAGGTTCTCCTATACATTAGAGCCATCCACCACATCAGAGTCACCCTATACATGGGTCCTCCATCACAGTAGTGCCCCCCGATCACATCAGAGTCCCCCCCCCCCTTCACATGCGAGACGCCTCTCACATCCGAGGTCCCTTCATTACATCAGAATCCCCCTTCACGTAAGAGTCACCTCTTTATGTCAGAGGCCCCCCTTCACATCTTAGCCCCCTTATACATCAAAGGTTCCCCTATACATTTGTTCCCTTCACCACATCAGAGTCACCCTATACATGAGTCCCCTATTATATCAGTGTCCCCCCATTACATCAGTGTTCCCCCATTACATCAGTGTCCCCCCATCACATCAGAATCTCCCCATCATATTAGAGGTCCCTCATCACTTTAGAGGTCCCCTTTAGATGAGAGGCTCCCCCTCACTCGCTCATCCATGTCTTTATTGACCTTGCTTTGTACACTGGTGCTCAGTCATGCTGGAACAGGAAGGGGCCATCCCCAAACTGTTCCCACAAAGTTGGGAGCATGACATTTTCCAAAATGTCTCGGTATGCTGACGCCTTAAGAGTTCCCTTCACTGGAACTAAGGGGCCAAGCCCAAGCCCTGAAAAACAACCCCACACCATAATCCCCCTCCCCCAAATGATTGGGCCAAGTGCAGAAAGAAAGGGCCATATGGATGAGTGAGTTTGGGGTGGAGGAACTATACTGGCCTGCACAGAGTCCTGACCTTAACCCGATAGAACACCTTTGAGAAGAATTAGAGCGGAAACTGTGAGCCAAGCCTTCTCCTTCAACATCAGTGCCTGGCCTCACAAGCATGCTTCTGGAAGAATGATCAAACATTCCCATAGACACACTTCTAAACCTTGTGGACAACCTTCCCAGAAGAGTTGAAGCTGTTATAGCTGCAAAGGGTGGGCCAACTCAATATTGAACCCTACAGACTAAGACTGGGATGCTATTAACGTTCATGTGCGTGTAAAGGCGGGTGTCCCAATACTTTTGGTAATATAGTGTAGACTGGATGCCTTCATGCTAGAAGTGGCCCCTCTGGCTATAATTGTAATAGCAAACAAGGCAGCAAAGCAATTGTAACACATAAACTTTGCTCATAACAGACTCGGTCATTTCAGACACGAGCAACAAAAATCAGATATCTTTGTAGACTTCATAGTACCAAAACCTTCTTAAATTTAAGCTGCGCTCATTTTGCATCAGTTTTATTTCATTTTTTTATTTTTTTTATAGTTTCTAAATTGTTTTGCTGCATTTTGTTTTTACAGTAGTACAATCTCTGTTTTACAAATAAACATAGCAAAGGTTTCACAGAGCACCATAGGTTACCTAAAATGACATTAGAGCAGCTTCCTTTGAGGCTATGTTTTTGCGATGGAAACTTTAAAATGAACCACCAAGGGAGGAGTCACTGCTGGAATGACCTAAGTCATGTTAATAACAGGCTTCTGTCAGCACAAAGAGTGATGTAAAGTTTTACATCAAGAAAAGGAGACTAGAGAGCCACCAGCTAGATGAATAAAATTATTTATGGTAATGTAATATTTTATATTATTGTAGCACCCCTCTGACACCCCAAAGGCAGGAAAGCACCTCCAGAGGCAAAGAACGGGCTAGCATTTCACCCTAGGTCTGAGTCAATGGCTAAAATGGGAGGGCCGAGAAAGCGTCACTTTGTCTTTTTAGAGTTTTATTGCAGAACGGTTAAGGAGGTGAGGGTTAGCGGTCCTAGATACTGTAGCGGATCACTTACTGGACTCTCCACGTCCAGATCAATGTCCAGCTTCACAATGTCAGAACCTTTTAAGCTGACCCTGTGAGTCACCAGGCCCTTCTGAGAGACCAGCCTTCTTCCTGGTTCTCTCCAGCAAGGGGCCTCCCCTGGGTCTCCTCCTTGGCACAGCATCCTCCAGACCAGGCAGGACAGCTTCAGGGCCATTTCAGCACACATTAGGCCCCAAAACAGGCTATTGAGCCAAACAACAGAGCTCCATCCAGCAGCACCTTCCTAGGCCTCAGCCCAGGGGAAGAGAGGGAGCACATGGCCTGTCCCACATATTTATATCCTCTTCCCCGGCATGCACCAGTGGCCTAAACCTCCTACTGGACTGGCTGAAAAAAATATAAATATTTATAACTTTTATTTGTGAAATCTCATACTATGACCTGTGATACAAGTGACATCTACTGGAGACAGTGAGGAATCACAAGCCAACTTAAGCTTAGGGAAAAACCAGGTGAAAAACTGTACAATCAGTCTGAGTAAACTACAGCCCAGCCAAACACTAAATTGACATAGTAGCCCCTGTTTACGACAAAGGGGCTGCATAATTTATTTACTGGCCATAATAAATAAAAGAAAATATGTACCGTATATACTCGAGTATAAGTCGAATTTTTCAGCACATTTTTTTGTGCTGAAAGTGCCCCCCTCGACTTATACTCGAGTCAAGCACTTTTCTGCAGCAAAAAATTTCATTTTCCGAACCGACTTTGGGGCCCCGTATCTCAGGGCCACTTGGTGCTAGAAACCCCAAATTTGGTATGCAAACCCAGTGGACCTGGTACCACAACATATCCAAAGCTGAAGTTCCTAGCACTAAGTGGCCCCAAGATACGGGGCCCCAAAATTGGTTCAGAAAATGTCATTCTCTGCTGCAATAAAGTGCTTGACATTTTCTGAACTGATGTTTGGGGCCCTGTATCTCGGGGCCACTTGGTGCTAGAAACCCCAGCTTTGGAAATTTTATGGTGCTAGTTCCACTGGGTTTGCACACCAAATTTGGGGTTCTTAGCACTAAGTGGCCCCGAGATACAGGGCCCCAAATTTGGTCAACTGTGTCTATCTGCAGCAATGTCATTTCGGGACCCTTTGGGTTCAGAGACCCCAAATTTTGGCTGCAGCTAGGGGGCATCTAGGAACCCTTAACTACCGAGTTTGAAGTTCAGGGGACCTATGGCTGCAAATGGGCACAGTGAGGCATGCAAATGGGCACAGTGATGCTGCAAATGGGCATTGTTGACCCTCTTTTCCACTTAAAGTAGCTGTGCATTTCTCACCCTCGTCTTATACTCGGGTCAATAAGTTTTTCCCATTTTTTTTGTGGTAAATTAGGGCCTCGACTTATACTCGGAACGACTTATACTCGAGTATATACGGTACCTTGTTTCCTCAAAGGATAATTCCAGAGCCCATTGTGACAGTTGGCAAGGGCAGTCTCCTTTGATTGCTTTTTGAGATGATGACATCAACATTGTTAATTTATCTGAAATTTCGACTACATTCAGGAATACTGCAAAATTTTGCTTTTCTGGTGAAATGCATTAACATCAGTGATAAAGGTGAAATTTAAGGTGTTATTTATTTATTTTATTTTTTTGGATTGCAGGCTTTAAATGGCTCCTGACGGTTACAAAGCTCCTTTTACCTATACAGTACTGCACAAGTTCGTCTTCTAAAAAAGTGCCCCATTACCCTAATTAGTTTATGTTGTCACAGTAGAAAAAAACTGAGAATTAAAAAAACAAAACAAAAAAAACAATAATGATACCAAGGACATGTGTGCATTCTGCAGCATTACCTGAGTTGTGGGTGGTCTGATGACACACCTGATACCTGATGCCCTGATTAACAGAAAGTAGATTGATTGATGTTGCACCATCAATTAAAGTGGAATTTTATGTCAAAATTAAAAAAGGGCGAAGATGCAGGAATTTTACTGCCAAAGAGACATGCTTTGTCTCTTCTGCTTTAAAGTTACTTACCTGCCTGTCCTCTCTGTACAGTGAGCCACACAGCTCACAGTACAAATTTGGCAATCTGATAGAACTTCTGTGCCTGCGCGGAAGTGACGTAATTTCCACCCGGCCAATGAAAGCAGCCGGCATTTGAGACCTGGAAGGCGGCGGCCTAAAGATGCCAGTGGCTGGGTGAGGAGCTCTGAGGTGACTATAGTTCCGCTTTAACCTGGAACAGCAGGACCATCTAATGGTGAAAATTGCTCATTGCATGGGACTGCATTTAAATTATTGGCATATAACATACACTTTTTCCCCCTGAAAATAGAGGGCAAGTCATGAGTGCATGTTATACGCTGATATGTTACCTGGCTGTTTCGGAGAGGAAGTGACGAGCGCCATCAGATTACACATCCGGGATCTCCTGTTTACTCGGCCCCTGCAGTCACACACAGTCCCGTCTCCTGGACGGCTCTTAGGTTAGATGTCACATGTCCCAGCATTGGACCGGTGTTCTGTCTATCCTTTGAGTCGGTCCAGGAGGCAGGACTGTGTGTGATTGCAAGCGCAGAGTAAACAGGAGATCCCTCTGTGTAATCCGGCACTGGTGAGGCTACATTGATGGGCAATGGAGAGGCTACAGATGGGCAATTGACAGGCTGCAGATGGGCAATAGCGAGGCTTCAGATGGGCAATAGCGAGGCTTCAGATGGGCAATGGCGAGGCTGCAGATGGGCAATAGCGAGGCTTCAGATGGGCAATGGCGAGGCTGCAGATGGGCAATGGCGAGGCTGCAGATGGGCAATATCGAGGCTGCAGATGGGCAATGGCGAGGCTGCAGATGGGCAATAGCGAGGCTGCAGATGGGCAATGGCGAGGCTGCAGATGGGCAATAGCGAGGCTTCAGATGGGCAATGGCGAGGCTGCAGATGGGCAATGGCGAGGCTGCAGATGAGCAAGAGCGAGGCTTCAGATGGGCAATGGCGAGGCTGCAGATGGGCAATAATGAGGCTTCAGATGGTCAATGGTGAGGCTGCAGATGGGAACTGCTCAGACTGCAATGATGGGTAATAGAAAGGCTGCAGATGGGCACTGATCAGGCTGCAATGATGGGTAATAGAGATGCTGCACATGAGCACTGATCAGGCTGCATTAATGGGCACTGATCCTTATTTTGCTTCAAAGTTCTTTATGTCAAATTTAAGTTTTTTACCTGAAACTTCCCTCTTAAAATTAGCGTTATACGCTGATAACTATGGTAAATTCCTTTCAACTCCCCCCTTCCCAAATGTATATGCAAAATTGTTTTGAAGTAACCCATGTCTTCTAAGATATCATTCACCATGCACACCAATCACTGAGGCATCATGGCAAACAGAGATTTACGTAAACTGGAGCACTCAGAATCTGGTGCAGCTGTGCACGGTAGTCAACTTCTGCTTGTTGAATTACGCTTTGACCAGTTTTAGTAAATCCCCCCCAATGTGTTGTCCCTTGAGTGAAAGGGTTTGGGTTGGGTTTGTTTGCATCTCAGGCCAAAATTTCCCAGTCCTCCAACAAGGGTACCTTAGCAGTCAAAATCAACTTCGCTATTGTCAAATAAAGATACCTCACTGGATTATGAGAAGACTGCTATAACTACAAGTATCAGCTAAATTTGAGCACCATTTACAGTGTGCACAAAGGACCGGGAACTCCCTAGGTTCATGGATGCTGAATAGTGATGCTATGTTCTTGCATCTTGTATTGTGAAAGAAGAGGAGAGGTGTTTACAAAGATATTGTCACTTTGGAAGGTATCATCCCCATCAAAACTAAATAGAAAAAAGGAAAATGCAGTGGGACTCTAAATATACCTTTGAAGATATGATATAACAGTGATGGCGAACCTTGGCACCCCAGATGTTTTGGAACTACATTTCCTATGATGATCATGCACTCTGCAGTGTAGTTGAACATCATGAGAAATGTAGTTCCAAAACATCTGGGGTGCCAAGGTTCGCCATCACTGTGATATAATAACACAGAAAAAAAAACCTATATAGCTTTATTGTAATAACTTTTAAATGTACAGGTTAAAAAAAAAAACTTAAAACCTCAATGAATTTAATGTAAAATCCATAGCCAGCCACAATACATATCCTCAAAACGAATAGGTCCAATGAAATCACCGTCTGAAGGTCTTGCATCTTGTGTTGTCTATCATGAGAGCCCCCCCATCCATGTGTCCGGCCCCCTAATCTACAAAGCGGGGCATCGGACGCATGGATTCCAATCAGGGTTTTATTTTATTTTTTAAAGCCCGTGATTAGAGCCAGAGGCCCCAATAGGCTTCAAAAAACGGTGGGCTCGGGGCTACGCCCTGATCCCATCCAGTTGTGTGACAATAGTGGATGAATATTCACTATTGTCACACTAATTCTCCTCCTGGCCAATCAAGAAGTGGGTCTAAGACCCGTTTGCCATTTGACGGAAAAGGAGAAGCGTTCCAATTAGCCTAGGAGGAGGAGACGCACGGTGGAAGCCGCCGTGATGCCTGCGGAGGAGAGAAGGGGAAGTCGCCGTCGCCCGGGTGAAGAACTGCCCACCATAGATGGGATAAATGCTGGTGCTCCTGATGACCCAACTGACCGGACCAGACCGGGGGGGGGAGGGGCTTGGTGGGGGTGCGTGGGTGCGGGTTACATGTGTCCAGCCTTCATTCTTTTCAACCTTGTTGTTACAATCTTCTGTAGATCATAAAAAAAGTCTTACTGCATGTGCCGTGTCTTTGTCCTTATTTAACCTGTCTTTATTTTCAGTTGTAATAATTCACTCGGGAATAAAACTGGTTTCTTTTTTAACCATATAACTGCTAAAAATGACCCTATTGTTTTTTCCGAAGAGACTGCTTTTTCATTTGTAGCCCTATTTTATGTATAGAATGACATAACACAATGATGGGAAACATCAATTTAAGAGAAGTATGGGTTAATTTTTTTTAACATTATCTGAATCCTAGTGAGCTTCTACTGTGAAAAACATTTCCTGCCCTCAAAAATGTACACCCTTTGTTGTGAAATCAAATCAAATACCTGTGGGAGGGGCTAAGGTCTTTTATCCAGCTTCATCCTGACAATAATGTCAGGATCCACCCCCTACTTTCTCTCCTGTATGACTGACATCAGCTCCTGGCAGTTTGCGTGCTCCCTGGAGTTCAACAGTGCTTCAGCTCCTCTCGCCCAAATCCCTCCGCCACCCCCCCCCCCCCGGGCTGTTCTGTGGTGAGGGTAGTTACTGCAATTTATTTGTACTATCCCATACTTCTCCTTTAATTCTAGTTTCTAGTTTGGCATTGGTCAAATCAGTTCATATACACAGGACCAACATGTTGTGGACACCTTACCATGATATATGCTTGTTGGACATCCCATTCCAAAACCATGAGCATTAATTTAGAGTTGTGGCTGTGGCTATAACAACTTCCACTCCCCTGCAAAAGCTTTCCACAAGATTTTGGAGTGTGTCAGTGGGAATTGTCTCAAGAGTCCTGGGACAGACCCAACCGGGACAGGGGCTTTTGGAGAGGATTAGGGGCAAGCCTACTATCCACTAATGGAGAGAGCAGGTCATTCTATAATGATGGACAACAATGTGATGACCGCTGAGAGCATGGTTTGCATTCATTCTCTGAATAAGGACAATAAGTATTCCCTTTCGGAGTGGATGGAAAGGTGTATTATTACTCTTGTACAGGGTAATGGTCAGAGGGAATATGGGGGCCCTCCTGCAGACTGGGTTGGAGAGGTTCCTTCAAATGGGACAAAAATATTTATCAACAATATCCCTCAAGAAATTTATGAAGATAAATTAATTCCACTTTATCAGACTGCTGGAACATTGTTTGTCTTCTGTTTGTTTGACTTGTCTGGTGGACAGAATACACACGTTTGTGTCTCTCCCATTGCGTGCCTCCTAGGTGTTAATTCCCATTGTTAATTGTGTTAATTGAGCCACCTATTGTTTCTGTCTGTCTGCTAGTATTGTGTCCACTTCACCTTGTTAGCAAATTATTGTGGGATGTTATGTTTGTTGATTAACTTACTTTTTAATTAGATTACTGTTTAATGAGGATCACTATTCGTTGTTAGCTGGTAATTAATAGTCTTACTAATTAGCTGGTAATTAATATTCTTATTAAGTCTTAACATTGTCTTACTAATATCTTCAAGAGGGCAATCCTGTGGGAGATATATGTCTGAATTTCAATAAACAGTCATTCCTTTGGAGTTTACCTCAACATCTTGTCTGTGTATGATGTTTGGGGTAACAGGGCTTTTATTAGCTCTCAGTCTGCTGGAACGGTTTGGGGGGCAGGAGGCACTGTGTGGCAGAAGCACCTAATCGAGGTGCCAAGGATCATATCACCAAGCAGCTCTCTTTTTTCAGAAGGTCGTAGACTTTAGATACACCCTGCTTAACTGTGTAAAGTGTTTCTTAAAAGCGGCTGTTGAATCAGGAGATTTAAGGGAGTAGTCTGACTCCACATTGGTCATTCTCCTACCCTTTTCTGACCTGCAGCCATAGACCTTGACTGGTTAATACTTGTTGTTTTATTGCTCCTCAAGGGACTTTACTGACAAGTTATTTTTTTGTTCATATAAAGTGTATAACAATAACCATATTTCTTTTATCTGATCCATTTGCTGTTGATTCTATTTACTGCAAAACTGTGAGCAAAAATTATCTGGTTTATTTTGAACCAATCAGTGTCTGCATCCATATTTCTTTGCTTAAATGTCTGAACCAAGGGTGTGAGGGGTGTCAGGAGACTTTCAAGGTCAGGGCAACCATTGGGGTACGGTATCTTTAAGCAGCCCTCATGGGCCTAACTCTGCACTTGCAACTCGTGTACAATTAACTTTAAATAACTATTTATGTAAAATGTCTGACCGCTATCCACTAAAATATATATACTATATGGTCAAAATCTGAACACCTCACCATCACACCTACCCACATGGTCATCCTTCTAAATGATAAAATTTAGGAATTTCCAGTGAAGGATACTGATAATGCTACAGCATATAAAGAAAAGTGTCCTCTTCCAACATGGTAACAGTTTGGGTAAGGTCCTTTTCAGTTCCACCATGACTGCACGCCTGTGTACAAAGTAAGCTTCCTAAAGACATGGTTTGAGGTGTTTGATGTGAAGGTCCTTCACAGAGCCCTGACGTTAACCTACTGAACATCTATGGAATGAATTGGAAGATTGATCTTGAACTAGGTCTTCGCATTCATCATCAGTACCTGACCTCACAAATATTCTTTAAGTGAATCCAAAATCTCGTGAAAAGCCTTTCCAGAAGAGTGTATGTTGCTATAGCTACCAAGGAGGGCCAACTCCTTATTAATGCCCACGGTTTTGGCAATGAAATGGGAACAGAAGCAAATGCAATGCTCCTACAATATCTTGGGATCATGGGATTAAACTACGTGGTTCATGTCTCTTTCCATGGTTAGGAGTACTTGTTTTTTGTTTATAGATTTGTCTGGATTATTATATGTTATTAGAATCTCAAGTCTCCTTAGTTGAGTAACTAAGTCACAGTTTGTCTAATTCTTATGTTTGGTTATTACTTTGTTTTTTGTTAAAGATAATATTGAATGGTAAATCCCAATGCATATTTACTCTTAGGCAACGAGTTTAGTGCCCACGCTGCACCTACTGGCCAGCAGCAGCAGGCCCATACTGGGCATCCTTGTTACAAGTATAAGTAGGTTGCTTCATCTGCCCAGCCTTCCTCTCATTTTGGGTGGCTAATAGAGATTGTAAAGTGCAACAATAAAAATGAAAAATTCCTTTAAATATAGTGCCTGGGGGATCCAATTAGACGCTCGTCTAATTGGATGCATGTAAAGTGGTGCATCTGTAGCATATATAGAATAGGCTTCAGCAAAAAATGAATTTCTAAAGAAAAAAAACAGTCAAACCTCATTTAAATTGACTGGCGGTTGCTATTTAAAAAAAAATAAAGAAAAAAACTGCGTGGGGTCTGGTATGGATTTTAAGGGGAGCCTCATTCAAAATTTAAAACAAAACGGCATGGGGGCCCCCCAAAATCCATGCCAGACCCTTTTCCGAGCATGCAGCCCGGCAGGTCAGAAAAGGGGGGACAAGCAAGCGCCCCTCCACCCTCCTGAACCACACCAGGCCACATGCCCTCAACATGGGGGGGTGCTTTGGAGCATGTTGATGGGGACAAGGGTCTCTTCCCCACAAACCTGGTGTCACGAGGGCCACGTACCTGATGTGAGACCAAAGTCGTGGGGAGGCCTCCTTTGCACCTCGGGTCCTTAAAGCCTCTGGAGATGGAGACAGAGACTTGGTGGACACCGAGTGGCAGGGGTGCCAGGGGTGTCGAGCACCGTGCAAGCCTTAAAAGAAGAATGTTCGAGATCCAAGCCGGGGTCGGTTACAATCTGGCAGCTGAGTACAAAAAGGGAAAAGAAGTAGAATGGTTAAGGTACAAATCCAAGGTCAATAGCAAGCAGCAATCAAGAGTAGTCAAATAGGATTCCAGGTCACAACAGATTCAGACAGATCACACACTAGCACAGGAACAAGGGGGAACTAAAGATTATCCAGCAATTTGGCAGTGTCTGGGCTGACCTTATACAGGGAAGTTTGAGGTCACTTCCTGTGCGCCTCCTGGGGTTTTTCCCACCTTTTTCCATCAGGTTGATGCCATTTCCTGTGCGCCTCCTGGGTATTTTCCTGCCTCTTTCCATTGGGTTGAGGTCACTTACTGTGATCGTCCTGGGCATTTTCCTGCCCTTTTCCATCAAGCCGTCTGTGCAAGTGCGGGTTGGCGCCCTGAGGGGTCTTTGGTGCATGCTCAGTTGGCACGGATTTCCTCTTGTGGCAACGCGCCATTGGTGCATGCGTAGTAAGCCCTGGACTATTGCACCTGGGCTGTGGTTGTGGGGGTCTGTGAGCACAGGGCTTATCCGAATCTGGAAGCCCCCTTATGTGAATAAATACCCAATGACTACCCGATCACCAAAAAAGTGTCAAAAAGTAATAAAACACAGAGACAGTTTTTGACAATTTCACGCTCATTAATGGCTGACCACCGCATGCCTCCTCCGCCGTTTGACAGTTCTTATATAGGTAAGGGCAGGCTCACCTTTTGACATCACCAACCCAGCATGTACCGGTCCCGCATGCACTGGTCCCTGACATCGCAAGGGGGGTGGTATCACCAGGTGACGTCACACATATATTCTTTTTTTTGGGTCCGGCGGTGCGGCAGCTGCATTGTGATTGGCGATGGATCTACATCGAGGGACACTGTTTTTTTAATAAAAGCATTGTCAAAAACTGTCTCTGTGTTTTTATTACTTTTTGACACTTTTTTGGTGAATAGGTAGGGGTACCCCATACTCATTCACATAGGGGGGCTTCCAGATTCTAATAAGCCCCCTGCCCGCAGATCCCCACAACCACAGCCCAGGGTTGTGGGGAAGGGAGCCTTGTGCTTGTCAACATGGGGACAAGGTGCTTTGGGGTGGGAGGGGGCAGATCCCCCCTGTCCCAAAGCACCCCCATGTTGAGGGCATGTGGCCTGGTATGGTTCAGGAGGTGGGGGGGCACTCGCTCACCCCCCCCCCTTAGTTAACCTGCCGAGATGCATGCTTGGATCAGGGTCTGGTATGAATTTTGGGGGGATCCTCACGCCATTTTTTAAAAAAATGTGGGCAATTTTTTTTTCTACTTTTTTTTATTCATCTGTCAGCGGGGGGGGCATTAACAGCTGATGACCATTGGCTATTAAGAATGCCGTGGCTGGCTTCCCAGAGCCGCTCCTTAACAACCAGCCTTTACTGCTCCCTGATTGGGCACTCTGCAGTGCATTGTAGGGTGTCCTGCAAATTTGGGTGTTCCTGCTCATGCTCGAGCCAAACTGTTCATCAAACACTAGTGGTTGGTGGCTGCCACACACCCCTGCCCCTGACTGCCCTAAACTTATTGGCTTCATTTCTCTGGCGCTTTATTTAAGAATTCCCAAGCACAGTCTCTCTGGCTTCCTACCTGTATCTATACCTCCCAAATTTATGACATGTGCTAATATGCTGTTGCTGAATTTCCAACTGCAGGTTTATGTTAAAGTGTATTTATGACCCAAATATTTTTTTTTTTTTGGGTTAGGGAAGGATCGAAATTGCTGTCTGTGTTTTGCTGGGGAGATTCATCAGCTCTATTTGCGCTATTTGCCCTTCCGGAAGTGATGGGAAACCCGAGCTTTAATGACCCATTCACATCTCTACAGCACTCAACACTCTGAATGTATCTATGACTGTATAATTAGAACCCATAAATAGCATGATAAAGACATATTAAAATTGATTGAATTTTTTGTCATTATTTTCCATACCACATTCGTTTTAATCAGTTTTGCTATATCTTGATCACGATATTTAGAGGTTCCAATTATACAATCATATAATTGTTATATACTAGTTTTAAAAACTTCTATAAAAAGACAAAAAAATATTGTTAATATGCATTTTGAATTCTGAATGTTTTATATAAGTTAATTGTTTTTGATTCTTGTTTTGATTCTTTTTTTTTTTCTGTGCAATTTTATTTGTTTCAAAAAGAATAAAGAATATACAAAGAAGCTCTTTAAAGCAGAACAGCGCACAAACGGCATGGTGTGTTTGTTTTGATCTGTGGGGCTGGGAGTGGCTCAGAGTAGGCTGGTGACTCACAGATAGCATCATCTTTCGGTTACCTCCCTTCTGCTTCTAGAGGTTTCTAGAAAGAAGGAGGGAAAGAAGGGTGGAGCTAAGGAGCCCTGACCAATCCCCAACCTGGTTTGGCAGGGGGAAGGCCTCCTTAAATACATAGGGTCAGCCCAGCTGGGGAGTAGTTGTTCAGGTGGAATAACTGGAGCAGTAGTCCATCAAAGAGGGCAGCTAGCACCAGAACATTCTTTGCTACAACACACAGGGGCCCGCGGTCCCTGCCTGTAAAAGGGTACTTTTGCTAAGGCCTGACTGAAACCAGTGTCGGGCCTAACCATGTGATAGCTGCGCCTGAAGAACTGTGCTGGTGGGAGAAGGAGGGATAGTCTGCATCAAAGAGTTGTGCAGGAGGAGAGTATCTAAATTGTTCCAAGCTATGCAAATATTTCTTGGTATCCCATGAATTCTTTAACCCCATCTAAGTTATAATCCCTCAATATAAATACAAAAACAAAGCTGATGGACCTGCTAGGCAGGGTTACAGGTGGGCCACATCACTTAGCAGCCCCTACGGGGGTACCCCTACAGCAGCATGGTGCGCTGTGGCTGTAAAGCCGCAAGGAGTCACAACCGGCTTCTCACAGTTAGCATGGTAGCGTTGGGGACCCAAAGACTGGCCAAGAACCAACCTGGGTGTAGACAGCGTTGGATTCCTGAATAGATAAAGTATTTATAGCTGCTGACTTTTATGCAGGGCTTTTTTTCTCAGAAAATAGGTACAGGGACTCCCCCCTTCCAAGTCACCCTTGTCTCTACCCCTTACCCAACTCCGAGCATCGTTCCTTGGTTGCACCCCCCTCCCCACCTCCCAGTACCTCCTCATTTAGAGAATACTGAACCAAGTATTATTTTGTGGTGCACTGCTAAGTAATTTGTACAGAATTTGTTAATGACAACAAGAAAGACAGTAAAATAGATTCCCTGTAGTCAGCAACAATGGACTCCCCAGAAACAATAGACCCACCAGCAGCCAGCAGCAATAGACCCCTCCCCCAACAGGAGATCCCTCCCAGCAATGATTGACCCACCCCCAGCAACAACAGATCCTCAACCAGCAACAATAGACCTTTCCAGCAACAATACCCCCCCCCCCCCCAAAAATACAGTAGATCCCCTGCAGCAACTACAGATTCCCCAGCAGCCAGCAGCAAAAGAACCTCCAGCACAACCACAGCACCCCTTGCCATTCAATACATTCAATGCTGGAGGTTCCCCACATTCCTGCTTTTATGTATGTATCACATACCTGGTAGAGATCGAGCTGGGGAGGGGGCTTTCCTTGCACCCTTTGTCCAACACCCCTGGTAGTGGTGACAGGAGGTATGAGGACATGGGCTCATGTAGCGGGCTGCAATTCACAGATGACTGTGGACCACCAGAAAAGGACCAGAGGGAGGAACACAAGGACACTTATTTAAAAGTCTGGAGCAAAGCAATTACACAAAAGGTCATTAACAGCCAGACAGTGAGGTATAGGAACATAATAATTTTAATACTTTTTTCCTAATCAATATGCAGCTGTCGCATAACCTGCTCTCTCCCAGAAAACATAAGCAGGAGGAGCGTCTAGTCCTCTGCTGCTGGTCACATGTTCAAAAAAACCAAAAACAAATAAAAACAGACTTTGGAATACAGAGTGAAAATAAATAATTAATATCAATAAATTGTTTCAAATGGTCATACAAATATATATTTAAAATAGGCTGTGTCACGAGCCTCCAGCCTATGTCTTAGAATAAGAGGTAGGCGAAGCCTCCATTAATCTACATGTAATATCCCGCTCCCATTCTATTTAGCTGGTTAGTGGGCATGGAGGAGGAGGTAGGGAGTGGGCTGTTATTTAGCACTGTGTATACTCCCACAGGTGTGACTCTATAGTCACATGGGGCTGCTCAGATGTGATAGGGAGGAAATGCTCAGCATAGAAACTCACTAAAAACTGAGCATGTGCAGAGTTGCCACCACAGCTGCAAAATCCCTAGCTGAATTAGGGACATGGACAGAAAGGGGAGATAGAGAGGAACAGGATCAACCAAAATTGCAGAATACAGAAAATAAATCTCATAGTGACTGAATGAGTATGAACAGTATGTAATACATCATTTATTCTAAAAGTTTTTTTTATGATGTGGGTTTAGTGACACTTTAAGGGAATGATATAACCCCTGTCAGGTTTTTTTTTGTCATCTGTGTTCCATTGGAAGCCAAAAAAGGAAGCGAGAGGAAATCCCTCCAAGGTTAGGAAGTCCAGAGTATGACAAAATTCCCCCATTTTTCTAAAATGCCTCTGAGTCAAAAGGCAAGTTAAAATCAAGGTGGATTTTTGTGGTTTTTAAGGGTGCAAAGAGCTTTAAAAACTTGCCGCCCACGATATTGCCAAAAAATGGCTATAGCACGGGCTTAAATTGCCGGGAGGGCGTACATGAACGCCCTCCTGTTCTGGCGCTTCCCACATGCCCCCTGGGGCACACGGGTGACGCGCTCTGTGATCGTCGAGTCCGTGAAGGAAAAAAAGTCATCACCATCTGTTAGAGGGATTAGAGGGACATCGGTCCCCTTAGCACCCGCATGTGCTGCTAATCAGTGCCATCTATCAGCGCTCGCCAGTGCCACATATCAGTGCCCACCAGTGCCACATATCAGTGCCCACCAGTGCCACCTATCAGTGCCCATCAGTGCTGAAAATCAGTGCCTCATCATAAGTGCTGCCTATCAGTGCCGCCTACCAGAGCCCATCAGTGCTGCCTAATAGTGCCCATCAGTGCCACTAATCAGTGCCCACCAGTGCCACCTATCAGTGCCAGTCAGTGCTGCAAACCAGTGCCTCATCATCAGTGCTGCCTATCAGTGCCGCCTATCAGTGCTGCCTAATAGTGCCCATCAGTGTCACTAATCAGTGCCAATCGCTGCCACCCATCAGTGCCCCCTATCAGTGCCCATTAATGCTGCCTATCAGTGCCCATTAGCGCAGCCTCATCAGCGCACAATAGTGAAGGAGAAAAATTACCTGCTTGCAAAATGTTATAACAAAATATGAAAAACGTGTTGTTTGTTTTTTCAAAATTGTGGGTATTTAAAAAAGAAAAAAAAAATCCCAGTGGTGATTAAGTACCACCAAAAGAAAGCTTTATTTGTGTGAAAAAAATGATAAAAATTTCATATGGGTACAGTGTTGCATGACCGCACATTTGTTATTCATAATGTGACAGCGCTGAAAGCTAAAAATTGGCCTGGGCAGGAGGAAAGGGGTAGAAGTGGCCAGTAAGCAGGTGGTTAAATTGCTCCTGAGGGTTTACAGAAACTCCCTTCAACTATCCCAGACCTGTTCTTGTGGCAAAAAGAAAGAAAAAAAATCCTTATTAACCTTAATATTTTATATTGTGACCGAAAGAAAAAAACTGTGAAAAATAGTAAAGCAAAAAATTAAGTGATAATGCAATAATCACAATGAAAGAAACATATAAAAAGTAAGAAAAAAATACAAAGAACAATTATATAAACTTAACTATCCTAACTACACCTCATAAAAACACCCTTTAACTAAAGAAAAAAAAAATTGTTCCAAGCAAATTTAGCCTAAGCAGCTCAGTAAAATTGTCTGTTTTGGTCATACTTCTCAATAGTGAAATACATTTTATGACTAAATCTAATTTTTACAAATCATTATTCTCATGCCTATAATCTCTATCATAGTTACCCCCCCCAGCTTCATACCCCATTTTTATGTTATATTTTGTATTCAATTTTTATTTTAAGATTACATCATGGTTTAAACCCCCCCCCCCCCCCTAATTTTACCAAATACCCTTAGCTCCTTTCACTATTTTTTTTTTCAGATGTACTGTTTAAAAACTGTTGGCTAAATCACAAAAAGTTATAAAATTATGAAAAGTTAAATTACACAAATACTACATGTTATAATTCACAACGACTATTTTTAATATAGAAGCTTGAATAAACATTTAATTATTTTTAAACAATAAAAAGGCCTGGTCTATCCCAGATGGCAAGATGCCGTTTTACCGCTGTTGGGGAAGGAGAGCCTTATGTCTTGGCGTTGGAACACACCAGCGTACGGGACTTTCCTCTCAGTGGATGTCAAGTTTGTGATAGGCTTCTGGCCCAAACCCCCTAATGCCCGCCCAGCCCCTTTGGGTTGACACAACAATGGGTCTTTATTCCTCCCCTGGCTTTTGGGTTTTGATTGTGTAATGTGCGCTCTCCGTGTTCATATTTGGATATTCACCTTGAAGCTCCTGAAGAAGTGAAATCCACTAAGTACGTTAAGATGAAACATCTTCTTTTCATTTCACTCTTTAGTGATATTTGATCTGTCTACCATTGTGTAAAATATGTGTTACATCATCATGGTCATTTTGATGTTTATATAGTCAAAGGTATTGGGACGCCTTCCTTTACATGCAAATGAACTTCAGTGGCATCCCAGTCTTCGTCCGTACAGTTCAATATTGCGTTGGCCCACCCTTTGCAGCTATAACAACTCTTCTGGGAAGCTTGTCTATGGGAGTGTGTCTATGGGAATGTTTGACCATTCTTCCAGAAGCACATTTGTGAGGTTAGGCACTGATGTTCGATGAGAAGGCATTTTGTCGGGTTGAGGTCAGTACTTTGTCAAGTTCCTCCACCCCAAACTCGCTCATCCATGTCTTTATGGACCTTGCTTTGTGCACTGGTGCTCAGTTATGTTGGAACAGGAAGGGGTCATCCCCAAACTGTTCCCACAAAGTTGGGAGCATGAAATTGTCCAAAATATCTTGGTATGCTGACACCTCAAGAGTTCCCTTCACTGGAACTAAGGGGCCAAGCCCAACCGCTGAAAAACAACCCCACACCATAATCCCCCCCCACACACACACACACACACACACACACACACACACACACACACACACACCAATGATTTGGACCAGTGCACAAAGCAAGGTCCATAAAGACATAGATGAGCGAGTTTGGGGTGGAGGAACCTGACTGGCCTGCACAAAGTCCTGTCCTCAACCAAATAGAACACCTTTGAGATGAATTAGAGCGGAGACTGGGAGCCAAGCCTTCCAGTCCAACATCAGTGCCTGCTCTCACAAACACGCTTCTGGAAGAATGGTCAAAACAGTTCCATAGACACACTCCTAAACCTTGTGGACAGCCTTCCCAGAAGAGTTGAAGCTGTTATAGCTGCAAATGGTGGGCCAACTCAATATTGAACCCTACGGACTAAGACTGGGATGCCATTAAAGTTTATGTGTGCGTAAAGGCATGCATTCCAATACTTTTGACAATATAGTGTATGTACAGTATCTCACAAAAGTGAGTACACCCCTCACATTTTTGTAAATATTTTATTCTATCTTTTCATGTGACAACACTGAAGAAATGACACTTTGCTACAATGTAAAGTAGTGAGTGTACAGCTAGTATAACAGTGTAAATTTGCTGTCCCCTCAAAACAACTCAACACACAGCCATTAATATCTAAACCGCTGGCAACAAAAGTGAGTACACCCCAAAGTGAAAATGTTCAAATTGGGCCCAAACTGTCAATATTTTGTGTGGCCACCATTATTTTCCAGCACTGCCTTAACCCTCTTGGGCATGGAGCTCACCAGAGCTTCACAGGTTGCCACTGGAATCCTCTTCCACTCCTCCATGACGACATCACGGAGCTGGTGGATATTGGAGATCTTGTGCTCCTCCACCTTCCGTTTGAGGATGCCCCACAGATGCTCAATAGGGTTTATGTCTGGAGACATGCTTGGCCAGTCCATCACCTTTACCCTCAGCCTCTTTAGCAAGGCAGTGGTCAGCTTGGAGGTGTGTTTGGGGTCGTTATCATTTTGGAATACTGCCCTGCGGCCCAGTCTCCAAAGGGAGGGCCCATGTTCTGCTTCAGTATGTCACAGTACATATTGGCATTCATGGTTCCCTCAATGAACTGTAGCTCCCCAGTGCCGGCAGACTCATGCAGCCCCAGACCACTACACTCCCACCACCATGCTTGACTGTAGGCAAGACACACTTGTCTTTGTACTCCTCATCTGGTTGCCGCCACACACGCTTGACACCATCTGAACCAAATAAGTTTATCTTGGTCTCATCAGACCACAGGACATTGTTCCAGTAATCCATGTCCTCAGTCTGCTTGTCTATAGCAAACTGTTTGCGGGCTTTCTTGTGCATCATCTTTAGAAGAGGCTTCCTTCTGGGGCGACAGCCATGCAGACCAATTTGATGCAGTGTGTGGCGTATGGTCTGAGCACTGACAGGCTGACCCCATCCGTTCAACCTCTGCAGCAATGCTGGCAGCACTCATATGTCTATTTCACAAAGACAACCTCTGGATATGACGCTGAGCAAGTGCACCCAACTTCTTTGGTTGAACATGGCGAGGCCTGTTCCAAGTGGAATCTGTCCTGTTAAACCGCTGTATGGTCTTGGCCACCATGCTGCAGCTCAGTTTCAGGGTCTTGGCAATCTTCTTATAGCCTAGGCCATCTTTATGTAGAGCAACAATTCTTTTTTTCAGATCCTCAGAGAGTTCTTTGTCATGAGGTGCCATGTTGAACTTCCAGTGACCAGTATGAGAGAGTGAGAGCGATAACACCAAATTTAACACACCTGCTCCCCATTCACACCTGAGACCTTGTAACACTAACGAGTCACATGACACCGGGGAGGGAAATGGCTAATTGGGCCCAATTTGGACATTTTTACTTAGGGGTATACTCACTTTTGTTGGCAGCGGTTTAGACATTAATGGCTGTGTGTTGAGTTATTTTGAGGGGACAGCAAACTTACACTGTTATACAAGCTGTACACTCATTACTTTACATTGTAGCAAAGTGTCATTTCTTCAGTGTTGTCACATGAAAAGATAGAATAAAATATTTACAAAAACGTGAGGGGTGTACTTACTTTTGTGAGATACTGTATGTCATACACTTTTTTTTTTCTTTAAACATTTCAGCATATCGTGTCTGTTTCTGAGGTCCTTAGAACCTTAAAAGACCCATATTTTTTCTATGTTCTCCTGTTTAATTCACGGCAGAAACTGATGTCAACCTTACAAATTATCAAATGTCAAAAACGTTCCTCCTGAATGACTGTGGACAGCACGCAACGTGACTATGGAGAGGTTCTAAATATTCCACTTTCCCCCATAACTAGTCTCTGTAGCACTTCGTCTGTAGCTGGGAAGCGTTCCACCCGGCAAACGTTATACATGCGAAAAGTAAAATAATTACTTAGTTTTAAATTAAGGTACATTGTTCTGTCCCCGACAGTTCTCCCCAGAGGGCCCGACTTTCCCAGATAATGAGATTTGAAATATCCAGATCAACCATGGCTACCCATGATAATCTGGAGTCAAATAATTACATAGACTGTGCTTATTAGATGGCTTGATTGCCATCCTGTCATGTCCTTTTAATTAAATATTTGGAGAATAAAATTGTACCACCACTATTTAAGATGGGTCTTTAAATGGATAATAGATAATAAATTTGGCTTGCGCTTGAGCATCGGAAAACAAACAATTGACGGAAAGTTTTGTGGATCTCAAACTCAAAAGTAATATACCAGGTCTACACTTGATTGAGGATCGGTACAGGTAGTTGAGCCCCCCGCCAAGTAGCAAATGCAGCCTAATGATGGTATACACATGTCACAGTCACAATGCAACGTGCAGCAAAATGATCCCCTCCGGTGAATTTAGCATACAGCACCAGCCAAACTTGAGGGACCATGCCACGACTGCACGGCAACTGCCCTCCAACTATGGCATGGTAATGTGGGCTTTTAGAGTTTAGGAAATATGATGCCTCCTTACTATCTGTTTGTGGATCAAATAATTTGTTTACATTTTTTTTTCACAATTTTGGACTTAACCTTACATCCCGGAGACATTGTGGCACCTCCAGAGGCAGGGGTGGGCCAGCATCTCCTCCCAGGGCTAAGTCCATGGCTAAAGTGGGGGACAGAGAAAGAACACTGGGGGCCACTCACTTTTTAGACGATTTATTGGAACACACAAGAGGGTTAGGGGTCCCAGATACCCTAGGAGAACACTTCCAGACTACCTCCATGTAACACTTCCAGACTACCTCCATGTCCAGCTTCACATTGTAAGAACCTTTAAGCCGACCTGGCAACACTGAAAGTAGCATCCAAGCCAATTGACAGACTTCTTTTCTTATTCCCAGGCTTTAGTGCATCCTTCTCCAAGTGAGTGGCCAGGCCCCTCCGACAAAAAAAGGGTCCTCCCTTGGGTCTTCCTTGGCTCAGCTTCCCTCATCAACAGGCAGGACAGCTTCAGGATCACATCAGGCTTAGGTCCACATTCAGCAAGTCAGGCCCCACATCTGGCATAGGACCTAACAGCAAAGCTCAATCCAGGAGCACCTCCCCAGGCCTCAGCCTGGGGGAAGAGAGAGATCACCTGGCCTGTCCCAAATATTTATATGCTCTCCCAGCATGCACCAGTGGTCTTGAACCTCCTACTGGACTGGCTGGTGGTGATATAGATATTCATAACCCAGTTTTGTTATGAAACCTGGTTAGCACTTCCGTCTGGCAGCACTGGGGTCGTTGGCTTGAATCCCAATCATGGCAAAACCTGCCTGGAGTCTGCATGTTCTCCCTGTGCTTGCATGGGTTTCCTCCAGGTACTCCAGTTTCCCCCCACATTCCAAAGGCATGCCGGTAGGTTAATTGGGTCCTGTCTAAATTTTCCCTAGTATGTGTATGTATACATATGTGTTAGGGACCTTAGATTGTATGCTCCTTGAGGGGACGGACTGATGTGAATGCACAATATATATGTAAAGTGCTACTTAACCACTTGCCAACCGCTGCACGCCGATATACGTCGGTGGGCAAATGGGCGTACCTGTACATCCCCTTTAAGAGGTGGGGATAGCAGGCAAGCGAGTGCACCCGCCTGCGGGACCGGTGGACTCGATGTCCGCCGGTCTCCCAGCGATCGTGTCACGGAGCCGCAGAACGGGGAAGTGCCTATGTAAACAAGGCATTTCCCCGTTCTGGCTTGTGTCATGACAGAGATCACCGCTCCCTGTCATCGGGAGCAGTGATCGCTGTCATGTGAGTTGAATCCCATCCCCCTCACAGTTAGAATCACTCCCTAGGACACACTTAACCCCTTCATCGCCCCCTAGTGGTTAACCCCTTACCTGCCAGTGTCATTCACACAGTAATCAGTGCATTTTTATAGCACTGATCCCTGTATAAATGACAATGGTCCCAAAATAGTGTCAAAAGTGTCCGATGTGTCTGCCATAATGTCGTAGTCCCGATAAAAATCGCAGATCGCTGCCATTACTAATATAAAAAAAATTATAATAATAATAAAAATGCCATAAAACTATCCCCTATTTTGTAGACGCTATAACTTTTGCGCAAAGCAATCAATATACACTTATTGCGATTTTTTTTTACCAAAAATATGTAGAAGAATACGTATCGGCCTAAACTGAGGAAAAAAATAGTTTTTTTATATATTTTTGGGGGATATTTATTATAGCAAAAAGTAAAAAAATATTGCATTTTTTTCAAAATTGTCACTCTTTTATTGTTTATAGCACAAAAAATAAAAACCGCAGAGGTGATCAAATACCACCAAAAGAAAGCTCTATTTGTGGGGAAAAAAGGACGTCAATTTTGTTTGGGTGCAACATCGCATGACCGTGCAATTGTCAGTTAAAACGACGCAGTGCTGAATCGCAAAAAATGCTCTGGTCAGGAAGGGGGTAAAATCTTCCGGGGCTCAAGCGGTTAAAGAGGAAGTAAACGCCGATGGGATTTACTTTCCCTTTTGCTCCCCGCAAGGCCTGCAAATTAAAAGCATAATGGGCTAGTATGCATCGCATACTAGCCCATTATATGACACTTACCTTCAAACGAAGCTCACGCTGTCCCCTGAGCAGGCCGCGCCCATCTTCGCCCCTCTTACTTCCGGGGCCACGGACTCTGGCCCTGTGACTGGCCGGAGTCACGTGACATCACTCCTGCTCATTCGCGTGCGGGAGCCGTCAGTCACAGTGCACGCTGGGGGAAGAAACGGCACGGTGGTCCGCTTCTTCACAGCGCACTACAAGTGAATTTTCTCCTAAATAACGCACGTTTAGGAGATATTTCTACTACTTTATTCTAGGCTTACCTATAGGTAAAAGTCAACAAAAAAGGGTTTACAACCACTTTTAAACACTTTTGGCATTTTATAAGTACCTAAATGAAGTGAAAAACGATACAAATCAATCTGGGCTGACTACCACAGTAATCCAGTGTGTGCTGCTCTCTCCTTGTGCAGTGAGACTGGTCTTGTCTCCGCCCCTCCTGGAGTTTTCTGCAGGGAGTCTGTAGTGGGTTGAGCCTACCAGGCCCCTCCCACAGCTCTGCTGTCTGTACAGCACAGTGATTAGGTCACTGCTACTTTTACAAGGTAATAACCTGGTTTGCAAAAGCATTTGGTGCACACAAAATGCATTTATATCCTTTGGGAAATATATTTGTAGCGCACACCTGAAATAGGCCTTATTCTAAGGTGACCAGATTTTTAAAATGAAATTCGGGGACATATTTTTTTTTATTGGCAAATGATAAACTATTTTATACACATATTTTCCTCAAATGTAGATTCCTACATTGATCTACCTGACCACTGCACTAACCTACCTGATTCCTACACTGACCACTACACTGACCTACCTGATTCCTATACTGACCACTACACTGACCTACCTGATTCCTATACCGACCACTACACTGATCTACCTGATTCCTATACTGACCACTACACTGACCTACCTGATTCCTACACTGACCACTACACTGACCTACCTGATTCCTATACTGACCACTACACTGATCTACCTGATTCCTATACTGACCACTACACTGACCTACCTGATTTCTACACTGACCACTACACTGACCTACCTGATTCCTATACTGATCACTACACTGATCTACCTGATTTCTATACTGACCACTACACTGACCTACCTGATTCCTACACTGACCACTGCACTAACCTACCTGATTCCTATACTGACCACTACACTGACCTACCTGATTCCTACACTATCCACTACACTAACCTACCTGATTCCTACACTGATCTACCTGATTCCTATACTGACCACTACACTGATCTACCTGATTTCTATACTGACCACTACACTGACCTACCTGATTCCTACACTGACCACTGCACTAACCTACCTGATTCCTACACTGACCACTACACTGACCTACTTGATTCCTACACTGATCTACCTGATTCCTATACTGACCACTACACTGATCTACCTGATTTCTATACTGACCACTACACTGACCTACCTGATTCCTACACTATCCACTACACTAACCTACCTGATTCCTACACTGATCTACCTGATTCCTATACTGACCACTACACTGATCTACCTGATTTCTATACTGACCACTACACTGACCTACCTGATTCCTACACTGACCACTGCACTAACCTACCTGATTCCTACACTGACCACTACACTGACCTACCTGATTCCTACACTGACCACTGCACTAACCTACCTGATTCCTATACTGACCACTACACTGACCTACCTGATTCCTACACTATCCACTACACTAACCTACCTGATTCCTACACTGATCTACCTGATTCCTATACTGACCACTACACTGACCTACCTGATTCCTATACTGACCACTACACTGATCTACCTGATTCCTATACTGACCACTACACTGACCTACCTGATTCCTATACTGACCACTACACTGATCTACCTGATTCCTATACTGACCACTACACTGACCTACCTGATTTCTACACTGACCACTACACTGACCTACCTGATTCCTATACTGATCACTACACTGATCTACCTGATTTCTATACTGACCACTACACTGACCTACCTGATTCCTACACTGACCACTGCACTAACCTACCTGATTCCTATACTGACCACTACACTGACCTACCTGATTCCTACACTATCCACTACACTAACCTACCTGATTCCTACACTGATCTACCTGATTCCTATACTGACCACTACACTGATCTACCTGATTTCTATACTGACCACTACACTGACCTACCTGATTCCTACACTGACCACTGCACTAACCTACCTGATTCCTACACTGACCACTACACTGACCTACTTGATTCCTACACTATCCACTACACTAACCTACCTGATTCCTACACTGATCTACCTGATTCCTATACTGACCACTACACTGACCTACCTGATTCCTATACTGACCACTACACTGATCTACCTGATTCCTATACTGACCACTACACTGACCTACCTGATTCCTATACTGACCACTACACTGATCTACCTGATTCCTATACTGACCACTACACTGACCTACCTGATTTCTACACTGACCACTACACTGACCTACCTGATTCCTATACTGATCACTACACTGATCTACCTGATTTCTATACTGACCACTACACTGACCTACCTGATTCCTACACTGACCACTGCACTAACCTACCTGATTCCTATACTGACCACTACACTGACCTACCTGATTCCTACACTATCCACTACACTAACCTACCTGATTCCTACACTGATCTACCTGATTCCTATACTGACCACTACACTGATCTACCTGATTTCTATACTGACCACTACACTGACCTACCTGATTCCTACACTATCCACTACACTAACCTACCTGATTCCTACACTGATCTACCTGATTCCTATACTGACCACTACACTGATCTACCTGATTTCTATACTGACCACTACACTGACCTACCTGATTCCTACACTGACCACTGCACTAACCTACCTGATTCCTACACTGACCACTACACTGACCTACCTGATTCCTACACTGACCACTGCACTAACCTACCTGATTCCTATACTGACCACTACACTGACCTACCTGATTCCTACACTATCCACTACACTAACCTACCTGATTCCTACACTGATCTACCTGATTCCTATACTGACCACTACACTGACCTACCTGATTCCTATACTGACCACTACACTGATCTACCTGATTCCTATACTGACCACTACACTGACCTACCTGATTCCTATACTGACCACTACACTGATCTACCTGATTCCTATACTGACCACTACACTGACCTACCTGATTCCTACACTGACCACTACACTGATCTACCTGATTCCTATACTGACCACTACACTGACCTACCTGATTTCTATACTGACCACTACACTGACTTACCTGAGTTCTATACTGACCACTACACTGACCTACCTGAGTTCTATACTGACCACTACACTGACCTACCTGATTCCTACACTATCCACTACACTAACCTACCTGATTCCTACACTGATCTACCTGATTCCTATACTGACCACTACACTGACCTACCTGATTCCTATACTGACCACTACACTGATCTACCTGATTCCTATACTGACCACTACACTGACCTACCTGATTCCTATACTGACCACTACACTGATCTACCTGATTCCTATACTGACCACTACACTGACCTACCTGATTCCTACACTGACCACTACACTGACCTACCTGATTCCTATACTGACCACTACACTGACCTACCTGATTTCTATACTGACCACTACACTGACTTATCTGAGTTCTATACTGACCACTACACTGACCTACCTGAGTTCTATACTGACCACTACACTGACCTACCTGATTTCTGCACTACTCACCCCCCCCCTACATGAACAGTGTAGATCGGTTGATTTTGCTCACCCTCTCTATGGCCTCGATGATAATCCATCGGAGTAGGGCACTCCCCAGCACCAGGTACTGTTTCCGACACCCAGCCGCTCCTCAGTATACCCTGCCAAGAGCTTCTCCAATAGCCGCCCCTCCCCTCCCCTCCACCGTTCTCACACACACACGCGGGCCGCCTGCACCAGAGGGATCATGGGGGACAGGCTGGACCACAGGAGTTCCTGGGCGGGGGGGCAACATAGCACACTTGAGGGGACACAGTAATGATTTTGTGACCCCCCTTAATGTTGTACCCGGGGTGAGATTACCAGATACCCCATGCCACTGCAATCCGGGGACAAATCCAGGGACAGACTGGCTCAGGGGACAGTGTCCTCAATCTGGGGACTGTCCCCAGAAACCGGGAATGTCTGGTCACCCTACCTTATTCCCCCAGTTAGGACACACACCCAGGCACATAGCATTTTCTCCATTCTTTCACTGGCACAAATAAACAGTTTAGGGTATCTTTTATTTTGTTTGTTTGTTTTATTGGAACATATAGCTTGGTTTGGGGTGATGGGGGCATGGGATAACTCAGAACTGAAGAGTTAAATACTTTAAAGAGGAGGGCCAGTCAAAAAAATAAATAAATTAAAAATCAGCAACTACAAATACTGCAGCTGCTGACTTTTAATTGGACACTTACCTGTCCCTGGGTCCAGCGATGCGGGGGATCGAAGCCCCGCACGTCTCCCTCTCCGTTCAGCGGCGCCGGCATTGCAACTGTGGGCGCCGGGCTGTGGCTTCACAGTCTGGCACCCACTGCGCATGCGCGAGCGGCGCCGATCGCTGTGATTGGCCGCTCAGTCTCCTGGGACCTGTAATGGGTCCCAGATGATTGACAGGAGGGAGGGAGCAGAGCTGAGCCCTTCCTGTGCCGAGGGGGAAGTGATGTCACCAGCCCAGGCAAAGGAAGAGGCAGACTACGAGGGACCCCCTAGCAACAGGCATTTAGAGGTAAGTAAATAAAAAAAATATCCAAATTTTTTTTGTATTTTTTTTTAGGATTTTTCATGTAGTTTTTTTTTTTTTGGGTGGAACCCCACTTTAAGGACTCTTCTCTAGCTTGCTGAGCTACACAAAAATACCCCACAGAATTATCTATTGCAGGCTGGTGACTAGGGCTCTTCCAAATGGACCAGGATGGAGCTGCACACAGTTACTAACTTCCAGGACTAGGGTCAATTACTCACACAGCCACAGGATCATCAATTGCCTCCTTCCAATATCCACCGGTGTCCTGTCAAGAAATGTCCCCCCATCGGATAATGTCCGCCCTGTACTGTGCAGGCGCAGCATTTGCGCAGTACGGAGGACCAAGGAGACGCCAAAAGTCTCCGAACATGAACAGCTGTTCATGAGCCGTACATGGCGCCTGCGCAATTAACACTACATTGTGCCACACGCTCCCGGTGCTCCTAGGGGTGGATTTCTCACATGGGGGGATCTTTGCCGGGCGTGTTTACACAACTGAAGGGTGAGTTTTGCAATGTTGATGGGCGGGTCTGCTGGACCTATTTAACCAATCAACATTGCAAAACACACCCTTCAGTTGTATGCATCCACCCCTACACCCGCCCCTTGCAGAGTTGCACGAGCATCGGGAGCATGTGTCAGAATGTACTATTAATTGCACAGCTCATGAACAGCTGTTCATGTTCAGAAACTTTCGCCATCTCCTTTTGTCCTCCGTACTGTGCAAGCGCTGCGCCTGCGCGGTACAGGGCGGACACTATCCAATGGGGGGACCTTTCTCAACCACTCCAGTGAGGGAGACATGAACTCCAGACATCCCAACTTGCAAAAACTCATTTCAGGGAGGTGACGCAACGCGAAAAGCCCCCCCCCCCCCACGCCCCACCCGACACGTTAGTATATGTGTGAACATTTTCTGTGTGTGTGTGTATAATGTCACTCACATGCAGCCCATGTCACACATATACACCTCATATCACTCACACGCAGCCTGTGTATGTGAGTGATGTGAGTTGTATATTATTATACAGCATTTATATAGCGCCAATAGTTTGCGCAGCGCTTTACAACATGAGGGCAGACAGTACACTTACAATACAAATCAATACAGGAGAGATCAGAGGGCCCTGCCCGTTAGAGATTACAATCTAGAAATGTGTAAGACACACTACAGGAGATGGTCAGAGACTGCAGACATGATACAAGAGATGATCAGAGACTGCAGATATTATACAAGAGATGGTCAGAGACTGCAGACATGATACAGGAGATGATCAGAGACTGCAGACATGATACAAGAGATGATCAGAGACTGCAGACATGATACAAGAGATGATCAGAGACTACAGACGTGATACAAGAGATGATCAGAGACTGCAGACATGATACAAGAGATGATCAGAGACTACAGATATTATACAGGGGATGATCAGAGACTGCAGACATGATACAGGAGATGGTCGGAGACTGCAGACATACTACAGGAGAAGGTCAGAGACTACGTTTATGGTTGAACTCAGTGTACAAGTATATAGTATCGCAGGGCTGTGCCACTCTATTTAAACCATCTCTGCAAGATCAAGTCAGTAATCCTCCTTTGAAAAGTACAACCAAGTGACAAGGCAGCAGCACATTTCATTACCAGGGACAGTGAACAGTTAATGGGTCTGTGAAACTTCTAGCCTGAATCAGCAGTAAATCCTTCACAAAAACATCAATCTATGCAGCACACACAGAGCTCTGGCTAAATAGCAGAGCTGAAATGGTTAACAACCAACCATGTGAATAAGTGCAGTGTGCAGCTATAAAGAAAAAAATAAAGGAGTACAGAGCGAGGGGGAGGCTGATTAGTGACATTGCACTGTCCTATATATATATATATATATATATCCTGGGGCCCTTTACTACGATCCCACAACGGGCCCTTTCACATGTTCTGCAGTGAGCTCCCTTCCTACTGTATTGGGCCCCCCCAGGGTGGCAGAGAACAAGAGATATATGTCACTAGCATACCAAGAAAACATAAGGATCCAAAGCAGTGGGAGAACTATCAGGGTTGCAAAGGTTGTCTTGCCACCGGGCCCTGGTGTTCTGCCACTGTGGGGTTCCCCAGCCTCCTCTTGCTGTCCTGCCCCTACTATTGACAGCACTGGTCTGGCATCTCTTGGAATTTACAGGCTGGTCCTCCTGTCCTAAGGATGGGAGAAATCAGTCTGTTTTTTCAGTAACCAAGAGTCCTGGTGGAGTTCTTCCTGCAACTCGCTCTTCTCCCTGCCAATGAGGATGCAGGGGAAGGAGCAGATTGGGCGGCCATGGTTGTGTGAGCGCTCGCATTATGCAGTGTCAGCGAGCAGAGGGAGGGGGGAGGAATCACCCGCAGGAGCTGACTGGGGACGCTCTCCCTCTCAATAGAGACTGTGTTACTCCAGCAGCGGCCCGAGTAAGATGCGGCACATCTGCTACAAATGCAAGCAAAAAGGGATTCCCTTTTTGTAAAAAAAAAAAATTTAAATGGGGGGGAGAGGCAGTGACGCCATTGGAAGGTATACATTTCTGGAAGACACTGGCCGGCTAACATTACATGTGACTGCACAGCGCTCCCCGCGATCTTCTTTCCATTCAGCCAGAGATGTGTGCTCAGTGCTGCAGGATTTTACTGTGGTCATACCTTCTGCTATGTCCTCAGGTTCAGGTACTGAGTATCTCCCTCCCGGTGCCCCCATTCAGCACTAGACATGTGCGATTAGTTTCATAGGAATCGGAAATTCGTACGAATTTCCAAAAATTTGTACATTCGTGAGGATCCGAAATACGAATTTTTATGCATACGAATTCTGCACGAAATGCGAAATTTCGTTTACGAACCTAGGATAAATTTATCATAACAAACTTTCGTTATTGTTCCGAAAAGTTAACTAAACTAAAACCCCAGGAAGTCAGCACAGTGCAGGGATGGTGGGAGCCCCTCATAATGAGCACAGCACAGGGATGGTGGGAGCCCCTCATAATGAGCACAGCACAGGGATGGGGGGAGCCCCTCATAATGAGCACAGCACAGGGATGGTGGGAGCCCCTCATAATGAGCACAGCACAGGGATGGTGGGAGCCCCTCATAATGATACATTCATCATAACGAACTTTCGTTATTGTGACAAAAAGTTTACGAACTTTAACGAAAATTCGTATTTTGTACGAATCCAAATTGAATTTCGGACACGAATTAGTTTTAATACAGAACGCAATGAAACAAAACAAATTTATTGACGGCGCACATGTCTATTCAGCACTTGTATACGGTCAAATGTGGCGGGCTAGAGAGGGGGAGGGTTACACTCTGTCTGCTGCACCATATAGCCACTTGCTCCACCGGCCCTCCGCTGCTAGACATTTCCTCAGCCAGCCCCTCCTCCTGTTCACAGCAAAGCCCCTCCCGCCGCTTCTCGCTCTCTCTCTCTCTCTCGCTGTTCTTAAGAAAAAAAAAAAAAAAAGTTCCAAAGCTCCTAGCAGCTGACAGCGGCCCCCTGAGTGACAGGCTCAGCCGGGAGATTGCCTGGCGCTCGCGGGTGTCCGGGAGCCCGCATGTCAAACGTCGCGGGAGACTTGAGATGTCTGGAACTCACACCACATAGTTGCCAACAGTCCTGATTTTCCCGGGACAATCCCAATTTTGGGACCCTCGCCCCCCCCATCGGAGGCCGTCCCAATTCGGGGGTTTTTTGCCTTTTGGTCCATGGGAAAAACGGGAATATTTTGCTCTGCAGCAGTTTTCTGGCTCCAACAAAATGGCGCCCCTGTGAGAGTTTTCCTCTTGTGTTTCAGCTATATCACCTCTCGTTCCCCGTGTTCGGTGGAGAGGGGAGGGGGGCCGATCCGTGCAGCCAATGAATCGGCTTCTCTTTCGCAATTCTCCAGCTAGGGGTTAGCTGCACAGATCGGCCCCCCCTCCCCTCTCCACTGAACAGGAGGAATGAAATATATTTCCCTGGGTGGATTTGACTTCATCTCCTTACAGGAAAACAACGGTAAAGAAGTTAGTGAGCTGAGCCTGATTTTAGGTAAAAGAAGGATGGATTCATCATTTTAAAATGAAGTGAAATGAGTAACATTCCTATGTGATGATTTATATTGTTCAGCTCGCTAAAATGTCTAAAGGTAATAATATACCGTACAACGTTCATGCTGTGCACATGGGGATAGGAAGATGTTTTCTTAGCCTTGCAGTTGCATTGCGGCTCCTCTGATTTCTGTCACATCTGGAGTAGTGATGGGAAGTCCGGATCTTCCACTTAAAGACCGAGCCTCATTTTGAGATTTTGGTGTTTACAACAGTTTTTTCTTGCTAGAAAATTACTTAGAACCCCCAAACATTATTTTTTTTTTTTCTAACATCCTAGAGAATACAAACGACCGTTGCAAAACTTTCTGTCACACCGTATTTGCGCAGCGGTCTTACAAGCGCACTTTTTTAAAAAAAAATATACACTTTTTTGAATTAAAAAATAAGGCAACAGTAAAGTTAGCCCAATTTTTTTTTTATATCGTGAAAGATAATGTTAAGCTGAGTAAATTGATACCCAACATGTCACGCTTTAAAATTGCGCCCCGCTCGTGGAATGGCGACAAACTTTTACCCTTAAAAATCTCCATAGGCGACGCTTAAAAAAATGTTACCGGTTGCAAGTTTTGCATTACAGAGGAGGTCTAGGGCTAGAATTATTGCTCTCGCTCTACCGATCGTGGCGATACCTCACATGTGTGGTTTGACCATCGTTTTCATATGCGGGCGCTACTCATGTATGCGTTCGCTTCTGCGCGCGAGCTCGGCGGGACGGGGCACTTGTAAAGAAAAAATTTATTTTCTTATTAATTTTACCTTTTTTTTAAACTGTTCTTTAAAAAAAAAGTCACTTTTATTCCTGTTACAAGGAATGTAAACATCCCTTGTAATAGAAAAAAAGCATGACAGGACCCTTCTGCACGCGAGCTCGGCAGGACGGGGCACGTTTTAAATTTTTTTTTTTCTTATTTATTTTACCTTTTACTTTTTATTTTTACATTGTTTAAAGAAAAAAAAATGTGTCACTTTTATTCCTATTACAAGGAATGTAAACATCCCTTGTAATAGAAAAAAAGCATGACAGGACCTCTTAAATATGAAATCTGGGGGGTCAAAAAGACCTCAGATCTCATATTTACACTAAAATGCTATAAAAAAAAAAAAAAAAAAAAAATTGTTGTCATTTACAGTAAAAAAATAAAAAAAATGAATTGGCCCTTTAAGAGGTATGGGTGGTAGTGACGTTTTTGATGTCGCTTCCGCACTGCAATGTCATGGAGACGGGTGGGGGCCATCTTCCCCTCACTCGTCTCCATGTCAGGCCAGGGGACAGACGCGATCGCCCCTGCTGCTGCCGAAGGCTCCGGTAAGCGACGGAGGGCACCGAATCGCGGCGGGAGGGGGGCCCTTCTCCCACCGCCGATAGAAGTGATCTCGCGGCGAATCCGCCACAGAGACCACTTTTACCTTGTACCGGACCGCTGGCCGAACACAGGGATACCGGGGTTATGGCAGCTAGCTGTCTGTCCCCAAAGTAGGGACGAACATCGGCGTGCGGCGGTCTGGAAGTGGTTAACATTGCTAGCCATCAGATTTTTCCGTAGTCTTTACAGCGCATGCACAGGTAAAATGATCAAATTTTACTACCGCCGGGCGGGCGA
Source organism: Lithobates clamitans (assembly GCA_037952925.1). Classification (NCBI taxonomy): domain Eukaryota; kingdom Metazoa; phylum Chordata; class Amphibia; order Anura; family Ranidae; genus Lithobates; species Lithobates clamitans. The sequence goes on from JBBGZY010001611.1 coordinate 1,811,318, forward strand.
AGTACCCAGGGTAGTAAAATCCAATCGTTTTCAAAAACAAATGAGAGCTGCAAAATACTCGCCTTGTGCTATAGGTAGTAAGGAGATAATCAAAAATTTACGCCCTTATAAATCCTGAAGGTGTTGCTTGTTTTTCGGGGCCCCGTACGCGGCTAGGCTCCCAAAAAGTCCCACACATATGGTATCCCCGTACTCAGGAGAAGCAGCAAAATGTATTTTGGGGTGTAATTCCAAAAAAGGCCATGGCACGTTTGAGCAATATATCATTTAGTGAGAACTTTGTGCAAAAAAAAAAAAGTTTGTCATTTTCCCACAGCTTGTGGCAAAATATAAAATATTCCATGGACTCAACATGCCTCTCATCAAATAGCTTGGGGTATCTACTTTCCAAAATTGGGTCATTTGGGGGGGGTTTTGTGCCATCCTGGCATTGTATGGCCTTCAAAACTGTGATAGGTACATGTACATGTATACATATTTACTACAATTTATTTTGATTTAGATTATTTTAATAAAACATTCAAAAGTAAAAAAAAAAAAAAGTGAAATAAAAAATCTACGCCCTTAGAAATCCTGATTTTTCCTGAGGTTTTCGGGGCCCCGTACGCGGCTAGGCTCCCAAAAAGTCCCACACATGTGGTATCCCCGTACTCAGGAGAAGCAGCAGAATGTATTTTGGGGTGTAATTCCACATATAACCATGGCATGTGTGAGCAATATATCATTTAGTGACAACTTTTTGTAAAAATGTTTGTTTTTTTTGTCATTATTCAATCACTTGGGGAAAAAAAAAAAATATTTGATGGGCTCAACATGCCTCTTAGCAATTTCCTTGGGGTGTCTACTTTCCAAAGTGGGGGGGGGGGGTTGTACTGCCCTGCCATTTTAGCACCTCAAGAAATGAGATAGGCAGTCATAAACTAAGGGTTGAGTAAATTCAAGAAAATGTACCCTAGTTTGTAGACGCTATAACTTTTGCGCAAACCAATAAATATACGCTTATTGACATTTTTTTTACCAAAGACATGTGGCCGAATACATTTTGGCCTAAATGTATGACTAAAATTGAGTTTATTGGATTTTTCTTATAACAAAAAGTAGAAAATATCTTTTTTTTTTCAACATTTTCGGTCTTTTTCCGTTTATATTGCAAAAAATAAAAATCACAGAGGCAATCAAATACCATCAAAAAGAAAGGACGCAAATTTTGTTTGGGTACAACATTGCATGACCGCGCAGTTACCAGTTAAAGCAGTGCAGTGCCAAATTGTAAAAAGTCCTCTGGTCTTTAGCCAGCCAAATGGTCCAGGGCTGAAATGGTTAATGCCAATGGTCCCAAAAATGTGTCAAAATTGTTCGACGTGTCCGCCATAATGTGGCAGTCACGATAAAAATCGCTGATCACCTCCATTACTAGTAAAAAAAAAAATTATTAATAAAAATGGCATAAAACTATCTCCTATTTTGTAGATGCTATAACGTTTGCACAAAAAAATCAATATACGCTTATAGCAAATTTTTTTTTACCAAAAATATGTAGAAGAATACATATCGGCCTAAACTGAGGAAAATTTTTTTATATAGTTTTTAGGGATATTTATTATAGCAAAAAGTAAAAAATAATGCATTTTTTTCACAATTGTCGCTCTTTTTTTGTTTATAGTGCAAAAGATAAAAAACACAGAGGTGACCAAATACCACCAAAAGAAAGCTCTATTTGTGGGGAAAAAAGGAGGTCGATTTTGTTTGGGAGCCACATCGCACGACCACGCAATTGTCAGTTAAAGCGACGCAGTGCCAAATCGCAGAAAGTGCTCTGGTCTTTGGCCAGCCAAATGGTCCGGGGCTGAAGCGGTTAATGTTTAAACATTGTATCAATTTGTCTTTTACATCAAAGGAATAGACTTCTGTATGTAAATTAGGAGCATTTAACCACTTAACACTAAACCTTTTTCTGACATTTGTTGGTTTCAAGTTAAAATCATTTTTTTTGCTAGAAAATTACTTAGGACCCCCAAACATTATATATATATATTTTTTTTTAGTAGAGACCCTATAGAGTAAAATGGTGGTTGTTGCAATATTTTATGTCACACTGTATTTGCGCAGCGGTCTTTCAAATGCAATTTTTTTGGAAAAAAATTACTTTAATGAATAAAAAAAAAAATTAAAAAACTAACCAGTAAAGTTAGCCCAATTTTTTTTGTATAATGTGAAAGATTTTACACCGCGAGAATCGTGATCTTTATTCTAAGTAAAAAAATCATGATTCTCATTTTGGCCAGAATCGTGCAGCTCTAGTGAGTTAACAGTAGTGGCCATACAAAATAATGTAATGTCAGCCCCTTTTTGTCTCTCTCCACAGCTCCGCTGCTGGAGGCATCAGATGTAGAGGGCTCCGCTGCCGGGAACACCAGATGTAAAGGAGGACTTCACTGCCAGGGACACCAAATTTAAAGGAGGGCTCTGCTGCTGGGGACACCGGATGTAAAGAGGGGGTCCGCTGCCAGGGACACAGATCTGTAAGGAGGGCCTCTGCTTCGGGGGGGCACCTGATGTAAGGACAAAACTCTGTTGGGACACCTGATGTAAGGACAGACTCTGCTGGGGGCACCTGATGGAATCTGGTGGCAGGCGACGTGGCAGGTGACACGCTCAGGGGTCCCACTGATTCTGGATTATGGTGAGTTGAATGATTTTATTCAATATTACAATGTAATAATAGTATTAATGCGCTTCGATCATCCTGACACTACAACAACCATGGTGCTGCTATGATTGAAGCGCTAACACCAGGTGTTTTGAGTATCCTTATCTGCTGATTTGTTAAACTCTGGAAAACACATTTCTATTGTGGTGTAGGATCTGGGCCTGCTGTCCCTCCATCCCTCTTTCCTTCCTTCTCTCTCCTTCCCTTTTTCTTTCCTTCTTTCTTTCTTTCCTTCTTTCTCTCTCCCTCCCTCTTTTCCCCTTTCTTTCTCCATCTCTCATTCATCTCAGAGTCTAACCACATCGCCATTTGAACCACGCCCATATAAGCCACGCTCACTATTTAATGTAAACCATGCCACATTTTTCTTTTTCGCTGTTTCACACCTACAAACGCATGCCCGCATCCTAATTATAATAAGACTCCACCAAAAAAAGTGTCCCTAAAAGCTTTTTTACAATGTTGGCAACTATGACACCACCATATCACAGCTGGACACTTCTCCAATTTCTTCCTAGTACTCTCTTTCCAGTGAGCTTCTCAAGAACAAAACAAACTTCAGGACTAAGCTTTTGAGAATGGGTCCCCCAGCTGAAGCCTCAGCTGGGACCTCAATGTCTTCTAGGTGGCAGCTTCAGAAATCCTGCCCCAGGAGCAGAGCTGATGCACTTGGGTCTCCTCTATTGAGGGAGACATGAACTCACACCACCATAGGACAGCTGGACACTTCTCCAATTTCCTTCTAGTACTCTCTCTCCAGTGAGCTTCTCCAGGCCCAAACAAACTCCAGGACTAAGATTTTGAGAGTAGGCCCCTTAGGTGAAGCCTCACCTGGACCTAGATGTCTTCTAGGTGGCAACTTCAGAAACCCTGCCCCGGGGCAGCGCCCTTGCACATGGGTCTCTTCCAGCAGAACTGGACCCAAAAACTCTATTCCTCTGCCTCAGGAGGCAGACTATTTATGAGTTTGATTACAAAATTCATCCCACTGACACCAATGATGAGGTGCAATTACTCCCACAGATACAAATGATGGGGTGTTATTTTTTCCCACTGACGTCGGGACCTTTTCTACTCCAAATGGCCACAATCCGGGCCCCCTAAAATCTGGAGGACAGCAAACTGGCCTTTTGTTTAGAAACTTTGGAGACCCCTGCTCTAGAACAGCCTTTTTCAACCAGAGTGCCAAGGCACCCTGGGGTGCCTTGAGGTTTCTTCAGGGATGACTTGGCAAAATGCCTAAAAATTGCTAAAAAACTGTATGCAAGCCAGCATGTAGATGAAGCCTGTGTTTTTGGTGACACAAAGCCACAGGTTTTCATTGTGCACTATTACAACCTTCTAGCTGCTGAAGTCCTAGCGACCAATGGCGTCATCAGTTGATATGGAGGATGTCAGTCCCCTGCATAGCATCCTTGTTTGACCCTCCTCTGCCCCTCTCCATCATCGTTGAGGGGTCACATGAGTGAGGGAAAAAAACTAAGGGAAAAGAGAAACATTGGAATACTAGCCAGTACCAGTTTGCAAAAGGGTATTTGCTTTGGAAGAATAAATCACCTTTAACCACTTACAGACTACCCGCCGTCATTATACGTCGGCTGTTTGAAGAGGAACACTGGGGTTATGGCAGCAGATAGCTGCCATAACCCCAGTATTCTCTTCTTCAGCGGGCGGTCCACTGTCAGATAAAAGCAGTCTCTGCAACGGATTTGCGGGAAAGGGCCCCCCACCTCCCGTCGTGCTCCGATGGTCTCCGACGCTTACCGGAGCCGCTGGTAGTTCCTAAGACAATTGCATCCTCTCCCCTGTTAGTCTGGCTGCCAAGTGAGGGGAAGATGCCCCCCATTGGGCTCCATGGCATTGACTGGCGGAAGCAACGTCAAACGCCACTTCCGCCCAATGCTCTTAAAGGAGAATTTATTTTTTTTTTCAAATTACATTTCTTTCTTTTCTTTTTTTTTTATTGCATTTTAGTGTAAATATGAGATCTGAGGTCATTTTGATCCCAGATCTCATATTTAAGAGGTCCTGTCATGCTGTCATGTTTACATTCCTTGTAATAGGAATAAATTTTTTTTTTAAAAGGACAGTGTCAAAAATAAAAAATAAAAAAGTAAAATAAATAAGAAAAAAAATATACAAAGCCCCCCATCCCGACGAGCTTGCGTGCAGAAGCGAACGCATACGTGAGTAGTGCCCGCATATAAAAACGGTGTTCAAACCACACATGTGAGGTATCGTCGCGATCATTAGAGCGAGAGCATTAATTCTATCCCTAGACCTCCTCTGTAACTCAAAACTGGTAACCTGTAGAAATTTTTAAACCTCGCCTATGGAGATTTTTAAGGGTAAAAGTTTGTCGCCATTCCACGAGTGGGGTGCAATTTTGAAGTGTGACTTGTTGGGTATCAATTTGCTCAGCGTAACATTATCTTTCACGATATATAAAAAAATTGGTCTAACTTTACTGTTGTCTTATTTTTTTAATTAAAAAAAGTGTATTTTTTCAAAACAAAAGTGCGCTTGTAAGACCACAGTGTTACAGAAAGTATTGCAACGACCGCCATTTTATTCTCTAGGGTGTTAGAAAAAAAAAAACATTTAATGTTTGGAGGTTCTAAGTAATTTTCTAGCGAAATAAAACCGATTTTAACTTGTAAACACCGAGTCTGAAAAATGGTTAGTGGTTAATGTTGGGTGTCCTACATGTATGGATGTTGTTGCATTATGTAAAACTATTAAGAATAGTTTTTACATTTTAGAATGGGGTACCTAGAGACTGTTCATAGTTTATAAAGGGTGCCTCGGGATTGTCCATCATTTTTAAAGGGTGCCTTGACTGAAAAAAAAAAGGTTGAGAAGCACTCATCCAGAATACAGAGGGAAGTGTTCAGAGCAGCAGCCTGTGAGACACTGAGCAGACCTAAACAATCAATCCCTGCTCCACTGATTATAGAGGAGCTAAAATACATGTACCTAACAGCCTAACCTAGGAGAATGCTACATTTTTAAATGAAGGTATTTTTGCTCAGAGTTCAACTTTAAAAAAACGTACTAACCCCGTATATTTTCTCTCGGGGGTGTCTATTTACTCCTACTAGTCTCTATAACACTAAAGTTCTATGAAGTTGTGATGAGTGGTGTTAGAAAGACGTGAGGCTTCAAGGACTTGACTTTCACACCCAGCTTCCACTAATCCTCTCTCCGTCCCAGGTGGCCGGTGCTTTGGCTTTTGGCAGGCCGGGGATAATAACGCTCTGCTCCGTTAGGCTGGAGATGAGAAGAATGAAGATGTATGCACTGCGACAATTATTGTGTCTCGCCGTCAGACAACAAAGCCCTCTATTCAATTAACAAAGCAAAAACAAAACAAAAGTGTCTTTGATGCCGCCGTATCAAAGACACTCGATGCGGGGGGGGGGGGGACTTTTTTTTTTCTCCCGTACAAGGAAAGTCAGTTATGTTTTTCAAGTGAATGTCGATAATATCTTGAGATATACACTCACCGGCCACTTAGGTACATTAGGTGCACCTGTTCAGTTGCTTGGTAACACAAATCAGCCAATCACATGGCAGCGACTCAATGCATTTAGGCATTTAGACGTGGCAAAGATGACTTGCTGAAGTTCAAACCGAGCATCAGAAAGGGGATTTAAGTGACTTTTGCCATGTACACACAACCGGACTTTTCGACCGGACTGGTCCGACGGAACGAATCCTTACGATAATGCGACCGTGTGTGGGCTTCAGCGGACCTTTTCTGTTGAAAATCAGACAGACTTTAGATTTGGAACATGTTTCAAATCTTTCCGACCGACTTGAGTCCGGTCAAAAATTCTGTTCATCTGTATGCTAGTCCGACAGACAAAAAAGGACGCAAGGGCATCTATTGGCTACTGGCTATGAACTTCCTTATTCTAGTCCCTTCGTACGTCATCACATTCAAAGGAACGGACTTTCGAACTGACTTTAGTCTATTCGTGTGTGGCCAAGTCCCGTCGTTCCAAACTCTGTCGTAACTCCGTCAAAAGTCCGTCGGAAAGACCGTCGGACCTTTGATGCCGAAAAGTCCGCTCGTGTGTACACAGCATTTGAACGTGGCATGGTTGTTGGTGCCAGACGGGCTGGTCTGAGTATTTCAAAAACTGCTGATCTACTGGGATTTTCACACACAACCATCTCTCAGGTTTACAGAGAATGGTCCAAAAAAGAGAAAATATCCAGTGAGCGGCAGTTGTGTGGAGGAAAATGCCTTGCTGATGTCAGAAGTCAGAGGAGAATGGGCAGACTGGTTCCAGATGATCGAAAGGCAACAGTAACTCAAATAACCTCTCGTTACATCCAAGGTGTGCAGAATACCATCTCTGAACACACAACACATCGAACTTTGAAGCAGATGGGCTACAGCAGCAGAAGACCACACCAGGGGCTAAGAACTGAGGCTACAATTCGCATAGGATCACTAAAATTGAACAACAGAAGATTGGGAAATCGTTGCCTGGTCTGATAAGTCTTGATTTCAGCTGCGACAGTCAGATGGTGGGGTCAGAATTTGGTGTAAACCACAAGAAAGCATGGATCCATCCTGTCTTATATCACCGGTTCAGGCTGGTAGTGGTGGTGTAATGGTGTGGGGGATATTTTATTTTTCTATTTGTGGAAACAAAATGGTAAAAATTATGTTTGGGTACAGTGTAGCATGACCGCGCAATTGTCATTTAAACAGCAACAGCGCTGAAAGCTGAAAATTGGCTCGGGCAGGAAGGGGGTTTAAGTGCCCGGTATTGAAGTAGTTAATTACCTTTTTGATGCTACATTGTGATGCATGCAGCTTGTAAATTGTTACTTTTTTTTTTTACAGGTTTGCGATTTCTAAGCATTCAAATGATATTGTGTTGACTTATGCAAGCATTTGATGTTTGCACAGTAGATGTAAAGGTCATCCAGATGATCCAATGTCATTGTTGCACCCTGGGAATTATTTTGGGCCAAAAACATTTAGTAAAGACCCGATCCCGCGCCTCCCCGCCACCGTGCCGCTATGCAGCAACAGATCACTTCAAACAGTGATCTATTGCTGGCTGCAATCAGGTATTATCAATGCTGAAGCTAATTGCACAGCTTGACTTGGGAAGTGTGTCAACCCATGCCTTCCTGTCAAAAAACATGAAATCAGTCCCAGACAGAAGTACAGTTAGATCATACTTGTTTTTAATAATAAAAGTAAAAAGAACAAACATAGTCAAAACATAGCCAAAGTTCGGTAACCAGAATGGATAGTCAGCCAAGCCAGAAGTCAGGGATCAATGTAGTGGAACAGCAAGCAGGATATGGAGCCAGAAGGGATGTCAGCAAAGCAAGTCTTGAACAGGATCGCAGGAGATGTCTCTGTGATGTTGACCAAGGCGAAGGCAGAGATCCTCTGGACTGGACGGGTTAAGTAAGCAGGACCGACGAGCAGGATATCATCAACAGCTGAGTAACTGTGGAGAGATAGGAGCTGGCAATTAGCCAACAGCTGAGCGGCCAGCTCTGAGAAGAGGTTAGGGGGCCCTTTAAGCGACTCCAGCGTTGTGTTCGGTAACAGAAATTCCCTCCCATATCAAAAATGAGAACTGTGAGCATGCATTCAAGGTCACTTCCAAACAAACCCTGTGGGTCCTCGACTTTCCGGACTGAGCGGGCTTAGTCAGTGACATGGCGCTGGGCAAAGCTCGCTGGCTGGTGGCGGACTCTGAATGCGAAGCCGCTAGCTATAAGAATCAACAAAGAGAGAAAACACTGACTGTGTCGCAGTAATTTCCCCTGTGAGCCGCGCTCTGTGTTATTTCTGTTCTCTGTTAATTTCTCATGAAGCTTTCACAAACATGGGAATGGGGAGGGAGAACCTTTCCTTGTATGAGTCCCAGTGCGGGAGCTAAGTAGGAGTATGGAGTGGAGTTTGTGTACAGGGTACAAAGGTTGATATTTCACGCTTTCTTTTTTGCGGGATACGTTGGCAGTTTGCTCTGGGAAATGTCTTAAAGCAGAACTGTGCTATCTGAGGGTGCAAGGCATGCTTGTACATAATGCCCAACTTACCTCTTATGCCGTGTACACACGGGTGGACTTTTCGACCGGACTGGTCCGATGGTACGAATCCGTCGGACAATCCGACCGTGTGTGGGCTTCATCAGACCTGCAGTGGACTTTTTCGGTCGAAAATCAGACGGACTTTGGATTTGGAACATGTTTCAAATCTTTCCGACGGACTTGAGTCCGGTCGAAAAATCTGCTCATCTGTATGCTAGTCCGACGGACATAAACCGACGCTAGGGCAGCTATTGGCTACCGGCTATCAACCATCTTATTTTAGTCCGGTCATACGCCATCACGTACGAATCCGATGGACTTTGGTGTGATCGTGTGTGTGCAAGTCTGTTCGTTCGCAAGTCCATCGGAAGTCCGTCAATAGTCCGTCAGAAAGACCGTGTACAAGGCATTAAGCCTCGTACACACGATCGGATTGTTGCCCAACAAAACCGTGGACTTTTGTCCGAAGGGCGTTGGCCCAAACTTATCTTGCATACAAACGGCAAGGAATTGTCGGCCAACAAATACGAACGTAGTGATATACTATGTTGTTTTTCAGCTCTTGAGCGCCACCCTTTGGGCTCCTTCTGCTAATTTCGTGTTAGTAGAAGTTTGGTGAGTGTTGATTTGCGTTTTTCATTTCGCACTTTTCATTTCGCGCTTTTTAGTTAGTTTCTGAAAGGCTGTTCGTGAACCAGCCATTTTGCGGCATCGGAGGAGATAACGTGTTATTTATTATTGGCCTTGGTTATTGCTTTGACATTATTTTTGGTTGAATAATAATGATTTGATTTGGTATATTTTCTATATTTTTGGATGCATAGAATGCACTTTTTGGTTAAGTTCTATTGGCAGATAGCATGTCTAATTTTATTTGTTTTCTTTTTTTAATGCACAATAAAAAAATTGTGTAGAATAATACTTGGCTACAGTGGCATAGCGTGGGGGGTGCGGGGGGTGCCGTGGACCCCGGGCGCGACATTTAGGAGGGCGAAATTTCGTGCCAGTAGTGTCACTACTGGCTGCCTCCTCCTAATTTTAATTTCCTGTGTCCCCCGCGCCTTGGCCACCATGTTCAGTGTCCGGCGCCCTGCGATTAGGCGTATGGGGGTCATGTGCGGCGTGGGGCTGGCCTGTCCGCGATCGCGGTTGCTCCTGAAGTCCCACCTCCACACATGACCCCCATACACCCAATCACAGTGTGCCGGGAAACACTGAACATGGCGGCCAGAGCATGGGGGAGACAAGCACTGGAAAGTGTGAGCTGCCGGGGCCGCTGTCTTCTCCTCCTCCGTTTCTCCGGAGTCCGGACCGATGCAGGACAAGAAGGTCAGGAATGGTTGGACACGGACGGGGGGGGGGGGAGAGAGGCGCTGTATATGTAGTGTCAGTATAGGAAGACTGTAGGCAGGACAGTATAGTGGTCAGTGTAGTGTAGTGTACAGTGTAGTATAGTGGTCAGTATTGTGGTCAGTATTTGTGGTCAGTGTAGTGTAGTGTACAGTGTAGTATAGTGGTCAGTATTGTGGTCAGTATTTGTGGTCAGTGTAGTGTAGTGTACAGTGTAGTATAGTGGTCAGTATTGTGGTCAGTATTTGTGGTCAGTGTAGTGTAGTGTACAGTGTAGTATAGTGGTCAGTATTGTGGTCAATGTAGTGCAGTGTAGTGGACAGTATTGTGGTCAGTGTAGTGGACAGTATTGTGGTCAGTGTAGTGCAGTGTAGTGGACAGTATAGTGGTCAGTGTAGTGGACAGTATAGTGGTCAGTATAGTGTAGTGGACAGTATAGTATAGTGGTCAGTGTAGTGGACAGTATAGTGTAGTGGTCAGTGTAGTGTAGTGTACAGTGTAGTATAGTGGTCAGTATAGTGATCAGTGTAGTGTACAGTGTAGCATAGTGGTTAGTGTAGTGGACAGTATAGTGGTCAGTGTAGTGGACAGAATAGTGGTCAGTGTAGTGTAGTGGACAGTGTAGTGGTCAGTATAGTGTAGTGGACAGCATAGTGTAGTGGACAGTATAGGGTAGTGGTCAGTGTATTGGTGTGGACAGTATAGTGGTCAGTGTAGTATAGTGGACAGTATAGTGGACAGTGTAGTGGTCAGTATAGTGTAGTGGACAGTATAGTGGTCAGTGTAGTGGACAGTATAGTGGTCAGTGTAGTGCAGTGGACAGTATAGTGGTCAGTGTAGTGGACAGTATAGTGGTCAGTGTAGTGTAGTGGACAGTATAGTGGTCAGTGTAGTGGACAGTATAGTGGTCAGTGTAGTGTAGTGGACAGTATAGTGGTCAGTGTAGTGGTCAGTGTAGTGGACAGTATAGTGGTCAGTGTAGTGTAGTGGGCAGTATAGTATTGTGGACAGTATAGTATAGTGGTCAGTGTAGTATAGTGGTCAGTGTAGTGTAGTGAACAGTATAGTATAGTGGTCAGTGTAGTGGACAGTATAGTGGTCAGTATAGTGTAGTGGATAGTGTAGTGGTCAGTATAGTGTAGTGGACAGTATAGTATAATGGACAGTATAGTATAGTGGTCAGTATAGTATAGTGGACAGTATAGTGTTCAGTGTAGTGTAGTGGAAAGTATAGTATAGTGGTCAGTGTAGTGGACAGTATAGTGGTCAGTGTAGTGTAGTGGACAGTGTAGTGTAGTTCTCAGTGTAGTGTAGTGGTCAGTATAGTGGTGAGTATAGTGTAGTGGACAGTACAGTGGTCAATGTAGTGTAGTGGACAGTATAGTGGACAGTGTAGTGGTCAGTATAGTGTAGTGGTCAGTGTAGTAGACAGTTTAGTGGACAGTATAGTGGTCAGTGTAGTGTAGTGTAGTGTAGTGGACAGTGTAGTGGACAGTTTAGTGGACAGTATAGTGGTCAGTGTAGTGTAGTGGACAGTGTAGTGGACAGTTTAGTGGACAGTATAGTGATCATTGTAATGTAGTGTAGTGGACAGTATAGTGGTCAGTGTAGTGTAGTGTAGTGGACAGTGTAGTGGACAGTATAGTGGTCAGTGTAGTGTAGTGGACAGTGTAGTGGACAGTTTAGTGGACAGTATAGTGATCAGTGTAATGTAGTGTAGTGGACAGTATAGTGGTCAGTGTAGTTCTCAGTGTAGTGGACAGTATAGTATAGTGGTCAGTGTAGTGTGTAATGGTCAGTAAAGGAATCTAAAAGTCTGCAGGTTAGGGAGCGCAAATTACTTGCCTTGCCCCGGGTGCTGACAACCCACGCTACGCCACTGCTTTGCTATGTGTTTTACTTCAAATGACAGTTTGGGAGTAGGTAGTTACATTTAAAAAAATACAATGTAAAATTAACAAGGGACACCAACATAGTTGTATCTTTGATCTTAAAAACTACGGGATAATGGTGTTGTGGTAACTTGCACAAATAAAAAATAACAAGCATAATAATATTATTCTTGATATCACTAGAAAAAAAAAAGCCTTTGAAAATTTGTTTGCAATAACTCCATCAGTATCACCAGCAAAGCAGCTTCATTATTATCCCATTAAAGAAGAAGAGATTTCATAATTTGCCGCATCATGAATGTTAATTCTCCATTACGAACGCTAGTTTACAAGACCGTCCTCTTCCGGCTCGTCCTTGCTTCCGTGCAGGTTTTAAAATTTTACGCAGACAAATATCTGTTGTCGGATTTTCCGGGCGTGTGCACACAAGTCTGTCAGGCAAAAGTCCAAAGTACAAACACGCATGCTCGGAAGCAAGGACGAGCCGGAAGAGGTCGGTCTTGTAAACTAGTGTTCGTAATGGAGAGTCGAAACGCGTAGAGGTACCCACGACTTTGGGATATAGAGCTGCTCTTTGGATGAAGGAAATCTCATCATCTCGTGTCCATCCTGCATGTATTATTGTTGCATGTAATTTTTATTGTTCTAAGATTGTATCCAATAAAATATATATATATATATATATATATATATATATATATATATATATATATATATATATATATGTATATATACGTATTTTGTTATAGTGGTGCCTTTTCAAAAGTCCCTTCCATAAATCTCCAATTTTCGTATGTGTTTGCTCTGTTGTGTGTTCTGCTCTGATTATGGCTGCTGTGTTTCCCGTGTGTGTATCTGCTTTAGCAACTGGTGTGCTCTGACTGTGTGTCTCCTGTCTTTGTATGTGTTTGCTTTAAACCCTTTTTTATGTAGGCATGACCACTGATAAGGCAGTGTATCAGCCCTCCTGTACTGGGTCCTGGCCCCATCAGTTCAAATTGGGGGCCGGCTGTACTGCCTTACTGCAGACCAGTGGCGGCTGGTGCTCCATTTTTTGGGGGGGGGGGCGGCACTCGGTCGGTCGGTCAAACCCCCCCACCCCACCCCATCGCTCGCGGTCAATAGGCGAAACCCTCCCCGCTCACCCGTTCGTCCGTCCGCCCGCCAGCCCCGTACTTACCCCATCCAGGCAGCTTCGGCGGCTTCCTCCCTGCGTCTCCTCCTCTTCCCCCCCTGCTTCTGCTCCCAGCCAATCAGGTCGCTTCTCCTCTCGGCCAATTGGGTCTCAGGACCCGCTTCCTGATTCGCCAAGAGGAGGAGAAGCAGGAAGACAATAGTAAATATTGGACATGTGCGGTTCGTTTCGTTGCGAATTAAAATTCTGACAAATTTTTCGTTATTCGGAGATTCGGATATATCCGAATATCTGAATGACAGTATAAACGAAATTTACCGAACGCTCCAAATAAAGAAAATTCAAAATGAAATTCAAATCAAATTTCACATCGAATGTCATTCGAATTTGAACTGTAAACATATATTTCTGAATTCACTTCCTCATTCCCTTACCGAGGATGGCGGCGGCAGCAGTCGAGAGTCGAAGGACGGATCGGCTTCCGCTGCCGACATTGCGGGCTCCCTGGACAGGTACTGTAAGTATCCATATTTTAAAAGTCAGCAGCTGCAGTATTTGTAGCTGATGGCTTTTAATTTTTTTTTTTTTGGCGGACCTCCTCTTTAATGAGTCATTGTAATCATTTGATGAAGATTTTTATTTTGTTTCTTCACTTTCCCGCATTCGAATTGAAAAAAATATAACATTTTGGTTTCGACCGATTTGAAATTTGAAATTTGAATTGAACTAAACGAAATAACTAGATTAACTAATCTAAATGAAACAATTTTTTCGTCATGCACATGTCTAGCGAATATTAATTCGCTATTGTAGCACAAGTGGATGAGCTCCGGGGTGCAGTGCTCTGCGACCCGAGCCCACCCTTTTTGAAGCCAATTAGAGACTCAGGCTCGAATCATGTGCCAGTTGAAATCCATGTGTCCGGTGTCCTGCATGTAGATTAGGGGCCGGGTGCATAGATTTGGGGGGGGGGGCGGTGCCCGGAATTTGCGGCCGCCACTGCTGCAGACACCGATCTTCTTCTGCCTCCCCATGCAGAGCTGCCGGCTTCTCCAATGCTCCCTCCCTCTAGCATCCCCATCCGCCCCCATCCCCCTGCTTTTTCGGGCCCCCTGTACGCTCCTTTTTCCCACAGCGTTGACAGCTTCCCTCCTCTCCTTTCCCGCCAGGGGATGTCTCAGGGTGGAGGGCTTGGGAAGGGGCCGGTAAATGTGTCATATAATAATGATTTTAGTGTAATTTTAGCGAAAATATAATTTGACATTTTCGAGGGGGGGGGGGGTTACTGCTCCCAGGACCACCCCTTCAGACACTGTCAACCCACCTGGCTGCAGCTGCCCCTTTCTCTAGCCCTCCTGGCTAAACTTCTACTCCCGAACTAACCCTACAGCCATTCCAGACTGTCGCTCCTCAGTCCTCTCAGGCCGCCTCTCAGTCCTTCCTGACTGTCTCACTCACCAGCCACCCGGCTATCTTCTCCCCGGAGATCTCCTGGACATGCTCGCTGGCTCTTTCTGTCCTCACATCTGCTACCGTGCCACTGGCCAGGACTCCTCCTGCACCCGAGCCCCAGACCCGACCTCACCCCCCCAGACTAGGGGGCTACCTTCAAGGGCCTCTGACAGCATCCTCAGCACTCCATCTCCTGATTACACCTGAATTCACACTACCCCTGCTGGCCTGACCCAGAGTATTTAAGAGGTCTCTCCCCTTGCCAGCTGTAGCACCTCCCCCTAGAGAGAAGCCCTCCCAGCAGGCTGGAAATCTTGAATCCATCAGAGCAAGGTGAACAGTCATTCACAACGATACCTGCAAACACTAGGCCTCACCCAGAGTTCTTCAGATGGGAATGCGTCTTTCATCTGGTACGGCAGGGTGCTAGGCCGGCCTAGTCCATGAAGCAAAAGCACAGGCAGCAAAAACATTTTTTCATGCTGTCCATGTGAAGTGGTACATGTGAGCTGAAACCTCCCATAAGTCCTTCACAGGTAAAAGTTAGGGTTGGGCAACTGTCAGCTTCTCTGATAGCAACAGAGTGGATCTTAGGGGGCTTTCCTGCTTTTACAATTACCACCCTGTCTTTATAGATTGTCCGCCCCAGCCTCCATTCGTCACGAACGTCCTGAAATAAGGTCCAGGTCTCCTCACAATCCGGCACCTGCAGAGGCTTAGGAACACGTAGATACTCCTTCACCATGTCATCCTCCCACTCTCACTGGGAGTTCTCAACAATGTCCATGATGACGGGAGGGACAGAGGGGTAGTCCAGAACCCACTCCAGAACTGTTTTACGATGCATCTCTCTCTGGGGTCTGGAAAACCTGGGCAGCTCTCTGGGCTTTTTTCTTCCCGGGAGAACACAGGCCTTGGGCGACCTTACTACCCACTGCCTGTATTCAGCTGCTCTAGTCTGGGTAAGGGAGGGTCTGTTTAAGAAGGTTTTTGACACTAGCTAGGGGCTGTGCAGCTCCTCCAGTCCCTTCAGCTGGATCTGGCATGTCTAGCACCTCAGGAAGGACTTCCATTGCATGTGTTTGCTTCAACCACTGGTGTGCTCTAGACAAGTCCAATTCGTTTAGTTCCAAATTCATTTTTTAACTAATTGTGACAAATTCGTTAATTTGGAATGATCTTAATTAACAAAAACCTATTTAGAAAATGTATCCAAATATTCGTAAATCTGAATATTCGAAAATTCATAAATTCGAAAATTTGTAAATTCCTAAATTCCTACATTCGAAAATTCGGAAATTTTTATATTCAAATTTTTTTAAAACAATACCACATAATAACAACGTGAAAGAAGTTTGTTTGAAGTATTTTGCAAATATATTAAAAATAAAAAAATGAAAAAATCTCATGTACATAAGTATTCACAGCCTTTGCCGTGACACTCAAAATTGAACTCAGGTGCATCCTGTTTCCACTGATCATCCTTGAGATGTTTCTACAACTTGATTGAAGTCCACCTGTGGTAAATTCAGTTGATTGGACATGATTGGGAAAGGCACACACCTGTCTATAAAAGGTACCACAGTTAACAGTGCATGTCAGAGCACAAACCAAGCGATGAAGTCTAAGGAATTGTCTTTAGCCCTGCGAGAAAGGATTATATAGAGGCACAGATCTAGGGAAGGTACAGTAAAAATGTCTGCAGCATTGAAGGTCCCAATGAGCACAGTGGCCTCCATCATCTGTGAATGGAAGAAGTTTGGAACCACCAGGACTCTTCCTAGAGCGGGCCGCCCAGACAAACTGAGTGATCGAGGGAGAAGGGCCTTAGTCAGGGAGGTGACCAAGAACCCAATGGTCACTCTGACAAAGCTCCTTCCAGAAGAACAACCATCTCTGAAGCACTCCACCAATCAGGACTGTATGGTAGAGTGGCCAGATGAAAGCCACTCCTCAGTAAAAGGCACATGACAGCCCACCCGGAGTTTGCCAAAAGGCACCTGAAGGACTCTCAAACCATGAGGAACAAAATTCTCTGGTCTGATGAAACAAAGATTGAACTCTTTGGCCTGAATGGCAAGTGTCATGTCTGGAGGAAACCAGGCACCGCTCATCACCTGACCAATACCATCCCCACAGTTAACCATGGTGGTGACAGCATCATGCTGCGTGGATGTTTTTCAGAGGCAGGAACTGGGAGACTGAGTCAGGATCGAGGGAAAGATAAATGTAGTAATGTACAGAAACATCCTTGATGAAAACTTGCTCCAGAGCACTCTGGATCTCAGGCTGGGGTAAAGGTTTATCTTCCAACAGGACAATGACCCTAAGCATGCAGTTAAGATAACAAAAGAGTGGCTATGGGACAACTCTGTGAATGTCCTTCAGTGGCCCAGCCACAGCCCAGACTTGAACCCGATTGAACATCTCTGGAGAGATCTAAAAATAACTGTGCACCGACGCTCCTCATCTAACCTGATGGAGCTTGAGAGGTCCTGCAAAGAAGAATGGGAGAAACTTCCCAAAAATAGGTGTGCCAAGCTTGTAGCATCATACTCAAAAAGACTCGAGGCTGTAATTGGTGCCAAAGGTGCTTCACCAAAGTATTGAGCAAAGGCTGTGACTACATGGGATAATAAATTTGCAAAGATTTCAAACAAACTTCTTTCACATTGTCATTGTGGGGTATTGTTTGTAGAATTGTGAGGAAAATTATGAATTTAATCAATTTTAGAATAAGACTGTCACATAACAAAATGTGGAAAAATTGAAACGCTGTGAATACTTTCCAGATGCACTGTAGGTGGCAATTTATAGTGTTAAAAAAATCATGATTGCAGTAATTTTTATTTAGCTAGATGAGCTCAACAAATAATACTAATAATTATTATTATTAGCAGTAGTAATAGTATTAGTATTGTTATCACTAATATTATTATTTATAATATATAGCTATAATGGCCTTTTTTAAATTTTATTCAGCTACCTTAGCTCAGAAATGTAATATAGTTATTATTATTTATGCTATAAAACCTCATAGACCCTAAAAAAAACTCCTATACCTAAGGGTCTACTTACACATTGAACCCGTTTGGAAAAATGTGTGATTGTTGGGTATAACTTGTGAGTCTTGTGTGAAAACGTTTAATAATAGATACAGTGAATGGCATCCACTTTTAGATCTACAGTTTTCTAGGTGGCAATTTATAAAAAATTATTTTATTTATTATTATTTATTTTATAAATATTTTATTTAACTAAATTTGCTCAACAAATTAAGTAGCTAATAATAATGATGATGATAATAATAATAATAATAATATATTTAGCTAAATTTGCTCAACAAATTAAGTTGTTAATAATAATGATGGTGATAATAATAATAATAATAAGTATTATTATTATTATTATTATTATTATTACTATTATTATTTATTCTATAAAATCCTATAAACCCTATTTACACATTGGACCCAATTTTAAAAAATGTGATTCTTTGGTGAAAGTTATGTGAGTCTTGTGTGAAAACATTTAATAATAGGTAATTGGCATCCACTTAGATTAGCTCGACAATTGTATTATTACAATTATTATTATTATTATTGTTATTATTATTAGTATTATTATTATGTTTGTTTGTTTGTTTATTTATACTATAATGGGCCTAATTTATTTATCTATAAGGGTTTATTTATAAAAATAATATTAATCATCATCATAATATGTATAATAATAATTATTATTAATATGACTATTATTATTTTTTTATTAATATTTTTCTCTTCTTTTTTTAATGCTATAATGGCCCTTTAAGTCAGGACATTTGCTATAAAGGCACCTATTTTATGCTCATCCAAAGCTTTATATTTGCGTAAATGTCATGCATTTCCTTCAGGTCATGTCAATGATTTTCCTGAGCTTTGATTTCTCTCTTGCTTCTCACCTCTGGGAAAGTTCCTGTGATATGCGTTACATTTATAGAAGGATTTGAATACGATAAAAATAACACAGATGAAAGCGCCATCGGATCAGTGCCACCTGATGATACAGGATCGTCCCTTGGAGCCACTTTCATTAGTAAATGTCACAAGAGTGGACAACTCAATCCCCGACCAATTAGGGATGTAGTACATTCGCAGCTGCCGCACGCTCAGGCGGCCCCCACCGCGCCGGCCAAATGTGATTTTAGAGCTGGCTGCAGGCACACCACATGCGAACGGCACAGGTCTATAAATTGGACTTTCAAGCAAGCAAATTGCGTATTTCAGTGAGATGAAGTGGGCAATTAGCAGCTTCTAATTCCGCAAACGAAGGGCCTTATTTGTCGCGCTGGCAACGAAGGGGAGCGCGACGCTGAATGAAAACCAGGCTGCAAATGGCGTTCAAAGGCCCAGTCACGTGATTGCATCTCTAATCCCCCACATTCCGTTTTCTCTTTTTTTTGTCTCCCTGGAACAGCTGGCCTCATTAAAACCGTATCTACAGGGATGGGCAAGCAGCCTCGCTGTAACCTCTTTGGTGCCAAGTTGCTGCAGCATGCAGGCAGACAGTGAAAAGCTTTTTCAAGCTGTATTGTACTGTTACAAAGACCGAAAAAAATATTTGGGCCGGAGAGAACCGCGCGGCCAGCGAAGGCTGACCAAGCCTTTAGGTCAACAGTAAATGTTTAAAAGAGGTTTACAACTCCTTCAATAAAGGGGACTACTGAGGACTCATAATAAAATCTCATATTACGAGTCCTTAATAGTCCCCTTCATTGAGGAGTAAACCATTCTGAAAAGTATTTGGGCCGGAGAGAACCACAAGACCAGCGAAAGCTGACCACGGCTTCAGGTCAACGTTAAATGTTCAAATAAGGTTTACAACTCTTTAATAAAGGGGACAACCAAGGACTCATATATATATCTCATATTATGAGTCCTTGATTGTTCCCCTAATTGAAAAGTAACCCATTCTGAAAATAATTTAGGCTGGAGAGAACCATGAGACCAGCGTAGGCTCACCAAGGCTTTAGGTCAACGTTGAACATTCAAAGGAGGTTGACAACTCTTCAATAAAGGCCACTACCAAGGACTCATAATAATATCCCATAATATGAGTCCTTGATAGTCCCCTTCATTGAGGAGTAAACCATTCTAAATTAGGTTGCGTTACCCAGGGGGCCCTCCCTCAAGGCCCCACTTGTCTCCACCCCCTGCCTACCTCTGAGCACCATCCCTTGTCTCCACCCCCTACCTACCTCCCAGTAATGCCCCTTTTAGTGAATACAGAACCAAGTAGAGATGCACCGATACCGGTATTGGTGCCGATACTGAGTATTTTCACGAGTACTCCCGATACTGAAGCCAATACTTTGCGGTGCGATTTGCATCTATTCAAAATGAATGAGAGTAAATTGCACCACAAAGTATCGGTACTTGGCATCAGCAAGTACTTGACCGAAAGTATCGGTACTCATACTCGCCTATAAATAAACGGTATCGGTGCATCCCTAGAACCAAGTATCATTTTGTGGTGATAATTAATTTGTTTGAAATTTGTTAATGACAACAAGAAAGGCAGTTAGATATTTACCCTGCAGCCAGGAGCACTAGATCCCCCCCCCCCCACCCCAGCAACAATACTAACCCACCACACAAACAATATATCCTCCCAGGCAACAGTAGATACCTCCAGCAACAATAAATTACCCCAACACCCAGCAACAATAGACCTCCCCTAACAATAGAATCCCCCCAGCCAACCGCCTAGTGCACCAGCCTTTGTCTCTGCCTGCCCCACCCACCTCACAGTACCACCCCTTTTAGTGAATTCAGAACCAAGTATCATTTTTGGTGCTAAGTAATTTGTATTGAATTTGTAAAATGTCAGTAAAATAGATCCCCTGCAGTCAGCAACACTAGATCCCCTCAGCAACAATACATCCTCCCAGAAACAATAGATCCTCAAAAGCAACAGTAGATACCCCCAACAACAATAGATTCCCCTGGCAACCAGCATCTATAGACACCCCAGCATCCAGAAACAACAGACCTCCCCCTTCAACAGTAGATTCCCCCTAACCCACCTCCAAGCACCATCCCTTGCCTTTGCCCCCTATCCACCTCCCAGTACCACCCCTTTTAATAAATACAGAATCAAGTATCATTTTGTGGTGCTAAGTAATTTGTACCACATAACAATAACAAGAAAGGCCATAAAATACAATACATCCCCGGAAGCCAGCAACACTAGACCCCTTCAGCAACAATACATCCGCCCAGAAAAAATAGATCCTCACAGGCAACAGTAGATACCTCCAACAACAATAGATTACCAGCATCTATAGACACCCCAGAAACCAGCAGCAGTAGACCCTCTCCTCAACAGGAGACCCCATACAGCAACATAAGATCCACCATCAGCAACAATAGACCTACCGGGCATCAATATATGCCCCAGCAACCAGTAATGCCCTGTACACACGGTCGGATTTTCCAACGGAAAATGTGTGATAGGACCTTGTTGTTGGAAATTCCGACCGTGTGTGGGCTCCATCACACATTTTCCATCAGAATTTCCGACACACAAAGTTTGAGAGCTTGCTATAAAATTTTCCGACAACAAAATCCGTTGTCGGAAATTCCGATCGTGTGTACACAAATCCGACGCACAAAGTGCCACGCATGCTCAGAATAAATTAAGAGACGAAAGCTATTGGCTACTGCCCCGTTTATAGTGCCGACGTACGCGTTTTACGTCACCACGTTCAGAACGTTCGGATTTTCCGACAACTTTGTGTGACCGTGTGTATGCAAGACAAGTTTGAGCCAACATCCGTCGGAAAAAATCCATGGATTTTGTTGTCGGAATGTCCGATCAATGTCTGATCAATAGACCCCTGCCCCTGCAACAGTAGATAACCCCCCAGCAACAATAGACCCCCAACAGCAACAATAGACCCTCCAGCACCCCTTTCCAGTACATACATTCAATAGTGGAGGTGCCAGAACTGCATACCATTGCAATCCCACTGAAAAAAGGTATTTTTGTTTAACATACTTACCAACATTTCAAACCCGATCCATAGGGCACAGTTAATCCCACCCACAGTCTATTTCAGGCCCCCCTACCCCTGTGACTGGATAAGCCTGCCCAGACTCTGCCCACTTAGAAGAGTGGCATGTTCAACCCCTGTCTCTAATTATCCTGGTACCCCCCCTTGTGGCACTTGCAATAAATGCCCTATAGGGTTACTATGCATGTGCATTAATACTAGACCTGCATAGATTTCTCTCGTTCTACTTGTTGGCTGAATGAGAGAAGTCTAATCAATTCCTCCATTCATACTAAACAGAATCGATGGCGGAATCCCCACTGCCAACACTTGAAGCTGCTTGAATACCCAAACAGTTACTTAATCTGATAAGGTGCAATCACTTTTCAAGTAACAATATTCCAGACGGTTCCTTCGATTTTTTTAACAGAAGTTTATTGTGTCAACAAGGCCACCCACGGCTCAAATTTTGGCCGGTTTGGCAAGAATCCATGGAAATTTGAGCATGTGTATGGCCAGATTACCTCAAATAAGGGTGACACTTTGATCCCAGGACATTACCCGTGACAGAAAATGATCAGGACTGAGGTTCAGGATGCAGGACTATTGCGGCAAAACTGGACAGTTGGCATGTATGGTTTTAAGCACAAAGTATGGAGGCAAAGGACACAGCCAAATGCTAAGCATCATGTATCTATGCATTGGCCCCCACACCAATGTACACTCCAGGATGCACATGGAGATCTGTGCTTATCCTGCAAAGCCGACCACCTGTCATTGGTTTGAACAGGCTGCCTGCACGGGTCTGCACATTTTGTATTGATTGTATTGTTAGTAGACATGTGCACAGTGAAATATTTTGTTTCGGAATTTCGTTTTCGTCTGAAAAATACATTTATTTGTTTACTCCCGAAATTCGTTTCTATTTATTTCGTTTCGTTAAAAAAATGCATTCGTCCGAAAATCTGAAATAATTAAGGTTGAATCTGTCATTGAAGGCTTATGGTGTCTGTCGAATGTTCTAAGAAGATTCGACGGAGCAGCTAAACTGTACGACGCCGCAATCGTACATTTCCGGTCGAATGTTCCCCCTACAAGCTATAGTAGAATTCTAATGTTGTATGACACTAGTAATAATTATATTTATTAATTATTAATACTAGTCAACCAACATTACAATTCTTCTATAGCCTATGGGCGGAGCATTTGACCATAAATGTCCACTCGTGGCGACTGCTTCGTCTAATCTTCATGTCGAATCTTTTCTCTCTATGTCGAATAATCTTGGACTAATAGAGTTAGGTTAGGCACATTCAACCTTTTTTTGCTATTGTCTCTATAATGTCGAATCTTTTCTCTCTATGTCGAATCTTTTCTCTCTATGTCGAATCTTTTCTCTCTACATCGAATCTTTTCTCTCTATGTCGAATAATCTTGGACTAATAGAGCTAAGGTTAGGCACATTCGACCACAGGTTCGATGGACACAGATCGCTATTGTCAGCGTGATGTTGAATCTCCTATCTATATCGAACTGTTGTTGCAACGAAAACGGAAAAAAAGAATTTGTTTATGTCGGATCTTTCAGTTTTCAGATTCTGCACGTTTGTTATCGTTTGCTAAAATGATAACAAAAATACCCGAAATTCGGGCCAAAATGCATTCGGACGAAAACGAATGCACACGTCTAATTGTTAGGGTAATCTGATCAGAAGGGGGAATGTCCTTTTCAAGCGTATAAAAGCCTGTCTACTTGTTCAAATAAACAGTTCTTATTCTGGTTTACTCAAAATCTGGTGTTGCCTAGTTCTTGGGGTAACTATAGCCAGACCCACTGGTCTAGTGTTTTGGAGCTTAGGGAGCGATATACTGACGGAAGCATTTAAGCGGAGTGTGGGACGTTCCGTTACAGTCCCAACACTGATCCTTGGGGTACACTGATACACCACTGATAACCTTAGACCATTCAGAGTGAGAATCATTAACCACAACTCTCTAAATTCAGTCTTTTAGCCATTTTTCTATCCATTTACAAACTGATTTTTTCAAGCCTGTAGACTTTACCTTACACATTAGCCGTGTGCGGGGAAATACCACCTCCACAGCCACCCTTCTGTCCAAGTATACCACATCCACAGCCACCCTTCTGTCCAAGTATACCACATCCACATCCACCCCTCTGTCCAAGTATACCACATCCACAGCCACCCTTCTGTCCAAGTATACCACCTCCACAGCCACCCTTCTGTCCAAGTATACCACCTCCACAGCCACCCCTCTGTCCAAGTATACCACCTCCACAGCCACCCTTCTGTCCAAGTATACCACATCCACAGCCACCCTTCTGTCCAAGTATACCACATTCACAGCCACCCCTCTGTCCAAGTATACCACATCCACAGCCACCCTTCTGTCCAAGTATACCACCTCCACAGCCACCCTTCTGTCCAAGTATACCACCTCCACAGCCACCCTTCTGTCCAAGTATACCACATCCACAGCCACCCTTCTGTCAAAGGTTTTGCATACCTTCTCATAAAAAAAAAATCAGATTTGTCTGACAACTTCTGTCTTTCATGAATCCATGCTGTAAGTTGCTTAAAATATTTTTTTACAGCAAGAACTAATCTATGTGGTCTTTTATTAAACTTTCAGCGTGATTTCGAATCTCCTATCTATATCGAACTATTGTTGCAACGAAAACGAAAAAAAAGCATTTGTTTATGTCGGATCTTTCGGTTTTCAGATTCTGCACGTTTGTTATCGTTTGTTATAACAAAAATACCCGAAATTTGGACGAAAACGAATGCACACGTCTAATTGTTAGGGTAATCTGATCAGAAGGGGGAATGTCCTTTTCAAGCGTATAAAAGCCTATCTACTTGTTCAAATAAACAGTTCTTATTCTGGTTTACTCAAAATCTGGTGTTGCCTAGTTCTTGGGGTAACCATAGGCAGACCCACTGGTCTAGTGTTTTAGAGCTTAGGAAGCGATATACTGATGGATGCACTCAAGCGGAACGTGGGACGTTCCGTTACAGTCCCAACACTGATCCTTGGGGTACACTGATACACCACTGATAACCTTAGACCATTCAGAGTAAGAATCATTAACCACTACTCTCTAAATTCAGTCTTTTAGCCATTTTTCTATCCATTTACAAACTGATTTTTTCAAGCCTGTAGACTTTACCTTACACATGAGCCGTGTGCGGGGAAATACCACCTCCACAGCCACCCTTCTGTCCAAGTATACCACATCCACAGCCACCCTTCTGTCCAAATATACTATGCCCACAGCCACCCTTCTGCCAAGTATACCACATCCACAGCCACCCCTCTGTCCAAGTATACCACATCCACAGCCACCCCTCTGTCCAAGTATACTACACCCACAGCCACCCTTCTGTCCAAGTATACCACATCCACAGCCACCCTTCTGTCCAAGGTTTTGCTTACCTTCTCATTAAAAAAATCAGATTTGTCTGACAACTTCTGTCTTTCATGAATCCATGCTGTAAGTTGCTTAAAATATTTTTTTTTCCAGCAAGAACTAATCTATGTGGTCTTTTATTAAACTTTCCTCCAATTTTTTTTTTTTTTTTTTTAAAGTTGATTTAAAAGTTTACTGAGCCAGATGGAGTATAGGGTGTTAGTCAACTTTTACATTTTTTCTGTAAAAGTGAATTAACCTGTTAATCCGCTCCATCCAAAACTCAACTCTATGATTGCTGCCCATGAATGTAACATAAGGCAAATGTCCTCCAGATATTAGATAGATGGTGGCAAGCAGGGTTGGATCGAATTAATGAGGAAGGTGAAGGTGTCTCATAAATCCAACAAATCTTTCGATGGAGGCTTAGCGACCTGCAAATTGCTCTTTCCTCGTTTTATCAATTTAAACATAACGTTGTCATTTCTATACTTCACTGTAATGCGCCGGTCTTTCATTTTTTTTGGGATCGCAGACCTCAAATTCTGACACACTTTCTGAAAATTTTGATCTGCTAAATTACGAAGGCTCAAGCTTGCTTGAGTTGTCTGAGACCTCCGCTGTTTCCATAACCCAGATTGACAGAGCACAAAATTGGGTTAAAGTTTTCTTAGTAAAGTGTCACTCCAGGACCATCGATGAAGCGCACTGACATGACAAATTTACATATTCATTGTCAGCCCATCTGCTCTCGATATTGTTTTTTCCTTTATTTTCTTATCTTTTTGTGACTGACAAGTGAAATTATTTTTTTCTGTCCAAAGCCTAGGTGCAATTTGAAGGATGGATATTTTTATTTTTTATTTTCCTTTTCCACTTCAGAGCTCAATTTAGCCGTTGAACAAATGCAATAGTCAAAAAAAGTATATTTGTCTAGTTTCTTGTTCGTGTTTTCCTGTGGGGAGTCCCGATTGGGTCTAATTTGTCTGGCAGCTGATTAAATATCTTCATCATGAGTAGGCAGTGTTTCAAAAGAACATTTTCTAGGCGTTTGAATTTCAAGTGAAATCAATCACAGCGGTTTGATTGTTGAGCCTTTTTTAGGATGTATCAGTGCTCTCTTTTTACCAGTTAAAGAGGCTATATGTTCAAAGAAAACAATTACATGGATTTTAGGCATAATTTCGGGATCTGCTTTCAAGGGGAAAAATACAGCTGCTGTGATATGTACCCACGGATAAAAGGCAGATTGCATGGGTACGGTGCATGGTGTAGCTCACAAAAATACCTCCAAGGTAACTTTGGTTGATGATAAATAAAAACTATATTTCATCTGTTTTTCAATTTTTAGATTTATATGCTAATCTGATTAGATTTAGCTTTGCATGAAAAAAACAAACAAAATATAAAGCCTGGAAAAGTAAAAATAAATTAGTGGCTTCTGATGCAATGCTCATCTATCTCATGCAGAAGCTCCACTTCACCACTAGTGGTCCCCAGTCTTTCAGGTTGAACAATGTACAAGATGGTGAAAATACTGCGCCAACCTCAAAGCTAAGCTGCCAACACAACAATAAGACTACAGTAATTGTGAAACGATATTTGGAATAAATGTGTAGCGTAGATTGCGGTCACCTAATGGTGATAATCTGGGGACAACGCGATCTATAGATACAGTGAAGTATCACCAGTGTATAAAACATACAATATATATACCTGAAGATGGTGAGTATATACAGTGGGGATGGAAAGTATTCAGACCCCCTTAATTGTTTTACTCTTTGTTATATTGCAGCCATTTGCTAAAATCCTTTAAGTTCATTTTTTTTCCTCATTAATGTACACACAGTACCCCATATTGACAGAAAAACACAGAATTGTTGACATTTTTGCAGAATTATTAAAAAAGAAAAACTGAAATATCACATGGTCCTAAGTATTCAGAACCTTTCCTGTGACACTCATATATTTAACTCAGGTGCCGTCCATTTCTTCTGATCATCCTTGAGATGGTTCTACACCTTCATTTGAGTCCAGCTGTGTTTGATTATACTGATTGGACTTGATTAGGAAAGCCACACACCTGTCTATATAAGACCTTACAGCTCACAGTGCATGTCAGAGCAAATGAGAATCATGAGGTCAAAGGAACTGCCTGAAGAGCTCAGAGACAGAATTGTGGCAAGGCACAGATCTGTGCCTTGCCACAAGATCAAGGTGTAGATCAAGATGTATACACACTAAAAAGTGCAAAAGTGGAAAAATAATATGTGATGAACATGAATAAATAAAGCATAATAAACTAACTTATAAGGGGTTATTTACTAAAGGAAAATCCACTGTGCACTGAAACTGAACTTGGAAGTAAAGTCGGGGTAAATCAGAGGGGGGACACGCAAGGAAAATAAAAAACAGCATTTTTAGTTTGCACATGATTGGATGATAAAATCAGCAGAGCTTCCACTCATTTCAGATCTACCCCTTAGATTTAGAGCGACTGCACTTCCAAGTGCACTTTCAAGTGCACTTGCAGTGCAAAGTGGATTTGCCTTTCGTAAATAACCCCCATAGTCTATCATAGTCTATGGTACTCTTACCCCAGGAAATGGATCCACACGCCAGAGGTGGTGACTGGAACAGGCATAAACGTAGATCAAATAGACACGGGTCGAACTCCGAGGATGAGGTACTCCATCTCCTTTTTTGGTGACAAAAAGGAATCCAGGATTAGGGATGAGCCGAACACCCCCCTGTTCGGTTCGCACCAGAACATGCGAACAGGAAAAAAGTTTGTTCGAACACGCGAACACCGTTAAAGTCTATGGGACACGAACATGAATAATCAAAAGTGCTAATTTTAAAGGCTTATATGCAAGTTATTGTCATAAAAAGTGTTTGGGGACCTGGGTCCTGCCCCAGGGGACATGGATCAATGCAAAAAAAAGTTTTAAAAACGGCCGTTTTTTCAGGAGCAGTGATTTTAATATTGCATTGCCGACAATACACATAGAAGTTCATTGATAAAAACGGCATGGGAATTCCCCACAGGGGAACCCCGAACCAAAATTTAAAAAACAAAATGACTTGGGGGGTCCCCCTAAATTCCATACCAGGCCCGGGGAATGCCACAGGGAAGTCCCGTCATGTCCCGTGCGTCAGAGGGGGGCGGGGTCACCGGGTGGCCCCGCCCCCGTTATTTAAGAACCGTCAGATGAGGAGACGCCGTCACACAGCGGGAGCCTCCCTCCATGCCAGCATGGAATGCTGAGCGGCCCGGAGAAGAAAATGAAGAAGAGAAGAAGGAAGAAGAGAACAAGATGAAGAAGAAGATGAAGAGAAGAGCGGGAGCCTCCCCCCATGCCATGGGTGCAGAGCGGCCCGAGGAGAAGAAGATAGAAGACGCCGCGGAGGAGATGCTGGACGAGAACGCCGGAGGAAGAACCAGAAGAAGAAGAAGATGAAGGAAGATAGAAGAAAGAAGAAGCATTTAAATAAATGAATTGTCAAAAACTGTCTCTTGTCATTTTTAACATTTTTGACAGTTTTTTAGTGAAATGGTAGGGGTAAGTACCCCCTTACCATTTCACACAGGGGGGGGCCGGGATCTGGGGGTCCCCTTGTTAAAGGGGGCTTCCAGATTCCGATAAGCCCCCCGCCCGCAGACCCCCACAACCACTGGCCAGGGTTGTGGGGATGAGGCCCTTGTCGTCATCAACATGGGGACAAGGTGTTTTGGGGGGCTACCCCAAAGCACCCTCCCAATGTTGAGGGCATGTGGCCTGGTACGGTTCAGGAGGGGGGGCCGCACTCTCGTCCCTCCCTCTTTTCCTGCGGCCTGCCAGGTTGCGTGCTCGGATAAGGGTCTGGTATGGATTTTTGGGGGGACCCCACGCCGTTTTTTTTTTTGGCTCAGGGTTCCCCTTAAAATCCATACCAGACCTGAAAGGCCTGGTATGGAATTTAGGGGGCCTCCCACGTCATTTTTTTTTTTAAATTTTGGTTCGGGGTTCCCCTGTGGGGAATTCCCATGCCGTTTTTATCAATGAACTTCTATGTGTATTGTCGGCAATGCAATAGCCGCGAGTAGTTTTAAATGGGTTTTTTCCTACGAAATGTCATTTTGCTGTCAGACTGTTCTAAACACGGGAAACATGCGCCCCTTTACAGGCATACTATAGACACCCCCCAGGTACGAAATTTAAAGGGATATTACACTTTTATTGTTTGACTTTAAGCATTATTAAAATCACTGCTCCTGAAAAAACGGCCGTTTTTAAAACTTTTTTTTGCATTGATCCATGTCCCCTGGGGCAGGACCCAGGTCCCCAAACACTTTTCATGACAATAACTTGCATATAAGCCTTTAAAATTAGCACTTTTGATTTCTCCCATAGACTTTTAAAGGGTGTTCCGCGGCATTCGAATTTGCCGCGAACACCCCAAATTGTTCGCTGTTCGGCGAACTTGCGAACAGCCAATGTTCGAGTCGAACATGAGTTCGACTGGAACTCGAAGCTCATCCCTATCCAGGAAACGACTCACCGGCCACGATCCTTCAAACAACGATGGTAGTTAGGATATAAATATAGAAAAGAAGCCTCCACATAGTGTAACTCAAAAAAATATTTTGGAGTTTATTAAAATAAAAAGTCCAACATCCAGACAGATGAGTACTATAAAAAGTGGTTCAATTGAACAAGTAAAAAAAGGCGTTAAAAAAAGGTGGCTTAACAAGCGCAATGACCCAATGAACAATGGTCAATGTCTTTCAACCCACCACCTATGACCCCAGGCTATCATGGAGCCATGCCCTTGTGGTTTGCCATCACAAACAGCCCAGGTTCAGAATGCCAATGCCATAAAGATAACTCAGATACACACAACAGGGCAGTGATTATTCCACAGCTGAACGTAGAAAAAAAAAACCAAGATATTGGATTCTTTTCTAAAAGTACATAATATAACTGGATACTAGCATTTATAGATAGAAGTTGATTCAGGGAATATCTGATTGCCTCTCGGGGGATCAGGAAGGATTTTTTTTTTCCTGCTGGAGAAAATTGGATTATGCTTTGCTGGGGTTTTTTAACTTCCTCTGGATCAACTATGATCTCCCCCCCCCCCCCCCCCTTGTTATTGGTTGAACTGGATGGGCTTGTGTCTTTTTTCAACCAAACCAACTTTCTAACTATGATTCAAATAAAAAAGCAAATAATAGAGTTTGTGATCGCGTAGTGAAAACTGGTGTTTTTAATAGTTGACATTAATCCATAGTGAACTTTTTGATTGACCATATTGTAAAACCCCAGCCTGGTTTCTGTTTTTTTTTTTTTATTTGGTACCTCTACCTATCTGGTTGCTGCTGAGTTTGATTCATCTTTACTACGGCTTTGCTTCCTGCACCTGCATGTTCCTGTGCTCCATCTGTGCGCCAGCAATCTGCACAAGTTCCAGTCTCGGCATCCACAGCATCTTAGCCGTCTTGACCACCCAATGTGCCAGGACCTACTACAGGCACCCATACCACTCTTCATCCAGCTACACCCTGTCACCAACTCCAGGAGGTATTGGACAGAGGATAAAAGGGAACAGCCTTTACAAGGTAGGTTGCAGACACCTGCACCGAGGAAAATCGCCACATTGTTCTCCTACACTTAGACTCCTTCCTCCTTCCATATAGCCTTGAAAAGATGGGCAGGGGCAGCCACCAAAGACTTTGAAAGTGAAAGTACCAATTATCCTCCTCCACATCCCCACTCCTAACACATTTGAGGGGGGGGGGGGGTTTGGACGGCTACCTGCTCCCACTTCTTTCATTCTGGAATTATGTCACCAGTCTCTTCCCCTCCACACCGTCAGTGTTATATCATCCGGAGACTCTCCCGTGGCGGTGATCCCTCCGTGGCCTTCTGTATTAGGAGTCGTGATGTGGACCACAGAAGACAGATCCCCCTTGAGATCCGGGGTTTCTAGGACCAACCACCATCCATCAAGGATCTCAGAGCCTGTTTGATTCGGTGTCACCGGCATCCGAATCCACTTCCGTCGGTAAGCGTATCCTATCTGTTTCCATTTTATGATCGTATAACTTATGATGCAGAGAGGAGAAGATTTCTACACCAGTCCAACATTTATACACAGCTTATTTTGGGACTTTCCGGTGTTCGATTCATAGTCACATACTGGGACACTATTGTATTTTCATCTAACACCTATAATTTCTTACCATGTTACATGTGTCTCACCCATGTGTGTTTTGTAATGGCCACCATTACTGATGTGTCTTTTACCATTGGTCATCATCATTAGCGCTACATTTCACTTTTACTTCTGTTTTTAATATTGGTCATATTTTATGTAGCTGCTTTTTTGTATTGGGTTAGCGCAGTGTTATTTATATTTTCGTTGTTATGTCACACATCTCAAGAAGCTGCAGGACCAGCTGCAGGACCAGTCTCACTGCACCACACTTGCTCATGCACAGTGGGGAGCTGGATAATATTCCTTAGGGAAGTCACAGCCCAAATTCAAAATAGAGACAGTGGGCCCCTCAGGGGTGAGAAGAGCTGGCTTCAGAAAGACAGCACTGGACCCCCATGGACTGGTAAGTACCTGATTTTAAAAAGTCAGCAGCTAGTAGGGTAATGTTGGTTTGTGACAGCTAGAGATCACTGCCATTGCAGCTAATCTACTTATAAATGTATAGCGGCACCCTTTTAGAATAGGTTGCTAGAGAGGTTCAGGTAAATGTAGCCTTGTTGGCTCCTCTGTAGGCAGAGGAGCAGTGTGTAATTAGCTTTGGCTGCTCTTGGTCTCATAGGCCGCAGGCTCAACTACTTCTCTCTTCCTTCTAGTAGGTTTATAGAATGTAGTGGGCTGGAAGAGGCAGACCCTGAGCTCAAATATTTATGGGTCACTAGCCAATCCCTGGGGAGGTGTGCCCAGAAGGTGGAGAGAGAGAGCCCAAAAATGGTCTGAGGCCTGGAGTGGCCAGGTTTTTGTCCTGGAGGAGAAGATCCCAGCCTTTAGGGCTAAAGCCCTTTGAGCAGGTTAGCTGAAGCCTGATGCAGAGAATTCACTGAGGTCCCAGCTCAGTGGGAGTTGGGAGGCCTATTTTCCTGGAAGCAGTTTGGTGCCAAGCAAAGGGAGCACACTGGGGATCCGACCTGGAGATCCACAGTATAGTGTCTAGCCAATATTGGACAGGAGGTATCCAAGTATCTGGAGACGCAGTGAGTAGAGGCTTGGAAGTGGGATCCTAGTGACAGTCTGCCGTTTAACCCCTTGTGTGACTGTGTCAGTGTTGCTACACAGTGATCTGCCCTGCTGGGAGTCCCAGAGGTACTGGTGTCTCTATTCCCTGCAAAGAAGGGGTGAGAGTGGGGGGTGCCCCAGGAGAGAGGACAGAATAGAGAGTGTTTTGCAAATAGTTTGTGTACTAAATTCTGGAGTATCTAAAAGTTTTCCTGCGTCCCATCACAGTTTAACCAGCAATAAAGCATAAAAAGACACCACTGCCTGGTTATTCTGAGACTGTTTAAGTATTGTGTGCCTGGCTGCCTGGGGACCCAGTCGGGAAGAGACCCTGGGTCAAATCAGCAGGACCTGTTAAGGGTTTGTGCTACAAATGTTGTCACTCCCACCATTGTCTGCTGGGCACCAAGGGTAGGGCCATGTATAAGGGGGTACCACTGGTCCGCCCGTGCAGGGCCCTGGCCAACAGGGGGGCCCAGGCAGTAGGGTTAGCTGTATGTAGGCAGGGGAGGGTGATAGGCACGGGGAGGCACTTGCTGGAAACAATCCCCCGTTTGGCTCTCTCTGCAGCACCTGAAAGCTGACTTCTTCTCCTCTCCTTCCTGTTGGCTTTCAGCTGCTGCAGAGAGAGCCATACAGGGGAGCGTTCCAGGAATTAACCCCCCCCCCTCAGCCACATGATTACCCTCCCTGTGCACCATACATTTCCTCCTGCTGCCCAGGCCCCCTGTGTGCCCCCCCCACCCCCACCCCCGCAGTTCTGCTGGCTTCCCTCCTCTTCTTTCCACCAGAAGCTGCAAGCACACAATAGGACCCTTCCTGGAGAGTCGTGGAAGGGCACGGTAAATATGCCATATTTACCAGCCCCTTCCTTTCTTGAATAAACACAATGAATGGTCGATATCGATCAGTTACTGTGTTCATTCATAACCAAAGCATTGGCTGTATGGGGCCCCGTGGTTTCTAACAGCAGCCCTGCCCAAAGGATGCGCAATAAGCACCAAAGGGTGGAAGGTTGGGCACCAGGGTACTCAATTGTCAAAATTGTCATGGCAGCTTGAAGAAATTATTTTAATTTAGCATTGCAAAAGTTGTTATGGATTTGCTTCTGGTTGCTCCAAACTGGACCATGGATGACAGACTGCTATACTGAAAGGCGATAGGAAACTTCACAATTATAACCCAAATTGCAAAACGTTTATAGCCAGCTTCGGTTGCATTTTTTTTTTTTTTTTACCGAATAGGGTCTTTGTTATGTGTTAATCCAGGTGAGTAGTGTTTAGCAGGAGCCCTCCTTTATTTTTATACCGACGTCTTTCAGGACTCTTCTCCTAAAATAAAGCCTCTTGCCTCTCCTTCCGCAGCTTGGAGACACATCCGCAGCTTTCCAATTCAGCTGGCGAATTTGCATTTTGATGAGCTCTCGAGTCGTTAAAAGATTACAAAGTAAGAAAAAAATAAGATACAACAGATAGAATGGGAAAGAGGCTTTTAAGCCTGATGGCACCGGGAGGTCAAATGAGCTGTGCATTGATAACAGCTGAGGTCAGCCAGCCCGCATCGCTCTCCTAAAATCATTTTAAGAAATGAAATGGATTTCTGATTTGCGCGGCTCCCCAGTCTGAACGCTGTTTAAATGTCTTTTTTTTTTTTTTTTGTCCCTCTTTCGGCACACATTCATATGTTTGGCTGTTATTTCTTTTCATACCTAGCCCTGACAATTGCCAGTGTACAAAGTCAGGAATCGCCTGCATAGGTATTTGTGTCTTTAGTCATCATAGGGAGGAAATTGATGTCACAGCTTGTGTAGACCCAAAGAGGACGAAGGTAAATTGTACATTTTTGGCCCCCCCCAAAAAAATAGCTGGTACTAAAAAAACAAAATGAAAATCCCCATTTCCTCTACATATTATACAGGATTTATATAGCGCCAACAGTTTGGGCAGCGCTTTCTAATATTGGCTTATTTGAGCTGGCATACCGTGCCTAATTACTTTAGGCTAACGGGCCTTTTTTCAAAAAATAATTTTGTTCTAAAGGCTGAACTTTAAGCTGATTAAAAAAAAAAAAAAAAGAATTCAATGCAGCTATTATACAGTGATGTGAAAGAGTATTTGCCGCCTTTCTGATTTTTTTTGCATATTTGTCACACTTAAATGACTCAGATCATCAAACAAATTTTATTATTACACAAAGAGAACCCGAGTAAATACAAAATACAGTTTTGAAATGATGGATTCATTTATTAAGGAAAAAAAAAGTTGTCCAAACCTGCCTGGCTTTGTGTGAAAAAGTAATTTCCCCTAAACCTAATAACTGGCTGTGCCACCCTTGGCGGCAACAACTGCAATCTAGCGTTTGCGATAACTGGCAATGAGTCTTTCACATCGCTGTGGAGCAATTTTGGTCCACTCTTCTTTGCAGAATTGTTTTAATTCAGCCACATTGGAGGGTTTTCCAGCATGAACGGCCTGTGTAAGGTCACGATACAGCA
The DNA here is from genome assembly GCA_037952925.1 of Lithobates clamitans. NCBI lineage: Eukaryota > Metazoa > Chordata > Amphibia > Anura > Ranidae > Lithobates > Lithobates clamitans. The sequence continues at coordinate 1,846,145 of JBBGZY010001611.1, forward strand.
TCTCAATTGGATTTAAGTTCGGGCTTTGACTAGGCCACTCCAAAACCTAAATTTTGCTTTGTATGAACCATTTGGAGGTGGACTTGCTGTTGTGTTTTGGATCATTGTCCTGCTTCATAACCCAAGTGCACTTGAGCTTGAGGTCACAAACTGATGGCCGGACATTCTCCTTTAGGATTTTCTGGTAGAGCTCAGAATTCATGGTTCCATCAATTATGGTAAGTCGTCCAGGTCCTGAAGCTGCAAAGCAGCCCCAGACCATCATGCTACTACCACCATGTCTGATTGTTGGTATGATGTTCTAGTTATGAAATGCTGTATTAGTTTTATGCCAGATGTAACGGGACACACACCTTCCAAAAAGTTACATTTTTGTCTCATCAGTCCACAGAATATTTGCCTAAAAGTCTTGGGGATAATCAAGATGTTTTTTGGTAAATGTGAGATGAGCCTTTGTGTTCTTTTTGGTCAGCAGTGGCTTTGGCCTTGGAACTCTCCCATGGATGCCATTTTTGCCCAGTCTCTTTCTTATTGTTGAATCATGAACACTGATCTTACCTGAGGCAAGTGAGGCCTGCAGTTTAGATGTTGTTCTGGGTTCTTTTATGACCTCCTGGATGAGTCGTCGTCATGCTCTTGGAGTACTTTTTGTAGGCCGGCCACTCCTGGGAAGGTTCACCACTGTTCCAAATTATCTCCATTTGTGGATAGTGGCTCTCCCTGTGGTTCACTGGAGTTCCAAAGCCTTATAAATGGCTTTGAAACCCTTCGTAGATCGATACATGTACATTACTTTGTTTCTAATCTGATCTTGTATTTTTTTAGATTGTGGCACGATGTGTGGCTTTTTGTGATCTGTTAGCGTGCTTCCCTTTGTCAGACAGCTTCTATTTAAGTGATTTCTTGATTCAACAGGTCTAGCAGTAATCAGACCTGGGTGTGGCAAGTGAAATTTAATTCAGCTTTCCAAAAAATTATGGTTAATTACAGTTCATTCATGATTCAGCATGGGAGGGGGCAATTACTTTTTTTACATAGGGTCAGGCAGGTTTTTTCCCTTAATAAATGAAATAATAATTTAAAAACTGCATCCTGGTTTTACTCTGGTTATCTTTGTGTAATATTAAAATTTGTTTGATGATCTGAATCATTTAAGTGTAAGAAATATGCAAAAAAAAAAATCAGGAAGGGCACAAATACCTTTTCACATCACTGTAAGTAGGGTTGTACCAATACCGTTTTTTTTTTTTGTCCGATACTTTGGTGGCGCAATTTGCGTCAATACAAAATAAATGGGCGAAAATCGCATGCAAAGAATTGCATGCAAAGAAGACTGTGGTGAGATTCCTGCCCGAATCACATGCGATTTCTCCCACCGCTCATGTGTATAGAAAGGAAAGCGCCATCTAGTGGGCAGTTTATTAAAAAATGTTATAACTCACATTAAGTACATATCTGGTCAAAGGCAAAATCTGCATAGGTGTCCCAGTCCCACCGATGTTAGCAAATTACAGCCGCTGGTGCTGCTCACAGGGCTAGAGAAGAAGTTCTGGGACCCATGGGTATAGAGCGGAAGTGATGTCAGTTGGGGGGGCGGACCGCCTCTACATCTTCTCCAATGTAAATTGACAGATCCCCGTTCTGACAGGGGAGGCGAGACAGATCTGCTGTTCCTAGTGATTAGGAACAGCGATCTCTCTCCTCCTCCAGTCAGTCCCATCCTCCCACAGTTAGAGACACCTCCCATGGAAAACATTTAACCCCTTGATCGCCCCCCTAGTGTTCTTCCCCTTCCCTGCCAGTGACATTTATACAGTAATTAGTGCATTTTTATAGCACTGATCGCTGTATAGGTGTCAGTGGTCCCAAAAAAGTGTCAAAAGTGTCCGATCTGTCCACCGCAATGTCGCAGTCATTGCAAATTGCTGCCATTACTAATACAAAAATAAAACAATTACAAAATAGGGGATAGATTTGTGACATTTTTATTGACGCTATAACCTTTGCGCAGACCAATCAATATACGCTTATTGCCATTTTTTTTTACCAAAAATATGTAGAAGAATACATACTGGCCTAAACTGATGAAGAAATTTGTTTGTTTTTTTTGTTTTTTTGGATATTTATTATAGCAAAAAGTAAAAAATATTGTTTTGTTTTTTTTTTTCAAAATTGTTGCTTTTTTTGTTTATAACGTAAAAAAAATGAAAACCTGCAGAGGTGATCAAATATCACCAAAAGAAAAGTTCTATTTGTGGGGAAAAAAAGGACATCAATTTTGTTTGGGTTCAGCGTCGCACGTCCGCGCAATTGTCAGTTAAAGCGACACAGTGCCGTATGGCAAAAAAATGGCCTGGTCATTAAGGGGGTAAATCCTTCCAGTCCTTAAGTGGTTAATGTGAGTTCTAACATTTTTAATAAACTGCCCACTAGATGGCATTTTTCCCTTTCTATATATATACACACACACAGGAGCGGTGGGAAAAGTTGCATTGCGATTTGGATAGGAATCGCACCCCATTCCTGTTCAAATCACATGCAATTCTTTTCAGTACGATTTGCGCCCATTATTTTTGTATTGACGCAAATCGTACTGCAAAGTATTGTTTTAGGGTTTAAGAGCAATGCATGGTATCGGCACTAAGACCGGTATTAGTGTATACCTAATTGTAACCATTAATTCAGTTTAATTATTGATTTTTTTAAATGCAAGAAGTGTACCTGAATTTGACCTGGTATCAGCCTTGTCCAGTCCTTGTACAGCAGAAATCAGACTGGGAGTGGGAGAAGAAAAGAGCCAATCAGTTTATGTGTTGACAATGGGCATGCTGATAGGAGGAGAGAGCAAAGTTGTGCTTGCAGGCTGGGGGAGGGACAAAACCTGTAAGTATTACTGAACTGAAGCAGAGAAATATTGGGTCTCCTTTCTATCCGCCACAGGAGACCTGATTAGTCTAGCAGGGCTGGATCAAGTCAGGGGCCATAATGTCAACATTGTGTGTGATTCAGCTCACACTTTCCCAGGCTTTCCTTTTTGTGATCACTGGTCCCAGCACCACCTCTTCAGGCACTGCCAACCCGCCTGGCTGCAGCTGTCCCTTTCACTATCTCTCCAGGCTAACTTCTCCCCACAGACTGATACCCACCAGCCCACCCGGCTGACTCTCAGGAGATCTCCCAGACGTGCTGACCTGCTCCCGCTGTCCTCTCTCCTTGCCCCTGTGCCGCCAGGAAGGGTTTCCTCCATGTGTTGTAGGGGGAATCTTCCAGCACCTTAGCCCCAGGCCATAGGTCACCCCCCCCCAGACTAGGGGGCACTCTCAAGGCCCACCGATAACCTGCTCAGCGCTCCATCTCCATCTTCCACCCGACTGCCCCAGCTGGCATGACTCATGCCTATTTATGAGGTGGCCTGCCTCCTTCCAGACCCTTTTTTTTGCTGGGGATTGGTTGAGGACCTCATAAATATGCATGGCACCCCCCTCCTTACTCCCACTCTCCAGCTCTGGAAATTTCTACCACCTTCCAGACCAGGATGAAATGTCAGAGAGAGTTTCCAGGTGAGTCATCCAGCCCCTGAGTCACTAAACCCTGACCCAGATTCACAACCAGATCTGACTCTCATCCAAGCCAATTTACCTACACTAACAGCTGAACCTTTTAAAATTGTAAAGGAAATGTGTAAGTTCTGTATATAATTGTTTTCTATTTTGTATGTATTCTTCTTGGAATCACAGTCTAGGGTACTATTTATTATGTATTCAAATGCTTTTATTGCAAGGGATATATATAGATATATATATCTATATATATATATAGATATATATATCTATATATATATAGATGTAGCATCCTGGTGTTTAGGCAGGGTTGCTCCTAAATTTACCTGCCAGGTATAGCTGCCTTGGCTAATTGTTGAGGATCAACTGATTTTACTCTAAGTCTGTAATTGCTGTACTTCTCTCTTTTGCCACTAGGTGGCCGGGTACTTGGTGGCATTAGATATGAGAAGGGTAATGCAAGGTCAGATTATGGGTATATGGGGTATCCCAACCAATGGGCAGCAATTTTCTTAAATCCCTTGGCCTGCTGGGAGAACCTATATATTTGGATGGAGTCAGGTGATCGGTGTTCTGTGCCACCTGGGCGGCTGTCTGGGTGGATGTGTGTTGTACTGCCCGGGCTGCTAGGCCAGAGATTGGGCCTATCCCCGGCACATCTGGCTGCTAGGCTGTCTGAGGGCCTATCCAGAAGCAAGAGAGCAGTGTAGGGTTGGGATTGTGGCTTGCAGTGCAACCAGAAGTGATGGTTCTCCCGGCCGGAGAATCTGTCATGCTCGGAGGTAGAGGGGAAGCTGTTGCTCACTAAGGGACCAACCATCTTATCACCAGGGACCACAGTCAGTGGTTGAAGCAAGTACCTGAGCAATATTCTCACCAACCGGGAACAGTGAAGAATCGGGAAACTTCAGCGGGAATCAAGTCAGGAACCCAGCCAGCGGAGGTGATGCTTGCAGAGCAGCCTTGCGTGTCAAGCCAGGGACCGAGCAGGTCAGAGGGGTGAAGCTTGGGAAGTATCTTGAGTGCCAAGCTAGGGACCCAGCAGAGAGGCGGGGGTGACACTTGAGGAAGATACTACTGTGCAGAGAGGAGGACATCAAGGGATTCAGTGGCAGAGAATCATCTAGTCTAGTGAGAGACTGGGAGCTTAGTGGGCTGAAAAACTACAAGAAGTGATTGTAGTGGAAGTGAAGGAACTGTTACACTTTGTGTTAGGAACTGTTGCCATAGGAGGCAGGTAGCAGGTATGGTTAGTGATCAAAATATTGATCAAAAGAGGGGAGATTATAAAGGAAATTTTTAAGTTCTGTATATAATTGTATTCTATTTTGTACGTATTGCACACTGCATTCACTGTGCACACGGCACTAATAATGTTTTCATTACATGTTTGCATTCTTTCGAGTCCTGATTAGAATTAGCTTGTCTATGTTACGCCCCTTGTTACCATAAAAGTACAATTGTAATATTAATGTGATACCTATGTAATCATGTGCATAAAAACCTTCAATTGCGTCATAATAAAGCAGAACAGTTATTTGGAAACATGCGGAGTGTATCTTTTGTGTCTGTTTTCTTCTGCAGTAGTTATTATTTATTTGGAACCACTAATCAATGTGAGGATAGGAGTTTCCTATCTATAAAATTCCATGTCAACATCTAGCACACTAGCTACAGGGTGCTACAGCTACTAAGCAAGAAGTATCCTCCACTAGCAATATGTTCCATTTTGGAGTGTCCTGCATCACCCCAAATCCCCTCCCTAGTTTTAAACTAGCAAATAAACTTCCAAAAGAGAATCTCTAGACTGATTAGAGCTGCATAATTAATCGTCAAGAATCGTTATTGCGATCTTTACTAAAGTGTTTCTCTCTGCTCTTCTGAAGCCACAGCCGTCAAAAGAAAGGAAGAGAAAAACTGGGCAGTCTGCCAAGGATCAAAACATTCTTTATCAGTTGAACTAAGTATAAACATTGTAACAATTTGTCAATGGAATAGACTGTGTGTGTTTAAGTGAAAAAAGTTTAACCACTTAAACACTAAACCTTTTTCTGACATTTGTTGGTTTCAAGTTAAAGTGGGGTTCCCATTTAAAAAAATAAATAAATAAAAGTCAGCAGCTACAAATACTGCAGCTGCTGACTTTTAATTGGACACTTACCTGTCCCTGGGTCCAGCGATGCAGGGGATCGAAGCCCCCCCCCCCTCTGCTCGGCGGCGCCGGCATTCTGACTGTGGGCGCCACAGCCGGGCACCCACTGCGCATGCGCGAGCCGCACCGCGCGCTGTCACTGGCCCCGCAATCATCTGGGACCGGTCATGTGTCCCAGATGATTGACAAGAGGGAGGGGAGAGAGGCGATCTCCCTTACTGCGCTGAGGGAAGTGCCGTCAGGAGCCAAGGCACCGAAGGAGGAAGACTACGAGGGACCCCCTAGCAACAGGCATCTAGAGGTGAGTAAAAAAAAAATGTTCTCCAAATGTTTTTTTTTTTATGTTTTTTTAAACACATTACTATTTTTTTTTTTGGGTTGGAACTCCACTTTAAAATAATTTTTTTGCTAGAAAATTACTTAGAACCCCCAAAAATTATATATATTTTTTTAGTAGACACCCTAGAGCAGTGAAGGCGAACCTTGGCACTCCAGATGTTTTGGAACTACATTTCCCATTATGCTCAACTACACTGCAGAGTGCATGAGCATCATAGGAATTGTAGTTCCAAAACATCTGGGGTGCCAAGGTTTGTCATCACTTCCCTAAAGAATAAAATGGTGGTTATTGCAATATTTTATGTCACACTGTATTTGCGCAGCGGTCTTTCAAATGCAATGAATTAAAAAATAAATAAATAACCAGTAAAGTTAGCCCATTTTTTTGTATAATGTGAAAGATTTTACGTCACGAGAATCGTGAGAGTAGGGCTGCAACTAACGATTATTTTCATAATCGATTAGTTGACCGATTATTGTTTCGATTAATCGATTAATCGGTTAATAAGTTTAAAAAAAAAAAAAGTGTGGTGTATAATTTAGTTAATATGTAAAGTTTAAAAAAAAGGCAATTTATTGTTAAATATCTCTATGCAGTGGTAAATGTAAATAACTACGGTATATGGTTAGGGAGCAAAATATCTAATCCACTCTGAGAATAACAGACAGAAGAGATATACTATTAGAGGAGAGATATACTGTATATGCTATTGGAGGATATATACTATTAAAGGGTGAATCTGGTAAATATCATCAGACTCAGAGATCAATTTTTAATTTAAAAAACAAACATTTCTGCAAAAACGCATTACATGCTTTTCTGCAGCTTCTCCATTGAAGTATAATGAACCAAAAAAGCACCGTGTTGCGTTAAAAAAGTCCCTGACCCTTTCCAAATACGCAGCGGCTAAAAAAAAGCATAGATGTGAACGCGTCCCATAGGAAATCATGTAAATGAACTGTAATGCAACCAGGTCTAAGATGTTTAGTAACATAATGGGGTTAAAAAAAAACTAAAATTAGCCCTTTATAGTACAAAAAAAAGCAGATAATCACTACTGTTATGGATTAATTTTTTTACTGTAGAACTGTGGAAGTAACATTTACAGTAGCGATTATTTGCTCTTTTTGTACTATAAAGGGCTCATTTTAGTTTTTCTTAACCCCATTATGTTACTGGCCGATTAATCGATTATGAAAATAGTAATCGATTAATTTCATAATCGATTAGTTGTCGATTAATCGATTAGTTGTTTCAGCCCTACGTGAGAGAATCGTGATCTTTTTATTCTAAGCAAAAAAATCGTGATTCTCATTCTGGCCAGAATCGTGCAGCTCTAAGAATGATTAATGATTAATGAGCTGGAGTGAATAGGCTGTTGTTGCTCTGTGCCTGGCTGCCTCTGCAGTGCTTGGGAAACACCTGTCCAATCTTCAGCTACTTTTTCAGGGGTAGCGCTACACTTATATCAGATGTCCTTATCAGAGTCCCCCTTACATTGGGAGTCCTCATCAGACTCCCTCTTTACGTCAGAGTCCCCATCAGCATACCCCATTACATCAAGTGTGCCCCCTTCCATCAATTTTCCCTTTAGAATGCCCCCTTACATCATCTGTCCTCATCAGAGTGCCTCTTTACATAAATTGGCTGCACTAGAGTTCCACCTTGTATTCAATGTCCTTATCAGAGTGCCCCCTTACATCAGCTGTCTGCAACAAAGTCCCCCCTTACAACAGTTGCCTCCAGGGGAGGGCTGGCAGCCTTAGGCCTGGGGGGCCAAGTCCAGTCAAGTGGCCCATTGAACTACCGAGTCAGCTCACCATCCATCTACACCCCATTGCCCACACAGAGAGAGAGAGAGTGAGGGAGACTGCTCCACATTGCCCCAGAGAGGGAGCGAGCACTCCACATTGCCTGCACAGAGAGAGGAAGAGACCACTTGACACTGCCTGCACAGAGAGAGACCGCTTCACACTGACTGCACAGAGAGAGAGAGAGAGACCGCTTCACACTGACTGCACAGAGAGAGAGAGAGACCGCTTCACACTGACTGCACAGAGAGAGAGAGAGAGACCGCTTCACACTGACTGCACAGAGAGAGAGAGAGACCGCTTCACACTGACTGCACAGAGAGAGAGAGAGACCGCTTCACACTGACTGCACAGAGAGAGAGAGAGACCGCTTCACACTGACTGCACAGAGAGAGAGAGAGAGAGACCGCTTCACACTGACTGCACAGAGAGAGACCGCTTCACACTGACTGCACAGAGAGAGAGACCGCTTCACACTGACTGCACAGAGAGAGACCGCTTCACACTGACTGCACAGAGAGAGAGACCGCTTCACACTGACTGCACAGAGAGAGAGAGAGAGAGACCGCTTCACACTGACTGCACAGAGAGAGAGAGAGAGAGACCGCTTCACACTGGCTGCACAGAGAGAGAGAGAGACCGCTTCACACTGACTGCACAGAGAGAGAGAGAGACCGCTTCACACTGACTGCACAGAGAGAGAGAGAGACCGCTTCACACTGACTGCACAGAGAGAGACCGCTTCACACTGACTGCACAGAGAGAGAGACCGCTTCACACTGACTGCACAGAGAGAGAGAGAGAGACCGCTTCACACTGACTGCACAGAGAGAGAGAGAGACCGCTTCACACTGACTGCACAGAGAGAGAGAGAGAGACCGCTTCACACTGACTGCACAGAGAGAGAGACCGCTTCACACTGACTGCACAGAGAGAGAGAGAGAGAGACCGCTTCACACTGACTGCACAGAGAGAGAGAGAGACCGCTTCACACTGACTGCACAGAGAGAGAGAGAGAGACCGCTTCACACTGACTGCACAGAGAGAGAGACTACTTCACACTGACTGCACAGAGAGAGAGACCGCTTTACACTGACTGCACAGAGAGAGAGACCGCTTCACACTGACTGCACAGAGAGAGAGACCGCTTCACACTGACTGCACAGAGAGAGAGAGAGAGAGACCGCTTCACACTGACTGCACAGAGAGAGAGACCGCTTCACACTGACTACACAGAGAGAGAGACCGCTTCACACTGACTGCACAGAGAGAGAGAGAGAGACCGCTTCACACTGACTGCACAGAGAGAGAGAGAGACCGCTTCACACTGACTGTACAGAGAGAGAGAGAGAGAGACCGCTTCACACTGACTGCACAGAGAGAGAGAGAGAGAGACCGCTTCACACTGACTGCACAGAGAGAGAGAGAGAGAGACCGCTTCACACTGACTGCACAGAGAGAGAGAGACCGCTTCACACTGACTGCACAGAGAGAGAGAGAGACCGCTTCACACTGACTGCACAGAGAGACCGCTTCACACTGACTGCACAGAGAGAGAGACCGCTTCACACTGACTGCACAGAGAGAGAGAGAGAGACCGCTTCACACTGACTGCACAGAGAGAGACCGCTTCACACTGACTGCACAGACAGAGACCGCTTCACACTGACTGCACAGAGAGAGAGAGAGAGACCGCTTCACACTGACTGCACAGAGAGAGAGAGACCGCTTCACACTGACTGCACAGAGAGAGAGACCGCTTCACACTGACTGCACAGAGAGAGAGAGAGACCGCTTCACACTGACTGCACAGAGAGAGAGAGACCGCTTCACACTGACTGCACAGAGAGAGAGACCGCTTCACACTGACTGCACAGAGAGAGAGACCGCTTCACACTGACTGCACAGAGAGAGAGAGAGAGACCGCTTCACACTGACTGCACAGAGAGAGAGAGAGACCGCTTCACACTGACTGCACAGAGAGAGAGACCGCTTCACACTGACTACACAGAGAGAGAGACCGCTTCACACTGACTGCACAGAGAGAGAGAGAGAGAGACCGCTTCACACTGACTGCACAGAGAGAGAGAGAGACCGCTTCACACTGACTGCACAGAGAGAGAGAGAGACCGCTTCACACTGACTGCACAGAGAGAGAGAGAGACGGCTTCACACTGACTGCACAGAGAGAGAGAGAGACCGCTTCACACTGACTGCACAGAGAGAGAGACCGCTTCACACTGACTGCACAGAGAGAGAGACCGCTTCACACTGACTGCACAGAGAGAGAGAGACCGCTTCGCACTGACTGCACAGAGAGAGAGACCGCTTCGCACTGACTGCACAGAGAGAGAGAGAGACCGCTTCACACTGACTGCACAGAGAGACCGCTTCACACTGACTGCACAGAGAGAGAGACCGCTTCACACTGACTGCACAGAGAGAGAGAGAGAGACCGCTTCACACTGACTGCACAGAGAGAGAGACCGCTTCACACTGACTGCACAGACAGAGACCGCTTCACACTGACTGCACAGAGAGACCGCTTCACACTGACTGCACAGAGAGAGAGAGAGACCGCTTCACACTGACTGCACAGAGAGAGAGACCGCTTCACACTGACTGCACAGACAGAGACCGCTTCACACTGACTGCACAGAGAGAGAGACCGCTTCACACTGACTGCACAGAGAGAGAGAGAGAGACCGCTTCACACTGACTGCACAGAGAGAGAGAGAGACCGCTTCACACTGACTGCACAGAGAGAGAGACCGCTTCACACTGACTGCACAGACAGAGACCGCTTCACACTGACTGCACAGAGAGAGAGAGAGAGCGCTTCACACTGACTGCACAGAGAGAGAGAGAGAGAGAGAGAGAGCGCTTCACACTACCTGCACAGAGAGAGAGAGAGACCGCTTCACACTGACTGGACAGAGAGAGACCACTTCACACTGCCTGCACAGAGAGAGAGAGACCGCTTCACACTGCCTGCAGAGAGAGAGAGAGAGAGACCGCTTCACACTGACTGCACACAGAGAGAGAGAGAGACCGCTTCACACTGACTGCACAGAGAGAGAGAGAGAGAGCGCTTCACACTGACTGCACACAGAGAGAGAGAGAGACCGCTTCACACTGACTGCACAGAGAGAGAGAGAGAGACCGCTTCACACTGACTGCACAGAGAGAGAGAGAGAGACCGCTTCACACTGACTGCACAGAGAGAGAGAGAGACCGCTTCACACTACCTGCACAGAGAGAGAGAGAGAGAGACCGCTTCACACTGACTGCACAGAGAGAGAGAGAGAGAGACCGCTTCACACTGACTGCACAGAGAGAGAGACCGCTTCACACTGACTGCACAGAGAGAGAGACCGCTTCACACTGACTGCACAGAGAGAGAGAGAGACCGCTTCACACTGACTGCACAGAGAGAGAGAGAGAGAGAGAGAGAGCGCTTCACACTACCTGCACAGAGAGAGAGAGAGACCGCTTCACACTGACTGGACAGAGAGAGACCACTTCACACTGCCTGCACAGAGAGAGAGAGACCGCTTCACACTGCCTGCAGAGAGAGAGAGAGAGAGACCGCTTCACACTGACTGCACACAGAGAGAGAGAGAGACCGCTTCACACTGACTGCACAGAGAGAGAGAGAGAGAGCGCTTCACACTGACTGCACACAGAGAGAGAGAGAGACCGCTTCACACTGACTGCACAGAGAGAGAGAGAGACCGCTTCACACTACCTGCACAGAGAGAGAGAGAGAGAGACCGCTTCACACTGACTGCACAGAGAGAGAGAGAGAGAGACCGCTTCACACTGACTGCACAGAGAGAGAGACCGCTTCACACTGACTGCACAGAGAGAGAGACCGCTTCACACTGACTGCACAGAGAGAGAGAGAGACCGCTTCACACTGACTGCACAGAGAGAGAGAGACCGCTTCACACTGCCTGCACAGAGAGAGAGAGAGACCGCTTCACACTGACTGCACAGAGAGAGAGACCGCTTCACACTGACTGCACAGAGAGAGAGAGAGAGACCGCTTCACACTGACTGCACAGAGAGAGAGAGAGAGACCGCTTCACACTACCTGCACAGAGAGAGAGAGAGAGAGACCGCTTCACACTGACTGCACAGAGAGAGAGAGAGAGACCGCTTCACACTGACTGCACAGAGAGAGAGAGAGACCGCTTCACACTGACTGCACAGAGAGAGAGAGAGACCGCTTCACACTGACTGCACAGAGAGAGAGACCGCTTCACACTGACTGCACAGAGAGAGAGAGAGAGACCGCTTCACACTGACTGCACAGAGAGAGAGAGAGACCGCTTCACACTGACTGCACAGAGAGAGAGAGAGAGACCGCTTCACACTGACTGCACAGAGAGAGAGACCGCTTCACACTGACTGCACAGAGAGAGAGAGAGAGACCGCTTCACACTGACTGCACAGAGAGAGAGACCGCTTCACACTGACTGCACAGAGAGAGAGAGAGAGACCGCTTCACACTACCTGCACAGAGAGAGAGAGAGACCGCTTCACACTGACTGCACAGAGAGAGAGAGAGACACCGCTTCACACTGACTGCACAGAGAGAGAGACCGCTTCACACTGACTACACAGAGAGAGAGACCGCTTCACACTGACTGCACAGAGAGAGAGAGAGAGAGACCGCTTCACACTGACTGCACAGAGAGAGAGAGAGACCGCTTCACACTGACTGCACAGAGAGAGAGAGAGACCGCTTCACACTGACTGCACAGAGAGAGAGAGCGAGAGAGAGACCGCTTCACACTACCTGCACAGAGAGAGAGACTGCTTCACACTACCTGCACAGAGAGAGAGAGACCGCTTCACACTGCCTGTTAAATGCCTCAGAAAAGTGACCCGAGCTTGGATGGCTTTTCAGTGGAGTGGCAGTGCCTGCGACAAGCGAGCCTTTGGGCTCACACTAGTGCAGTGTTTCTCAACTCCAGTCCTCAAGGCGCACCAACAGGTCATGTTTTCAGGATTTCCCTCAGATGAAATGGCTGTGGTAATTACTAAGGCAATGAAACTGATCAAATCACCTGTACAAAATAGTGGAAATCCTGAAAACATGACCTGTTGGTGCGCCTTGAGGACTGGAGTTGAGAAACACTGCACTAGTGTGCTGTGTTTGGCTGCATGCTGGTGTACCGGCGGGTTTCTTTAGCTGCTGACCTCGAGACTTCTTTTAAGTTGCACATTTTTGCTGCATTTTCTAAAAGTGCACCAAAGATGCAGCATGCGGGACATTTTTTGTGCATTTTCAGAACATGCAGTTAAAAATGTGCAACCTAAAAGACGTCTATAATGGGACTAGGGGCACCATGCAGGAAGACTACCAGCTCTGCAGCATACCAGTGTCAGTGTGAACCTCTTCATACCATGGAGGAGGGTGAGGTACTGTCACAAGCTGCTGGAAAGAAAACTCTCTAGCTGCAGGGAGGAATTTGGGAGAGCAGGGAGGGAGGAGGAGTTCACTTACATGGATGCTCACTGATTCCAGCCGACTGCTCAGTTTTAACTTTCCCGCCCCACACATCTTCTTCACAGACAGCACACAGGCTGCCCGGAGTGTGGGCGGGGCTGCACGGAGTGTGGGCTGGGAAAGAGAGAACAGATCTACCAGCCATTGGTGTGGAGGAGGGAGGGGCTGGACTGGGCTGCGCTCTTGTAACACGGACTTTCAGCCCAGTGACAGAACACACTGCTGGATGGAGCTGCCGCACTCGGCCAGCTCAGAAACTGCGCATGCCCAGTTGTGAGCTGGCGACACAGCGGCCAAATCGTAGAGCACATCAGAGCGGCCTGGAGGGCAATTGCATCCCTGCCCCCTGGCCCAGCCCGCCCCTGGTTGCCTCTATCATAGAACCCCCTTATGATGAAATGCTTGGCACCCCTCTTAGGTGCTTCCTGCCCTCCAAACCATTCCAGCAGACAAGAGCTGTTACTAGCACTTTTTACCCCAAACATTGTACACAGACAAGATGTTAAGGTAGTACCAAAGGAATGACTGTTTATTGAACAGAAATACAGGTTTTTATACACTTCAAAAGTATATCAAAAGTACATGAACCATAAAACCAAAAATTTACCCAAAACATCACATAATGGTTTGTTAACGGGCTAAAGTTGACACAAGGCTAATCCCATCATAAGAACCTCCATGGGTTAGCTAAACTAGCTAACAGACAGAAACAATAGGTGACTCAATTAGCCCAAATAACAATGGGAATTCAAGCCTAGGAGGCACGCAATAGCAGTGACACACTTAATAAACACATAACACCTTAATAAGCAGACTATAGCAGGAGACCCCCAGCATCAGGTTGCTTGAGCTAATTATATTAACATCTGCTCTGAGTCTCACAAAAGTAGTCATTGCTGGTTTGGGCATAGAGACCCCAAATATGTATATGGGTCCTCCAGTTCCGAGAGTCTGTGTGTTTTGGGGAAACATGAACGTGAATCCAAAGCAAGACCACTCCAAGGGTCACCCAGGTACACAACTTCCAAAGAGTAGTATTCCCTTAAAAGCCAGGGCCAATAGTCCGTGAGTAGGAGGCTTACCCCTAGTCCCCTCCAAAAGCCTCTGTCCTAGTATGGTCTGTCACATCCCTTGAATCAATTGTTAAGTTTCCACTTATATCAATTGTCTCCTTCAGAGTCCCCCCTTACATCAGTTGCCCCATCAAAGTCCCCCCCTACATCAATTGTTCCCTCAGACTGGCTTCATTGGTGGATGCACTCTCAAAGACCTGGTGAGGCACAACTAAAATTTGGGGGGGGGGGAGCCCACCCTAGCAGCCCCCTGTAGCACTGTGTTCGCGGCAAATTCGAAAAGCCGCGGAACGCCCTTTAAAAGTCTATGGGAGAAATGCTAATTTTAAAGGCTTATATGCATGGTGTACATGGTCATAAAAAGTGTTTGGGGACCCGGGTCCTGCCCCAGGGGACATATATCAATGCAAAAAAAAGTTTTTAAAACGTCCGTTTTTTTGGGAGCAGTGATTTTAATAATGCTTAAAGTGAAACAATAAAAATTAAATATTCCTTTAAATTTCATGCTGGGGGGTGTCTATAGTATGCCTGTAAAGTGGCGCATGTTTCCCGTGTTTACAACATTCCCTGCACAAAATGATATTTCTAAAGGAAAAAAGTCATTTAAAAGTACTCGCGGCTATAATGAATTGTCGAGCCTCGAAAATACACATAAAAGTCATTGAAAAAAATGGCATAGGATTCCCCCATAGTCCATTACCAGGCCTTTTGGGTCCGGTATGAATATTAAGGGGAACCCCGAACCAAAACTTAAAAAAAAAAATTGCGGAGGGTCCCCCCAAATTCCATACCAGGCCCTTCAAGTCTGGTATGGATATTAAGGGGAACCCCGCGCCAAAATTAAAAAAAAAGAGAGAGCGCCCCCCCTCCTGAACCAGGAGCCACATGCCTCAACATGGGGAGGGTGCTTTGGGGTAGCCCCCCAAAGCACCGTGTCCCCATGTTTATGGGGACAAGGGCCTCATCCCCACAACCATTGCCCAGTGGTTGTGGGGGTCTGCGGGCAGGGGGCTTATCGGAATCTGGAAGTCCCCTTTAACAAGGGGACCCCCAGATCCCGGCCTCCCCCCCTGTGTGAAATGGTAACGGTGTACAAATGTACCTCTACCATTTCACAAAAAAGTGTGAAAATGGTAAAAATGACATGACACGGCTTGAGAACAAGTCCTTTATTAAAAAATAAAAAAATAAAAATCTCCTACGAAGTCCATTCATCTTCTTCTCTCGCTCCGACGGACCGAAAAAGAAAACAAAAAAAAAAGCCACATGCCGCCACCGATCCGCCTTCATGGGAGGCACCCGCCGTAATAACCGTCTTGTCAGGTGACAGTTCTTTTAACTGAAGGCGGGGCCACATGGTGACGTAGCCGGGTGACCTTGCCCCCTCTGATGTACGGAGACATCCCTATGACTTCCCCGTAGTATCAGAGGGGGTGGGACATCTTTTTTGATCTGTCGGAGCGAGAGAAGAAGAAGATGAATGGACTTCGTAGGACACTGTCACCTGAGAAGAAGGTCATTACGGCGGGTGCCTCCCATGAAGGCGGATCGGTGGCGGCATGTGGCTTTTTTTTTAGTTTTCTTTTTCGGTCCGTCGGAGCAAGAGAAGAAGATGAATGGACTTCGTAGGACATTTTAATTTTTTAAATTTTTAATAAAGGACTTGTCCCCAAGCCGAGCCATGTCATTTTTACCATTTTCACACTTTTTTTGTGAAATGGTAGGGGTACATTTGTACCCCATTACCATTGCACACAGGGGGAGGCTGGGATCTGGGGGTCCCCTTGTTAAGGGGGCTTCCAGATTCCAATAAGCCCCCCGCCCACAGACCCCCACAACCACCGGGCAAGGGTTGTGGGGATGAGGTCCTTGTTGAGGGCATGTGGCCTGGTACGGTTCAGGGGGGGGCGCGCTTTCGTCCCCCTCTCTTTTCCTGCCGCCTGCCAGGCTGCATGCTCAGGTAAGGGTCTGATATGGATTTTTGGGGGGACCCCCACACCATTTTTTTTTTGGCGTGAGGTTCCCCTTAATATCTATACCAGACCTGAAGGGCCTGGTATGGAATTTGGGGTGACCCCCACGCAATTTTTTTTTTTAAACTTTGGTTCGGGTTCCCCTTAACATTCATACCAGACCCAAAGGGCCTGCTAATGGACTGTTTGGGAATCCCATGCCATTTTTTTCAATGACTTATGTGTATTGCTGAGACCCGACAATTCATTATAGCCACGAGTACATTTAAATTACCTTTTTTCTTTTAGAAATGTAATTTTGTGCAGGGACTGCTGTAAACACAGGAAACATGCGCCACTTTACAGACATACTATAGACAGCCCCCAGGTACAAAATTTAAAGGAATATTTCACTTTTATTGTTTCACTTTAAGCATTATTAAAATCACTGCTTCCGAAAAAACTGACGTTTTTAAAACTTTTTTTTGCATTGATACATGTCCCCTGGGGTAGGACCCAGGTCCCCAAACACTTTTTATGACAATAACTTGTATATAAGCCTTTAAAATTAGCACTTTTGATTATTCATGTTCGTGTCCCATAGACTTTAACGGTGTTTGCGTGTTCAAACACATTTTTTGCCTGTTCGCATGTTCTGCTGCGAACTGAACCAGGGGGGTGTTCGGCTCATCCCTATTAGCCAGCTATCATTGGGGCCCTTCTGTAAGCTGGTGCACATGAGGCTGTCCCTTTAGGACTGTACACAATAGATGGCTGATGATCTGCTAATTAAGGAGCAGTCTCTATTTGCAATAACTATGTGCAGTAACGGGCTAAGCACAGTTGGTTCTGCTCAACACTCCAGGAACACAACAAATCTAGTACGCTAATGCTCAGTCTCTCAAGCTCTCTAATCCTCAGTGGCTCAGTCTCTCTCATCCTGTTGTAGGCACACACGACTTTAATGTCTGAACAGCTCTGACCCAGCACATGGAAACTATAATGGCTCAGTCCTCACACTCTCTGGTGTGGGTATGGACGCCACTGGCAGCAGGTCCATCCAATTCCGGTCCCAGCACCAAGGAATCTGGTTCTCATATGGGTCCTTTCCCTCTCTCTCAGTGGGAGCACAGACCTCAACAGCAACAGGTCTGCACTTTCTCATTCATTGTCCTACACTACCTTGATCTCCACATGACTTCAGAAAAGGTCCTGGTCTATCCTCCCCTGGTATACATGGAATCCTGGGCATTGAATATTTTAACTGTATTCCCCATGGCATAGGTTCTACAATCTCTGGACTACATGTCCCATGATCTTCCTCCTTTTTTGCTGATTGGTTTACTACTGATGCTGCCAGGAGGAAGGGGGGAACAAATAGCAGCATACAGGAGGATGACACACAGCCTGCAGCACAGGGGAGAGGAGACTGAGAGCAGGCAGATATCCAAGCCTGCTATGTAGCCAAGCGGTGGTCAGGAGGGAAGAGGAAGCCGGCAGTGCTTCTCCAGCCAACACACCCTGGGCTACACACCTTTTTCAGAGCCTGTCTAGGATTACTGTGAGCACTGTAATGATGGACCTACAGGGGGCAGGTCATTACAACCTTAGGTCACAAAAAGCTGGTTAAAGGACAATGATCATCAATTAACTAGGATGAGGACCAGCAGTTGGATGTGGAAGAAGGCATTGACTACTGCTGACCTCTTTCAGACAATGCAACAGTTAAAGTCAACTTGAAATCGGAATGTCTATGTTCTACATACTTATTGAAACTCAGTGCCATCTAGCATTTTCGGGAAGAACCTTTAGTAAGGGCAAGCTTGATATTTCCTCAGTACCATTTTCCTTCTTAAAGCCAGACACCACAAGATGCCCACTGCTACATTTAATAGTCTATGAAGCCTTCTCTGTGCCCCTTTAGTTTCTAATGGGGTCCGAAATGTTTTCACATCATAGCTGAAGCTTGTTAACTCAATCATTACCTTACCTTAATCTATTACCTTACCATTGAGGGCTTTTACAAGGAGTACTGAGGCAGAGCACTGTGATGTTTTCAGGGACTTTGTATAGCACCCTGCCAGCTTCTACCACCAGTCATGATCTGTTTGCATTGCATACAGAAGCCCAGACACCCAGTGATGATTTTACTGGGTTTTAAATACCTTTAAAAAGGTATGGAATTACTTAATTTAAAAAAGTCATTAGCATCAAAGGTGGAACCAAAGAAAGCAAAGTATGAGTTGAAACTTTAGCTTTAAGGAGTTTAAAAAAAAGGCGCTAATATGTCTGGTGTTTAAGACTATTTTTCATTACAATTTGCTAAACTTTCAAAATGATACAAATCACATTTTGCACAATAGTGGGAATATTCATTGTTTGGTGACCCCTGAGCTCAGCATACTCCTCCTATCCCTCATTTTCTCCATGAAAAGGGATTGTGAGTTTGTATTTTGACCCATTCCTCAGATCTGTCAGAAACCCTCCTGTAAGTGTCTGCTTCTCTCTGTAAAATTTTTATGGTTGAACGGCGGTCATGGCTACCGTTATATGGAACACCCTTAATAGAGCACAGGTTACAATGCCTGAGCCTTCCCAGCTTTTAATTAGTGTCCTGGGAATCCTTGTCTGCCAGCAGCTGTAAAATGACGGAAGTGTTTGTTGTCTCTCCCAATTACGGGGTCTGGAGAGCAGAATAACACTTGTGACGTGATTATAGGCTCCTGTTATACTGAGGACCTGTCGGTAGGTTGTCAGCATCGTTCATGTATTTCCTTACAATGCCTTGATTGTGGAAAGCAAGCTATAAACTGACTGAGAGCTTAAAGAAAAACTGTTGTAAGGGAAATATGGAGGGAGCCATTTCTGAACTATGCTTCAGAGAATGCGAGCTGCCTGGCTGCCATGGTGATGTTTTGGGTTATCTAATCTTTCAAGCCACTGACTTATTTCGGGCTCTTTTTCTTCAGCTTGCATTCATTGCATGCTTGCGTCTGTGACTCAGAAGTACTTAAACCAGACATAGCCAGGCAACTAGCACTTTTCAGAAGGAGGTAAAAAATAGTAGACTCCATATTTCTCTTATGACTTGTGTGCTCTTGGTAAACGTATGCCCAGGGTCCTATCCTCCTTCCCTTTCCCTTTCCTTTCTCTTTTCTTATTCTTTCCCCTTTCTCTTTACTTTCCCTTTCCTTCCCTTTCTCATTCGTTTTCCCTTCTTCTCCTTTACCTTTTCTCTTTCCTTCCCCTTTCCTCTGCCTTTCCTATTTCTCTCCTCTCCTTTCCTCTCCCCTCCCCTCCTCTCCACCCCTTTCCCCTTATCTCCCTTTCTTTTCCTTTCCTCTCCCTTTCTTTTTACCTTTCCTTTTTTTACTCCCTATCCCTTGTCTATTCATTTTCCTTTACTTTTCTCTTTCCTTCCCCTTTCCCTTTCCTTCCCCTTTCCTATCCCTTTCTGCTCCCTTTCCCTTTAATCTCCCTTTCTCTTTCCTCTACCTTTCCTTTCCTTTCCCTTTCCTATTATCTCCCTTTCGTTTTTCCATTCCCTTTCTCTCCTTTTCCTTTTTTTCTTTCCTTTTCTCTTCCTTCCCTTTCCATTTCTCTTTCTCTTTTCTTCTTCTTTCCCTTTTCCTTCTCTTTCATTTCCCTTTGCCTTCCCTTTCTATTTATTGTTTATTTACCTTTCTCTTTCCTTTTCCTTTCCCTTTCCCTTTCACTTTACTTTACTCTCCCTTTTACTTTCTCTTTACTTCCCCTTTACCTTTCCTTTCCTCTCCCTTTTTTTTCCCTTTCTTTTTCACTCCCTATCCCTTTTCCTTTCCCTCTTCCTGTACCTTTTTCTTTCCTTTCCTTTCACTTTCCCTTTCCTATTATATCCCTTTCCTCTCCCTTTTTTTTCCTTTTCTTTTTACTCCCTATCCCTTTTTCTTTCCCTCTTCATTTACCTCTTTCAATATTTTTATTGTAAATTAGACATACCCCTAGATGGCAAATACTTAGGCCTCCAAGGAGAGTTCTTAGGAAAATTAACTGGATTGAACCAGTCCAACCGTTAGAAGCACATAAGCAGGTAGGGGTGGGTTCAAATGGGCTGAAGAGGAAATCCAGGATATTCAAGGACCCCGATTGGGTTCTTCAAGTCACGGAAAATGGGAGTCCCTTGAACGCTTTGGCTGTTGCTTTTGCCACAAAGGAATGAGGGGTCTAGGAGGTGAGGGCCTTTTGGTAGATGTAGTTCCCTTGTGTGAGGAAGGTGGATACAGCTCTTGAGAAATCAATCCCAGCTGTACTAGGAGGCATTCACCCTCAGAGAAGGAAGAGAAGCTGTAGGGTTTGTTCTGAAAAGAAAAGTTCAAGCGAAACAAGAAGGACCATCTATAGGTGACCTCCTTCTGGGTTAGGACTTGGAGCAGAGGATTTAGTTAATGAAGATTCTGTACCGTGTAGCGGGAAAGGTCCGCAAAGATTTGGATTTGATGGCCTTGAAATGAGAGTTGGTCTAGATTACGTGAGCGTTTCATAATTTCCTTTCACCGAATAAAAGTGAGGTTTGACGATAATATCTATAGGTAGACCATCAGCCGATACTCTGAGATATCTGGAATGAGTTCCTTTATAAAGGATCTAATTGTAGTTTGAACTTCTTTGATCGATTTTGGCAAGCCCCTAATCCTGAAGTTATAGCGTCTTGATCTATTCTCTAAATCATCAATTTTGGACAGTGCAGTCTCTAATTGATCCCGGAGGTCCGGTATCCTAGCTGTGTTCTGGTTGGTTCTAGTAATAGTCTGCTCAGTTTTCTGTTCAATAGCATTAATCCTGGACCCCAGTTGCTGTATATCTGCAAGGATAGTTTAAGTTATTTGTGTAGCTGTGTGGGCAAGGTCCCTGGACAGCATTTTAGAAAAGACAGCCATTAATGCAGGGAAGTCAGCGGGGGTGTGAAGCTGACCAAGGGTGTCCCCCCAAAATGTGGCAGGGCTGGCCAATAATATCAGTCATTGGGGTGAGAATCAGATCATCTATTGTCCTCTGGAGAAGAGATTCAGTAGATGCTGGTGAAGGCATAGGAATAGGGGGATTACTCACTGCAAAGCTGATTAGGTGCGCAGCAGAGTCTCCTGCAGCGTCTTGATCTGCTATGGAATCTTCCTCCTCCTTTGTGTCTGTGCAGTGTGGAGTAGCGAGCGCCATCTTGGATTGGTCAGGTGGCCTCGGAGCGGGATATAACTGGAGAGATTGATTCCTCCTTGCGTTGCCCCCTGACATCCTAAGGCTCCAGGTGTGTTCCTGAGGCAGCTGGTGGCAGTGCGGTTTGGGACGGAGAACTCTAGTGACTGTGGTGGGGGTTAGACGGCCGGAGTGGTCCGGAACTCCCGGGCTAGGGGTCCATTCAGGGAGCTGCCACGCATGCGCCTGACTCTTCATTTACTTTTCTTGTTCTTTTCCTTTTCTTTTCCCTTTCCCTTTCCTATTATCTCCCTTTCCTTTCATCCTCTCCCTTTCTTTTTTATTTCCTTTTCAGTCCCTATCCCTTTTCCTTTCCCTCTTCCTTTCTCTCTTCCTTTCCTTTCCTTTCCTTTCCTTTCCTTTCCTTTCCTTTCCTTTCCTTTCCTTTCCTTTCCTTTGCTTTTCCGATTATCTACCTTTCCTTTTCTCTCCCTTTCTTTTTTCCTTTCCTTGTCTCTCCCTTTCCCTTTTTCTTTCCTTTCCTCTCCTTTTTGATTTCCTTTTCTCTTCCTTTTTCTTTCTCTTTCTCTTTTCTTTTTCTCTTTCTCTTGTCTTCCTCTTTCCCTTTCTCTGTCCTTTCCCTTTCCTTTCTCATTCATTTCCCTTTCTCTTTCCTTTCCTCTTCCTTCCCCTTTACCTTCCTCTCCTCTCCTCTCCTCTCCTCTCCTCTCCTCTCCTCTCCTCTCTTTTCCTTTCCTTTCCTTTCCTTTCCTTATTATTCAGCTTTCCTTTCATCTCCCTTTTGTTTTTCTTTTCCTTTTCTTCCCCTATCTGTTTTCCTTTCCTCTTCACTTCATTTCCTCTCTTTCTCTTTTCTTCTTCTTTCCCTTTACTTCCCATTTCTCTTTCCTTTCCTTTTCCTTCCCCTTTCCCTTTTTCTCTCCCTTTCCAATTCATCCCTTCCTTCTCTACTTCCCTTTGATTCCCCTGCTTTCCCTTTCTTCTATTCTGCCCGCCTTCCTTTTCAACCTTTTTTACCTTTCTTTTATGAAATCGTAGGAGTAGAGCGTACAATGCCTTGTCAAGTCAGCCGCACATTGGCTTTAACCTTTAATCACACAGACACCCTTTCCGCAGCTGACAGTAGCCGTGCAATCATGGACTAGACTTGGCATGATTAGACAATGTGATATGTGTCATTATATCTATCAAAAGGTTTTAGAAATCAGAATTTTGTAATGCTGAAGGTGGCTGCCTCATCCTCTCAGTAAGCAACTCTCATTTGTGAAAAAGATCAGTTTGGATGGTAAATATTTTTTGCCCAACATCCAAAAAAAGAGGAAGTGCATCGGCTCCTGCAGAATGAGGACAGGATCCCTCAGCTCGGAGGAGGGCGGCGATGATATTCTAAACAAAGACGTAAATTGTAGCCTCATCTGACTAATTGTTCCAATGTGGAAGCCGGCCTGGATTATAGTAATTAATGTTATAGTCACATAATCCCAAGAAACAAAGGCTGGGAGGAGATGAGCCAATGGATGTCGTATGCCGAATTTCCAGCCCTGCAACTTGTGTTTAATCCACGCGGGGGGCTTGGCTACCCGTCCTCTTTGAAATGTGTTTGTCTTCTGGCCAACAAACATGTTTGTAATTAAGAGGAAATAACAAATAAATCAAATGGTTCTATTGTCAAGGAATAAAAAGCATCAATTAACGAAACACGACCTAATGGAATTGTAAAAAATTTTAACCTAATCCGGACAAGTCACCCAAGGATTGCCTTTGCCCTGTTCCATTGGCATGATGGATATGTTGGAAGAGTCTAAATGTAGGGCGAGAACTGCAAGGAAATGACTGCATAATACTAACCAGATTAGTGTATTAGAAAGGGAATCTAGAAGGAATTTGGGCAAGTACATTTTTAAGGTTGCAATCGTAACATTTAACCGGAATATTTTGGAAAACTTTTGTAAAGTCTTGCTTGTTTAATCACCTGTCTGCTGGGCAACTTTACCCCATTCCTGCCCAGGCCAATTTTCAGCTTTCAGCACTGTCGCACTTTGAATGACAATTGCGCAGTCATGCAACACTGTACCCAAACCAAATTGTATATTTTTTTTTCACTCAAATAGAGATTTCTTTTGGCAGTATTTAATCACCACTGGGTTTTTTTTAATTTTTTGCTAAATAAACAAAAAAAAAAAAAATTGGAAAAGAAAAAAGTTTTCATAGTTTATTATAACATTTTGGAAACAGGTAATTTTACCCCTTCAATGATGTGCGCTCACGAGGCAACACTGATGGGCACTAATAGGCTGCACTGATGGGAACTGATGAGGCGGCACTGGTGGGCACTGATGAGGAGGCACGGATGAGGCTGCACTGAAAAGCGTCACTGATGGGCACTGATAGCTTGCACCAATGGGCACTGGTAGGTGGCACTGATAGGCACTGGCAGGCAGCACTGATAGGTGACACTGATGAGGAGGCACTGATGGTCACTGATTGGCAGCATTGATGTACACTTATTAGCAGCACTGGTGGGCACTGATTGGCAGCACTGGTGGGCACACATTGACAACACTGGGGGGCACACATTGGCAGCAGTGGTGGGCACTGTTTGGACTGCACTGATAATCAGGACACTGATAAGAAGTGCCCTGATAATTAGTGTAAGCCCTGGTTCACATTGGAGCGATTTGGCATGCAATTTGACATGTCACATCGCATGCCAAAACGGCGGCAGTGGCACTGTCCGAATCGGTGTGACGCCGCACGATTCCTAAAAGTAGTTTGTGTACTACTTTTGGCGACTTTGGGGTGCGATTTCCATTGAAATCTGTGCAGCAACCCGCACAGATGTCTCCTGAAATCGCCCCCCCGAAGTCGGAACTGACATGCGGGAATGAAATCATGCGAGTTCAGCTGAACTCACACAATTACATTCCCACTGTCAGTGTGAACCTGGGCTAAATGTCCCCTTTAGAGAAGCCGGTTATCGGCTCTCTTCTCCTCTCCTCGTGCTGTCAGCATGAGGAAAGGAGAGCAGATAACCAGCTTATATTTACATCCGTGATCAGCTGTGATTGGACACAGCTGTTCACTTGGTAAAGAGCCACTGATTGGCTCTTTACCTCAATCTCTAAACAGCAGTGTCCAGACACTGTGATCACAGAGTGCGTCGCCAATGCCCAACAGCAGGCGTGGAAGGGGAGAACTTGCCATTCTCGCTGTAGCTGTCATTCTGCTATAGCGCGGTCGGCAAGTGGTCAAAGACCCGTGTAGCCACCCTGACTTAGGCTTTAGTGTCTAAACTTAGTTTTGCATGGCTGTAATCAGCCTGTAGGCCGGTGCAGTCTGTTGTCTCCCCTGCATATGGCGCTCAACTGCAGCGGCAATGCAGAGGGAGAAGAAATCATGAGGAAAAGGGTTCTTCTGTGGTCACTAGGGGAGTGATCTGATTTGATTCTGGCCATCCATGTGACTATCGTGGCCATCTTGGGTGTGGCAGAGTCTATTTAGGACCCTGGCCCCTGGGTTTGGTGCACTTCATGGGAGTGGGTAATGTAGGGAAAGGCACCCCGTCTGTTAGGGAAAGGTTCCTGACAAGGAGGGAAAGCATAGGAACGCGACTCTTTTGAACATCTCAGAAGCTGGTTCGCTGGAACCCGTCCTCTTTACATTGCTGAAAACCGTGAGTGCACCCGGTTGGTCAGCCTTCCCACCTGGTTTGTTGTGAACTGTTGCATTGCTTCAATACAAGTGTTTTATTGCACCCGACTGTGTAAATTATTTACGCTGCACCACGCTGCACCCCATTCACAAGCCAATGCTAATTTGTAGTCTGTGGTTTGCCCAGTTCCCTCTAAGTTCAGCTCGGCTGTCAGTTCTCCCTGCTCTCAGTAGGTGGCACTGTCAACTCTAGTATTAGTGAGATATCTTACAGTATGTATGGATTATGAATATTCATATCTTTTTCCAGCCCACTACTAGGAGTTTACTTTGCCAGTAGTGCATTGTGCCAAAGGGTATAAATATTTAAGGCTGGATGATGCAAGCTCTCTTCCTTCTCAGTTCTGGCCTGGGGAGGACGCACGTGATGGAGCTGATGATTTGGACCAGCCTATCCTGAAGGGGGCTGGGAAGCGATGAGGTCTGGAGACGAGACCTTTTTCTGCTGATCTTCACTGGATGCAGGATGTAGTCTCCTGCAGAAGATGGAAGCTGCTGCTACTGTTGTTGATTGCTAGAGAATCCTACAACAGGGAGGTAGGTCCTGAAATAAAGAGGAGTTCCACCCAGGGGGTCGGGTAAAAAAAAAAAACAAAAAAAATTAAAAGTCAGCAGCTACAAATACTGCAGCTGCTGACTTTTAATTGGACACTTACCTGTCCCAGGGTCCAGCGATGCGGGGGATCGAAGCCCCGCTCGTCTCCCCCTCCATTCAGCGGCGCCGGCATTGCAACTGTGGGCGCCGGGCTGTGGCTTCACAGCCTGGCACCCACTGCACATGCGCGAGCGGCGCCGCGCGCCGTGAATGGCCTCTCAGTCATCTGGGACCTGTAATGGGTCCCAGATGATTGACAGGAGGGAGGGAGCAGAGCGGAGCCCTTCATGTGCCGAGGGGGAAGTGATGTCACCAGCCCAGGCACTGGAAGGGGCAGACTACGAGGGACCCCCTAGCAACAGGCATTTAGAGGTGAGTAAAAAAAAAAAATATCCAAATGTTTTTTTGGGGTTTTTTTTAGGATTTTTCATGTATTTTTGTTTTTTTGGGTGGAACCCCACTTTAAGGACTCTTTTTCCTGTAATGTCATGCATGGAGTACCAGAGTTCTGCTTTAATCCTGAGCATCAGTAGCCCTAACCCTCTCTCCCATTTGACTGCGTGTAATAAAACACTTTCTGTTTTACCTACAAGTGATTGGTGCCCATCTTTCCACATGTCCTACTATGCCTATAAATTTACCGCTGTGGTGAAATGTCAGCCCACCCTTTCTCTGGGGGTACCGCCATGCCTCGGGGTCAGGGCGGTGCTACACCTGTAATATTTCAAGCTAAAATCCAGGTTAGAAATGTAGCGCTGTGTTTAGTCTGTTATGCCGTGTATACACGGGCGGACTTTTCAGCATCAAAAGGCCAACAGTCTTTCCGACAGACTTTCGACAGGGTTCAGATGGACTCTCTAACGAACGGATTTGGCTACACACGATCACACTAAAGTCCGACGGATTCTTACGTGATGACGTACGACCGGACTAAAATATGGAAGTTCATAGCCAGTAGCCAGACTAGCATACAGACGAGCGGATTTCTCGATAGGAACTGGGTCCGGCAGAAAGATTTGAAGCATGTTCCAAATGTAAAGTCCATCATATTTTCGACAGAAAAAGTCTGCTGAAGGTCCGATGAAGCCCACACACGGTCGGATTGTCCCCCAGATTCATTCCGTCGGACCAGTCCCGTTGAAAAGTCCGCTCGTGTGTACAGGGCATTACTCTGCCTTTCAACCCCAAGAAGTGTGTCAGCCCCTAATGGCACACCTAGCAATGTGGTTAATGGAATAGCACAGTAATGACACACAGACACAGTTCAAACTGTTTAAGCTCTCTCAAATTTACTTAGTCAAGAGAAAATAAAAAACTTAAAAGGATATTGGTCAGCCAAGTTGTGGATAAACAGCCAAGACTTGGCTGAAATAGTTCTCAAAACAGGCAATAACAATTTGCAACAATAAGTGAATAATACCAATGTACACAGCAATAACAGTAATAAATGGACTCCCCAAGCAAGCTATTGACTGATGTAAATAATACTACGGCTAAAGGGGAACCCCAGGTTGGCCTATAGTACCATTAATATTAATGAGCATTGAGGTATTATAAAAACCAGTTATGTGTCCCCTTTAAGGGAAATGAAATAGCAATGTTCAAAGTGCAAGGCCTTGCAATTATCTTCACTGGCAGGTGGAGCTCATAGAAGGCAACAAATCCTTAGAATCCAGCAAAAGGAAATCACTAGGCAGCACAGTAGATTTTATCTGGCAGTAACAGGTCCTCTTTGCACTTCCAAACTATGTCTGCCTATAGTGTTCGAAAGTGGGTAGCGCATCAGCAAAGTGGGTAATTTGCCCTCTCGCCTGTCGTACGTCCAAAGAAGAAGGAGGGATGTCCTGCAGGGACTGACAGGCTCCTTCTCCCTCAGTGCCTGTGTCAGTCTTTAGCCCGGCCGCCGCTGCCGGGGATGGCGAGAGGTGTAGGGCTGCGAGTAACAGAGTGGTCCCCGCTACACACTCCCCCCACCAAGGAACATTTGGTCCTCCAAAAGGAGGTAAAGAGTCCATGACCTGTTACATGCCCTATATATACACAAGCGGAGGAAAGCAGGTTAATGTACACAGGAAATCAAACAGTTCACATCTGCATAAAACCCTGACAGAGGAGCTTCCCACCAATTAGCATAGGAGGGGAGGTTGTCCCGCCTACAGGCCACCTGAATTAGTATGGCCCACCTAGATGTGCCAGGGGGTGAGTTGGGATTGTCCTCCACCAAATCTGCGATGGAAGGAACAGGTGTTACAAGAGTCCTTTTTGCAGTGAGAATGACCTCCTCAGAGCTTTCACCCAAAGTGTCATATGGAAGTCTTTTGGGTGGGTGAATAACCCTCCACTCTCGCTGTTCTTTAGGCTCTGGGGTTTCAGGCACACTGGTCTCTTCTTCATTTACAACATTTTCTTCCCCCTGCATACCAACTTCCTCTGCAATGAAGGATGACAAGTCCTCTGGGTCTGCTGTTTGGGGAGAAGATTGAGGGTCTTCCAGCTCTTCACAAGGTGGACTCTGAGGCACAAATTCAGGAGCCTCTGGCCTGACTATCCCGGTGTTGATCACTTTGGGAGAAGAAGAAGGGGGAGTGGCAGGCCTTGTTTGTTGGGACGGCCACAGCCAATCCATTCCCATCTCTTCATCCTCGCTATTCTCATCCTCTTCGGGAGAGAGGCACCAACTTAGACCTAGTCACTGGTTGGGATCTCTGAGAGGCCATGGGTGTACACTGCGAATGTTGCTGTGATGGCACATGAACTGCATCTGACAGAGGCAACAGATGGTTACAATTCCAAGTCTTCAGGGAGCCTGTGCTCCCTTCTGGACGAATCTGATAAACTGGAAGTCCTGGCAACTGCTTGCAAACGACATAGGGCTGTGACTTCCAGCAGTCAGCTAACTTGTGCTTTCCAGGGACACCCAGGTTTCTCAGCAGTACCTTGTCACCCGGTTGTAAGTCTTGCACCCATACCCTGAGGTCAAAAGTTTCTTTTGTTCCTCTGTCCTCTGGCATTTGAGACAGCTTGGGCCTTGTCATAGGCGGTCTTCAGACTTTTCCGTAAGCAGTCCACATACCCTCTGTGGGAGGTTGCTGAAGTATGGTCTAAAGACCTGCCAAAGGCCAAGTCTACTGGCAGCTGGGCCTACCGTCCGAACATCAGACGATAGGGAGAGTATCCTGTGGCATCATTTGCGGTACTGTTATAAGCATGCACAATGGCCACTATGTGCTTTCTCCAGTGTTGCTTTTGTTCAGAAGTTAGAGTCCCGAGCATATCCAGGAGGGTTCGGTTGAATCTCTCTGGTTGAAGAGGGTACAGGATGGTTCTAGACGTCTTAATGCCCAACAGTCTAAAAGCTTTTTGATGTGGCTCCTCTCAAAGTCTCTCCCTTGATCGGAGTGGATGCGTTGAGGCAGGCCATAATGCACAAAGAATTTCTCCACTAGCATCTGAGCTACCATGGATGCTCGTTAATCCCTTGTGGGAAACGCCTGGGCATACCGAGTGAAATGGTCAGTCACTACCAGGATGTTTCCCTGTCCATTTAGATCAGGCTCCAAGCACAGAAAGTCAATGTACACCAGCTATGGGTTAGGGATGGGCTGAATGCACCCCTGTTCAGTTCGCACTTGAACTTTCAAACACCGCGAAAGTTCGGACCCGAATAACGAACCCCATTAAAGTCAATGGGCCCTGAACATCAAAAATTAAAAGTGCCCATTTTGAAGACTTAAATGCAAGTAATTTGGCATACAATGGGTATAGGGGTCTGGGTCTTGCCCTCGGGGACATGTATCAATAAAAAAAAAAGTTTGTGAAAAACTTAATTTTTAAATGAGCAGTGATTTTTTGATTTTTAAAGCGAAAGCATAAAAAAGAACATTTCCTTTCAATATAGTGCCTGGATGGTCCCCTTAGTCTACCTGTAAAGTGGCAGATCTGTACCATGTCTAGCCACTTCAGCCCCGCTCACTGTATATATACGTCATTTTTTTAAAGATGGATATCTCGGTAACGGCAGCAGCTGCTGCCACAACCGAGATATCCATCTTTACAGTGAGCGGTTCTGTACACGATAATGGTGGTCTCAGCGGCGGGTTCGCCGCGAGATCACCGTTATCGGCGGCGGGAGAGGTGCCACCCCCCCTCCCGCCGCTCTCCCGCACCCTCCGCCGCTTACCGGAGCCGTCGGTAGCGGCGGAGGAGATCGGGACCTGTCACCGCTGAGGTACTGAGACGAGTGAGGCCAAGATGGCCCCCACCCGTCTCTATACCATGTGACGGCCGGAGCGACGTCATTACGACGGCTCCGCCCACTCTCTTAAAGGCACAAATTTTTTTTGTGTCATTTTTTTTAAACGACTTTTTTTTTTTTTTTTTCTAAATATGAGATCTGAGGACTTTTTGACCCCAGATCTCATATTTAAGAGGACCTGTCATGCTTTTTTCTATTACAAGGGATGTTTACATTCCTTGTAATAGGAATAAAAGTGATCCAAATTTTTTTTTTTTTTAAACAGTGAAAAAATAAATAAAATAAAGTAAAATAAATAATAAAAAAAAAAAAAAAAAAAAAAATTTAAAGCGCCCTGTCCTGACGAGCTCGCGCACAGAAGCGAACGCATACGTGAGTAGCGCCCGCATATGAAAACGGTGGTCAAACCACACATGTGAGGTATCGCCGCGAGAGCAATAATTCTAGCCCTAGATCTCCTCTGTAACTCCAAACATGCAACCTGTAGAATTTTTTTAAACGTCGCCTATGGAGATTTTTAAGGGTAAAAGTTTGACGCTATTCCACGAGCGGGCGCAATTTTGAAGCGTGACATGTTGGGTATCAATTTACTTGGCATAACATTATCTTTCACAATATAAAAAAAAAATTGGGCTAACTTTACTGTTGTCTTATTTTTTTATTCAAAAAAGTGATTTTTTTCCAAAAAAAGTGCGCTTATAAGACCGCTGCGCAAATACGGTGCAAAAAAAAGTATTGCAATGACCGCCATTTTATTCTCTAGGGTGTTAGAAAAAAACAATATATAATGTTTGGGGGTTCTAAGTAATTTTCTAGCAAAAAAACCTGTTTTAATCATGTAAACACCTAAAATCCAAAACGAGGCTGGTCTTTAAGTGGCTAGAATCTGCTGCAGCAATAATTGCATTTATAAAGTAAAAAAAAAATGACATTTTCCCTGCAAGCTGCCTTTATTTTGCTCAGCAACAGCTGGGGACCCAGTGTGTATGATGAGGCCACAATGTAGTGCACTGGGAACAAGATTAGAGATTTTTTTAGATACATTCTGGTGTCACTTTGACTTTGGATAGAAGTATCGGGTGCATAAAAATTGGTCTTTGGGTGTCGGTGGCGCCTTTCCAAGGTAACCCTATAGAGCTAATCTTGATGAAAGCAAGAAATGGCCTTGCTGTAAAAAATTGCAAAAATATGCACCTGTCAAACAGGTGCAGAAAAAATTGGTCTTTCGGTGTTAATTGTGCCCATGAAACCTATACCAAAAACATTCTTCCAGATGAAATGATTGAATACCTTCAAAGCTAGGCAGCCTCGAAGTCCTGCAGAGATTCCAAAAAGACTTAATCAGTGACATCGGCATCAGGGGCTTCATAGCTGGTAATCCAGGACTGATTCATTTTTATAAAAGTCAAATGGTCCACGGAGTTTGTGGACAGACGCGTTCTATGATCAGTAACGAAACCTCCTGCAGCACTGAATACCTGCTCTGAAAGCACGCTGGATGCAGGACAGCCCAACAACTTAATAGCATACTGGGCAAGTTCTGGCCAGTGGTCTATTCTCATGACCCATTAATTCAGTGGATCGTCAGCTGGAAAGCTCTCCATCTCTGTTTTGGCCCCGAGGTAATCGTTCACCCTGTCATGCAGACGCTGACGATGGGATGTGGAAGCTGACAGCCCTGGGCGGCGAGGACTAAAAAAATTCCGAATTGCCTCACTTAGGTGGACGCCTTCTCCAACGCTCCTCTCTTGACCAACAGAAGACACAAAACTACATTTTCCAGGACACTGTAACCTACTGGAGTCAGGAAAAACATTCAAAAAAATCCTCTTTAATGTGTCCTCAAGAGATTTTATCTTCTGCACTCTCTGTGGGGACGGGATGAGTTCTGAGACCTTCCCCTTATAACAGTGGTCAAGGAGGGTTGCCAACCAGTAATCATCCTTCTCCTTTATGCCACGTATTCTTGGGTCCTTTCGAAGGCTTTGAGGAACGAGGTGTCCCATGCGCCTCAAATTTGCAGAGGCTTGAGAAGCAGACTCCTCAGGGTCACTCAGGATGACAGCATCTGGAACTTCCTCCTCCCAGCCACGTACTACTCCCAAGGGTCCTGGGGTTGGAAACGCATCGCTTACAGATTGACGCATGTCTTCCTCTTCTACGAAGCCTATGAAAGTGCCAGAATCCTCCTCCCCTCTCTCCTCCTGTGTGTTCTGTGACATAGGAATGATGGTGTCTGGATAAAGTGGACCTTGAGAGGAAAGGAAGTCCCCCTCTTCCTCCTGCTGCTCTGCCTCCAGTGCCCTGTCCATAATGCCATGCAGAGTCTTCTCCAGCAGGAACACAACAGGGTTTGTGTCACTGGTGCATGCACTGTCACAGCTCACTATCCTTGTGGCCTCCTCAAATGGTGACAATACAGTCCATGCATCCTTAATAATCAGCCATTGGCGTAGGGAAAAAAAGCAGAGGCAGCCTGAGCCTGTCATTGTGCCGTACTGGCACAGGTACTCGTTGATGGCCCTCTGCTGCATGTATAGCCACTGCAGCATTCCCAAAGTTGAGTACCACCTGGTGGGCATGTCACAAATCAGGCGGTTTACGAGCAGGTGGAATTCCCGCTGAATTTCAGCCAATCGAGCACTGGCTGTGTATGACCACCTGAAATGGCCATAGATCCTTCTGGCCTGCTTTAGTACATCTTGCAACCCTGGTTTTGTACTTAGGAAACACTGCACCACCAAATTGAGGACATGTGCCAGGCATGGCACATGTGTTAACATTCCCTATCTAAGGGCGGACAGGAGGTTTGAGCCATTATTGGACACCACCATTCCTGGCTCAAGCTGGCGTGGTGTGAACCACCTCTGGGCCTGTCCTTGCAGAGCTGCAAGAATATCTGCTCGGGTGTGGTTCCTGTCCCCTAAACACACCAGCTGAAGCACTGCATGGCACCTTTTAGCCTGACTCTGGGAATAGCCCCTTGAACGCTTAAGGGGTACAATTATAGGACAATATAGGACAATTTTACAGAGGAGGGAATGGGGGTGGCAGAGGAGGAGGGGTTAGAGCTCACAGGTCTAGCATCATCAACATCAGCTGTATGGAGACGTGGGGGCACAACAAGCTGCAGCACCGAGCCCTGTCCTGCATCCTTTCGAGTTGCAAGCAGCATTACCCAGTGTGCTGTGAAAGAAATATATCGTCCCTGCCCATGCTTGCTGGACCACGTTTCGGCAGTAAGGTGGATTTTACGGCTGACTGTCTTGCCCAACGATGCCAGAACATTCCCTTCCACGTGATGGTAGAGAGATAGAACAGCCTTACGTGAAAAGTAGTAGCGACTGGGAAACTGCCATTGTGGTACAGCACAAATTCACAGAACGGGGCAGAATCCACCAGGCTGAAAAGGCAAAAGTTGGAGAGCCAACAGCTTTGACAAGCTTGCATTCAGACGCTGGGCATGTGGGTGGCAGGTACTGTTTTTTTTTTTCCGCTGCAGCAGATGGGGCAGTGGAATTGCCGGCTACAGTCTACAGCTGGTGGTGTGCTGCTGGCAGATGTGCTGCTAGGACCTGGGACACCCTGTGCTATACCATCATCCCTGTCAGTGGAGGCTGCTGAGAGGTAATGACTCATTATCGCAGGGGCAGACTGAAGTGGGTAAGGAGGAGGGACAGATTTTTGCTCCTTTTGTGTGGCTTTTAGGTGCTCCTGCCAATGGACTGAGTGGTTGGATGTTAAATGTCTTCTTAAGTATGTGGTACCCAAATTGTTGGTGTTTTTGCTATGTTTGATGTGCCTGAAAAACAGTTTGCAGATAGCAACAGTGCAATCTGCTGCAGATATGCTGAAAAAGGCCCAGACAGCTGAGCTTTGGGGAGTGGGCCGGGAGATAACAGCTGCAGAATGTAATGGAATAGGCTGTTCTCTACCCTTTTTTGATGTCGGCCACCTTCAGTTTCTGGGGTCATTGGTTCCTCCTCTATTGGAAAATTTTCCCTTCAGGGTCTTTTTTCCTCATGTCCTTGCATTGGGCTTGGTTTTTTCCATCTCTCCATCTAGCCCAATCATTTTCGTCAATGGGGGGTCCATTATCATTATTCTTAGTAGTAGATATATTGTTATTTCATCTTTATCTGGGATACCCTGATATTCAATCAATGTTGTTCGCCTGTCATTTTATCTATATTTTTGGACTCAATTGAGTGCCCCCATCTAAATTATACTTTTGTATTATCAGGCAATCACATGGTTATCCCTGGCAGCAAAGCCCCTTGGATCACGGAGCTGCCTTTAGTTGTTATTTCCGGGTTTGCTTTGTCCAGTTTCATTTGACCTGCGGCAGCATTCACTGTCAGCATTGGTGTCTCCGCTCTCACATCCTGGATCGCATTGGTCGGTTTGACCCAGGTGGGCGGGGCTGCGTTGGCTAGCCGCGCTCACCTTGGGTCATTTACCGTCAGCTGTTTGAATGTTTTTTCTTCGCTTCGCTAATGAATCCTCTGCTGGGGCGGTGCTTGGGGATGACGTCATCGCCTGTACGTCGTGTGGTGTCGCCCCCCGATGCTCCACGAGGCTCTTATAGTTTAGAGCTTGGGCTGTATAAGGAAGACACCGGGAACCCCAGAGCTGCCATTCCTATTCTTTGACATCCTATTAGGATGTCGAATACATTGTTTTGGGGAGGAAAGGACTAAACTCTCTCATTTAGGTGTCACCACGGCCCTTCGGCTGCTTTAGGTGGAATCGTCGGAATACTCAGCATTTTTGGTAAGCACAGCTCCTCTGGACATTTAGCTTATCCTACTCCTGGGGTTTGACGCTTTGGGCTCCACTTGTGGAGGGGAGTTTTTGGGCTCCACTTGTGGAGGGGTGTTATGCCCACTGTACGTTTTCACCTTTGTGGAGTTCATTTCTCTATTTCTAATTTTTTTTTATGGTCAATTTTGGTCTTTTAAATTGTTTATTAATAGTTTCTGTGTCCTATTTTCTAGATGGTTTTCCCCCTTTATTACCGCGTAGGGCTGAGAATTTTTATCTCCGTCCTCTCTGGTGGTTTGGATTATTCTATTTGGAGCAACCTCACCCTGAGGTCGTGGCTTGGACGCAATAACTTGTAAGTGTTTTTATGTTAATATTACTTTCATCCTGTGGACCATTTATTTTTGAATATAATGGCCACCCCCATACTTGTGGCATTAGGGGTATTTAGCCTCCCTGGCCCCTCGGTCTTTGAGGGGTTGATGGGTTTTTACCCTGTATTTTGCCCAAGTTTGGAGTGTAGACCTATTTGCCCAACTACAATTATTATTTCCATTTTGTGTTTGTCCAGGCTAGGAGCCTTATCACATGTTGAATTTTTCTTATAGGTCACCTTTTTTCGTTGCCCTTGGCCATTGTTTTCTAAGGTGTTATCACGCTTCTACTATTTTGGAGCCTCTATTGGATTACAATATCCTGGGGTTTTTTTGTATGTTGAAAGGCCAATACAAGCTTTGTGGATGTCTGATGGTGTATAGGAATCCTTTGCTCAAATCACTGCTTTTTGACATGTAAGTTTTTGTATATGCTGACAGGGGTTCTATACATCCTGTCAGTCTTATATCATATGATATATTTTTTTATTTCATGTATTTATATTGTATTTTACATTTTCAGAAATGGCAAATTGTCCCTGGTGAAGATTATATTTATTTTGTAACGCGTTGGACTCTCACTCACGGATGATGAGCATTTATGTAGTGGGATTTCTTTGCCACCACTGTCAATTACTGTATACAATATTTTTTATACCTATGTGATTTTCTTTTGTTCAAAGTCTGGTTTTTAAACTTTTTGTATTAATAAATTCAATATAATTTTTTTATACAACTTTCTATCTATTTTTATAATTTCCCTTAAAAATCCCACTTCTTGAGGTTCTTATTGTCTTTACTGTTTAGGGATGTTGGCAATTTTCGCATCAATCTCTAGGAGCCTATTTTTTGTCCTCACCTTCAGTTTCCTCCTCTGCTCTATCTGACACCCAAGTCACATCAGTGACCTCATCATCATCATCTCCTCTAACTTCATCATTACCACTGGAGACAACTTGGGAATACGCTGCAGCTTGGGGAACATGAATGCCAATTTATCTACCATTGTTCCTCCCTTTCTCTAGGCTCATGTTTCTGTCATCCTCAGTCTCAGAACCAACATCTGAATCCAGTAATGGCTGGGCATCCAGTAATCAGCTGACTCCTCAATGGCTGACGTTGGGGCTATGGCAGGAATAGATGTGGACAAGGAGGCAGGTTTATCCACTTTGGCAACTGCAGGGGACTGCACACTTATATTGCGTGACAGAGGATGAGGAGGATGAGGAAGGTTTAGTAACCCAGTCCACAGCCTCCTCTGCAAGCTGTGGCTGGATAGCAAGGGCAAACTCACTAAACAGAGGAAATGATGCCCTGCCTGGGGAATGACCACCACGCAACGCTGTATGCTGGCCCAGGCCTAGGGCAGCATACAGCAAGGGGGCAGCACAGAAAGAGTCCCCGCCAGCTTGCGCTACACTGTTAGTGTAGCACCAGTCTTATGGAGTGGACTGGGCTGAGAGGCAAATTAGTCTAGCGTCCGCACTGTTTCCGGTATGCGGGCGGCCGTCAATCTGCAACTGTGGGGAGGCGCCGCTTCTAGTTTGACTGTCCTATCATCCTGGACCACAAACCTTCCTCACTGTGCTATATGTTTTCTGCTGCACTATTGGCATGGTTATATCTTCTTAGTCCTCTCCATAAAATTATCAGAAATTTGTGCTTAAAGTAGAACTATAGGCAACATATTTTTTTTTCATTTTGAATAGAGTAAGGGAGGGTATGATGACCTGTATGTAGGTTGAAACTTAGCTAATTTATTGGGTCTCAGGTAGGCTTGGTGAACAATATATAACTGTGTTAATCTATCAGAAAGTTTGGGAGACGTTGTTTTAACATTTTCTAGTATTTCATCCCAGTCTGAGTCGCTAATAGCTCCCATATCTTCTTCCCACCTTGCTTTGGCCTTTTGTACTACTGCCATTATTCTAGGTAGTCTAATGGAATAGTACAGGTTGGATATCAATTTTTGTGATTCGGGGAGAAGCTTAGACGGAGGGGCGTGACCGGATGTGTGACTGGATGCTGGAGTGAGTGGAGGCGAGCGTGAGCTACCCCCAGCCCGATGCCTCCGTGTCTGTCTGCTGTGCCCAGCACCCGGAGCCTGCCTGAATGAGCTCTCTCCCCTTGTGGTGTGCTTGACTGGCTGCTTGTCTCTCCCGCCCGCCTGTCTGAGACGGAGTGCGACGCCGGGATTGTGGTGCGGCCGCCCGGGATAGGAAGCGACCCGAGCCCTCGGGGCGGGGAGAAGGGGGTTGGTCTCTCTGCTCGAGCGGGCAACGATCCCGTCACCAGCGGGAGGAGGCGGCTGAGACAGCGTGTGCATAGGATAAGAGGAGTCATAGCCACCGCCAGGAGTGTCCATGTGTGAGCTGCACCAAGGTACCGACTGCTAATTTCTGCTACTACTACTGCTACCACTAACTATTGTGCTTATTAGAAAGTGGATCATCTCCCCCTGCTTTCCGAGGGGCGGACTACCACCGCGGACAGTGGGGGGGTGAAGACATATGCAGCCCATTACACAGACACCCAGCGTCTTTTTATTCTATCTAGCGATAA
Organism: Lithobates clamitans; assembly: GCA_037952925.1. Lineage (NCBI taxonomy): Eukaryota > Metazoa > Chordata > Amphibia > Anura > Ranidae > Lithobates > Lithobates clamitans. Next base: position 1,884,002 of record JBBGZY010001611.1, read on the forward strand.
TATACCTCCTGTTAGCTGGTGGTGGGTTGTGTTGGGGGAGGGGACTGTAGCTTGGAGTACTGACGACGCAGCGGTATCGGCCGATTTTCGGCTGATTGGATTTTTGGCTGGTTGGCTATCCTAGTGCCCGCCTGGAGGATTCTGCTGGGTCTGTGACGTTGCTAAGGGAGGTGAGAGGAGGTGGGAGGTGGGGTGGAGAGGGGGGGGGAAGAAGAGGAGGAGGGGAGAGTGTGGGAAGGTAGGGTAAAGGGGAGAGGAGAGGGGGAGAGAATAAAGCAAAGAAGAGAAGAGAGAGTAAAAGCTGCATAGTACAAACTTTACGTGTGGTTAAAATCTTCTAATATATCTCTCGGACTAACACAACCAGCTATGACTAGGAAAAAGGGAGAAGAGCTGCAGCCACAGGAGAACTCTAGCTCCCAAACGACCCGCACTTCAAAAGAGAAGGGAAAGCAGGCAGCAGCGGCAGCAGCGGCTAAACTTGAAAAATTTGCTCACCCCTCTACCTCTACCTCATCTCCATCTAAAAATATCCAGCACCAGCAGGATAGACTACAGGCAGGGGACAGGAAGAGCCTAGGAAAAGGACCAGCGATAACGCACACAACAAAAGCAGCAAGCAGTAAAAGCTCAGAGGGGGAGTCCGCAGGATCAGCGAATAACAATGCTACTGTGCATAACGCACCAGTAGAAGCGGAACCCACATGGAAAGACGTTTTATGCGCTGTCAACTCCTGTAAGGCCTCCCTAAGCGATCTGTGCGCCCAGTTAACTGGGCTAAAGGAAGAGCTAATTATAGTAAGCCAAGAACTGCAAAGGACTATCGCTAGAACAACAACACTGGAGGAGAGAGTAAGCCAGGCCGAGGACGATCTAAACCCATTAAAACTAGAGCTTAAGGCATTAAAAATGCAGATGGATCTACACAACGCTAAAATCGAGGAAATGGAAAATAGGTCCCGCAGAAACAACGTAAGGGTGGTAGGACTACCGGAGCGGTGTGAGGGCTCCCACCCCGAGGAGTTTATCGAGAATTGGCTCAGGGGAATATTCGGGGCGGAAACTTTCTCCCATCTTTTTGCCATTGAAAGAGCTCATAGAGTGCCAACTAGGGCCCCACCAACAGGGGGATACCCCAGACCAATAATTATGAAGCTGATCAACTACAGGGATAAGGTAACCCTGATGTGCAAGGCCAGAGAACTGGGAGATATTCTGTATAACGGAACTAAGATCTTATTTTTTCCCGACTATTCCCCAGACCTCCAAAAACGAAGGGCTGAATTCAGGGACATTAAGCGTAACCTGCGGAATTATAAATTGGAGTATGCCCTGCTGTATCCCGCTCGACTGCGTATCATTGCCCTAGGGACTACCCATTACTTTGACACAACAACAGGGGCAACAAAATGGCTGGAAGATAATAAAAAGGACCTGTTGAGTTAGGGCTCGAAAAAAGGCTAGTTAAACCAGGAAAGGAAGGGAGGAAAATGTATACTTTTTTTTTTTTTTCCTTTCTCCCTTTCTTTTTCTCTTGTTAATTTCTCGTTTTTTCTTAGAGTAAACAGTAGAGGACACGGGGGGGGGGAAGGGGGGGTGTGATAGATGGAAGCACGAACCAACGATGCGATTACACGGTTTATGAATGTTTTAAGTATTGTTCTGAAAGTTTGGAAGAGGGTAGCGGGAAGGGGGGAGGGGGGTAAGAATGTGGTAGCAAGATACAACGCATCTTATTCTTTCACGAGAGGGGAGTTGTTTTCAGAATGGTTGGGAGGGGGGAAAAAACAGGTCACAAGTGCAGCCCCCAGGGCTAGCCTAACTAGGCAGGAGGGGGGGGGTCACGAACTAGGGTGGGGGGGGATGAATACAGTGGGAGGGGGGGCGGGCGGGGGGTTTGTAGTGAGACATAGGGTTGGGCAAAGGGGCGCTTGTAAATCACACATAGTTAGGAGGGGGGGGCCTATAAAGACAATGCATACTGGTACACGTGTTTTTGAATTTGCAATTAAGGGATGCAGAGTGGGGATGGAGAGATCCCTGGATACGGGGGTTCTATGTCCCTCCCCACTCTCCTTTCTTTCTTCTTTTTTCTTGGTTAGCAAAATCACGAAGTGTGCAAGTTTTGTACTATCGAATCAACAAAGGCACTGGTTCTCTTTTTTTTTTATTATTTTGGTATTTTTTTTTTTTTTTTTATCTTAGCTAGATGTCTTTAAAAACGTTAAAAATAGGTTCCTGGAATATTAGGGGTATGAGCGACCCGGCCAAAAGGGCAGCGGTGTTCTTGGCGATGGAGGCTTATGGCGTCGAACTGGCTTGTCTGCAGGAAACTCACCTCACCAACGATACCAAATTATACGCTCGGAATTATAAATTTCAAGAACAGTATCATTCTGTTTACACCTCATATTCAAGAGGGGTGAGCATATTGGTGGGTAGGGGCATTTCATTTTCCTGCAGGGAAGCCAGGATAGACGCGCTGGGTCGCTACCTATTCCTGAGCTGCGTTGTGGAAAATAGACCACTAGTGCTAGCAAATATCTATGTTCCGCCTCCGTTTAATACAGAGTCCATACTGGATCTGTTGGAGTTCGTGGATAACAAGGCTGATGTACCTATAATTTTGGTGGGGGACTTCAATACTGTTCTGGATAACAAAATGGACCGATTTCCACCACTGAATTGCGCAGAGAGATTATCAGAGGGACGCTTAGGTCAACTCCTGAGAGAGGTTGGGTGGTGCGACCTATGGAGATCTCACAACCCAAACACCCGGCAGTATTCCTGTTACTCAGGGACGCACTTCACTCTCTCGCGCTTAGACATGGCATTAGGTAACTGCGAGGCCCTGCAATTAGTAGGGAACATAGAGTATAAGCCGAGGGGAATTTCAGATCACTCTCCTTTGACTTTGACCCTGAATCTAAACACTAGAATTGGCCGGAAAAGGTGGACAATAAAACCGCTCTGGTTGGACCTGATAAGTTGCCCAGAAGAAGTAACCTCCAAATTAAAAGAATTCATAACATTTAACTCAGGTACAGCACCTGCAGGTGTAGTGTGGGATGCCCTAAAAGCGTTTCTTAGGGGATTACTACACCAATAGGTCGCCAAAATAAAGAAAAAGTCAAGGGAATGGGAGGCGAGGGCTAGCAGGGAAGCTATGGAATCAGAGGCGCAATATGTGGCGGATCCAACTCCTGTAAGGCAGGCGATTTGGCTCAATCGACAACAAGAGTATAGAGAGGTAATTAATAGAAGAGCAGAGAATAAAAGACTTTTCCAGAAACAAAATTATTTCGGTGAAGGGGAGAAAGAAGGCCGGACGCTTGCACTTATAACGAAATCTAACCTATCCCCATCGGCCATTTTCTCGATTATGACACCGGCTGGAGAGATCAGTTCCGATCCCGCCGCGGTCCTAGAGACTTTCTCTGCGTTCTATAGAGATCTGTATAGGTCGCGCCGAGGGTCGGACCGGTGTAGTATGGACGGGTTTATAGAGGGGGTGGATCTGCCCGTTTTATCGGAAGGGGTTTAGGAGTGCGATGGAGTCCCCCCTGACCTTAGAGGAGCTGCAAGGGGCTGTCATGGAGATGTCAGTCCAGAAATCTCCCGGCCCGGACGGTTTGCCATTGGAGATTTACAGAAAGTACGGGGAAGTGCTGCTCCTGGAGCTCTTAAGGGTACTGGAGCAGTCGTTCAAGGACGGGCGGCTGCCTTTATCAATGTCAGAGGCTGATATAATAATGATTCCAAAAGAGGGGAAAGATCAACTGGAAGTCACCTCATATAGACCGATATCATTGTTGTGCTCAGATGCCAAAATTGTCGCAAGGGTGCTCGCATCCAGATTGAACAAATGCATCGCAAACCTGGTACACCCAGACCAATCAGGGTTTATCCCTGGTCGGTCCACTAGCACTAATATCAGAAGGGCCTACCTGAACCTCCAGGTGCCAACCGAGAATACAGGGTCTAGAGCCATACTGTCCTTGGACACCGCCAAGGCTTTTGATAGCCTAGCGTGGGAATACCTCTGGTGGGTACTTGAGAGGTTTGGATTTGGCCCTGTATTTATTGGCTGGTTAAAGATCCTCTACAGAAATCCCAGGGCAAGACTTAAGTTAAACAATGATTACTCGGAAAGTTTTTCCCTCGAAAGAGGGACGAGACAGGGGTGCCCTTTGTCTCCCTTGTTGTATGTTTTAGCCATGGAGCCACTGGCGGGAGCGGTGAGATCATCACCTGAACTGCAGGGATTCCTTAGAAAAGGGGGGGAGGAGCGAATAGCGCTTTTTGCGGACGACGTCCTATTTTTCCTTGGGGACACGACTTCCTCACTGGAGAAGGTCATGTACCTTGTGGAGGACTTTGGAAAGTTCTCAGGGTTAACCATTAACTGGGAGAAATCGTCGCTCCTGCCGGTCGATCCATTGACCAACCCGATCCCGACTAGCTTGCCCCAACTGAAAGTCACTGAGAAAATGAAGTATCTCGGCATTGTGCTATCCAGGGACCCCAGCGCGTTCATTGAGGACAACCTGGCCCCCCTCCTGTTAAAATTTAAAAAGAAATGTGATATTTGGAGCAGACTCCCCCTGTCTGTGGCGGGTCGGGCCAATTTGATTAAAATGGTTTTGCTACCTCAGCTGCTATACTTGCTCCATAACTCCCCAGTATGGATTGGAGAGAAGTGGTTCCAAAAAATTCAATCTCTTTTTGGGAAACTAATATGGAAAAAAGGGCAGGCCAGGATAGGCCTACAAAAGCTGCAGTGTCCTGCCACGGAGGGGGGACTGGGGGTTCCCCACCCCTTTGCCTACTTTCTGGCAGCCCAGATGCAGCAGCTGGGTGGATGCGCCATTGATGGAGGGGGAAGTAGGAGTGCCCAAATCATTTTGCAGGGTTGTCCACATAGCTCACTGGTAGAAGCACTGGAGGCAGAGTCACTACAACGAGAGATCCCGACTCTTAAAATGACCACCAGGGTTTGGCAGACAACCAAGCGAATAATGGGATATAAAGGAACTTCAGAATATTCACCAATCTGGAACAATAAGAACTTACAGGAATTATTATCTGTTGATAGCAACAGGCTGTGGGAAAGGTGTGGGATAAGCCGGCTGACACAGTTATATGAGGGGGATATCTTGAAATCTTTCGAGGAATTGAAGTATGAGTATGGGATGCCAAATCGTGCATTCTATACCTACTTACAGATTAGACATGCCTTGAGCAAGCAGTTTGATAGGCAACCCCCCATATGGTGTAGGATTCCGCTGCTACATACTATAATTAAATCAGAGACCTCCAAGGGGCTAATTTCAAAGATATACACCCAATTAATAAAGCGAATAAATATGCAGGTAGGCCTCCCTGGGGGTAGGGTCAGATGGGCAGCCGATGTGGGGGAGATAACAGACGCTGAGTGGAAAAGGATTCTGGAATTTGGTACTGAGGTGTCGGTCTCGCCTTCACAAATGGCCTCCCATCTGATGCTGCTACATAGATCTTATTATACTCCAAAAAAGCTTTTGATGTTTGGCCGCAGAATTAATGAGGAGTGCCCTAGATGTAGAAGAACAGGCGATTTAATCCACATGATATGGCGGTGCCCAAACCTAGTCAGGTACTGGTCCGAGATTTTAAAGAAAATAAATACAACGTTCAAAACTAACTTAGCGCTTGATTCTAAGACTTGTGTGCTCGGTCATGTCGACAATGGGTTGAGAGACAGGAGCACAGCGGTGGCTGTAGCTAGATGTCTGTTCCAAGCGAGGAAATTAATAGCGCAGCTCTGGCAATCAAGAACTCCCCCGACCTCGGAGGATTGGATTAGAATAGTCGACTCCACAGTGTGGAGTGAGAGGACGTTCTATACTAGGGCTGGCAATTATAACAAGTTTGTGAGGTTGTGGAGTCCGTGGGTCCAAGCAATGCCGTGCCCGCAAGCAGTGCTATCTGTATGCTGAGAGTGTTCATGTCTTTAGTAATGGGGCATAGCTATACTAGGTGCAACTTAGAGTTAAGAGAGAACAATGCACAGTCTTGTCGTTGCCCATCAGGTGCGCCTGGATACTATGGGGGGTTATTAAGGGAGGGTCACAGGGGGGTGGGGGGATGGTTCAATCACGTGAAAAGGAAATAAAATATACAAATATGTATAACGGTAATGTTAGGAAATGCGGCCAACAGGCCCCGGGGTACTAGTTGCATGATACGGGTCCCGTAGTCTGGGACTACTGGTATCACCTACATATTGTAATGCAAATTGTAATTCGTCACTTTAAGAGAAAAAAAGTTAAAAAAAAAAGAAAAAAAAAAAAAAGGGGAATAACTATGGAATGCCACAATGATGTGACTAGATTAGAGAAGTATATGAGTACCAATCTGAAAGTAGTCTCTGGACAAAGTTGACTGATGTGGCAAAAAAAATAAAAAAAAAATTTGTGATTCGGAACCCATGATTATATCTAGAATTTGGGGGCATTCCAGATTACAGCTCACATCTATAAATTGAGAGCGTAGCGCATGCCGGAGCTGTAAATACCTAAACATTAATTGGTGGGGAATGGAATAATCTTCTTTGAGAGATTGGAATGTTTTAGGTCTAGAGTTAGTCATTACTTGATGCAGGTAAATTATTCCATAATTAGCCCATATAGCAGGGTCTGGTATTTGTTTAAGCTCTGCCAGATGATTATTGACCCACGAGGGGGTGTGAGAGTGTATATGTCCCATTTTAAGTTTCTTTAGAGCTATTCCCCATATTTTTTGATGATGTAAAAGTACCCCATCGATGAAATGTGGAACTCTTTTACTAATTTGTCCTCCCCGAAAGATAGCCTGAAGAGGTGAAGTTAGAGTACTGCCAGGACTACTAGATACCAACATATTATACCGCTGCATTTCATTCTTATGGTAATGATGCATATGTGATAACTGCGTCGCTATATAATATTCCTGCAGATCTGGAAGTGAGGTTCCTCCCAAATCTGAGGGATTTTTAAGGATATGCCATGCCAATTTATGTCTTTGATGTCCCCAAACAAATGTATTCAGTATAGATTCAATTTTTTTGAAGATCCCAATGGGGGTGTATAGGGGAGCGTGCCATACCATATATAGGTTCTTAGGCAGAACAATCATTTTTATGATATTTATCCTTCCCATTACCCCCAGGGGCAGTTTGGACCAGGCTTGTGTTTTGGCTTTTAGTATAGCAAACAGCGGTTCTATATTGTTACTAACATAATCCTTTAGGTCCCTTCCAACTAGTACCCCAAGGTATTTAATAATGTTTACCCTGGCTAATGGTAAATTCGGTTGTGTGTAGGCAGGAGGAAAGTGGTCTAAACCTTGTTACGACTTTTACTTCCTCTATGCGGTCATCGCCGGTCGGCCCCGGCAGCCTTACCAAGGGTCCTGGACGGTTCCTGGTGGGAAGTATCTGGGATTTATCCTGAGAATTTCCCCATTCTGTCTATAATCTCCAGTGCTGCCTGAAGTGACGGGCCCTGATCCGCTAGATATAATATAGTGTCATCCGCGTATAACCCTATCTTTTCCGTGAAATTACCTACTCGTAGTCCAACTATGTCTGTTGCTGCTCTTATGGCTATAGCCAATGGTTCAGCCGCTAAGGCATACAGTACAGTAGTGGGGAGAGAGGACACCCCTGGCGTGTGCCTCTTTCAAGAGGCAATTGCCCAGATAGCAATCCATTGACGAAGATACGTGCTTTTGGTGATTGATATAGTATTATCACCCACTTAATAAAGTTTGGCCCAAATCCGAATTCTTGTAAACATTTCCATAAAAATGGCCATTCTACCGAATCAAAGGCCTTTGCGGTATCTAAGGAAACTATTACTCTAGTACCATGGTTATCATGCTGTGCTTGAAGATTTAACAACAACCTCCTTATGTTCATGGCCGTGTTTTTCCCGGGCATGAAGCCAGTTTGATCAGGGTGTATTAATGAAAGTATAACTTTGTTAAGGCGAGATGCAAGAATTTTAGCCAATAGTTTGATGTCTACTTGAAGTAGAGAAATGGGACGGTAGGACTCTGGAAATCGGGGATCCTTCCCTGGTTTGGGCAAGACTATTATCTGTGCCTCCTGCATAGAGGGGGGGAGTGTTCCATTTTTAAATATATTTTAGTAGAGTTGTTGCAATTTCGGCATTAGTATGTCAGAGAACGTAGTGTAGAATTCTAATGGTAGGCCATCTAGGCCAGGGGCTTTGGATTTAGATAGCTGAGACATTGCTTCTGAAATATCTTCTTGGGTTATGGGGGCTTCCAGTATCTTAACCTGATCTGGGGTAAGTCTAGGGAATTTAATGCTGTGTAGGTGGTTTTTATTGTCCTGCGCAGAGTGTGCACTCTGCATTTTATATAGGTCACCATAGAAGTTTTGGAAACTAGTGGCTACTTGAGGTGGGTCAGTTATCAGGTCCCCTTGCTATGTAACCAAGGATACCACAACTGGGGGTTTGTCATTTAAGTGGACTAGGTACGCCAGTAATCTTCCCGCTTGTTCCCCATGTTCGAAAATCCTTTGTGTACTGAAAAACACCTGTTGTTTGGCTTTCTCAATGTGCAGTTGGGATACTACTCTGGTTTGCAGTTGTACTTTATGAAGATTATCATTACTGGGATCCTGTGCATATGCCTTTTCCTGTTCCTGCAGTTTGTCAGTATAGACAAATAAGACCCTTAACTTAGGGTTATCTTAGGGTTAGTGGTTCATATCACTATATGCAGTTTGTCAGTAGTCAATTGTAAAAGCAGTTTAGAAGAACGTTTAAATCTAGTTATTCTTGTTGTAAGTATCCTGCGGGCCTGATTTTTAAAGCTATCCCATGTCAATGTAACCAGTTCTGTGGCATTTGAATTATTTAGGACATATTGTAACTCTCTTCCTATCCCTTCAAGATCATGTATAATCGATAGCCAGAATGGGTTGAGTCTCCAAATAGAGGTGGGTGATGCTCTTAATAGAGAGGCTGTAATCCAGCACGGTGAGTGATCTGATAGAGCTCTTGGAGCCATACCTGACCCAGTAATTTTAGAAAGTAGGGGGTTTGAGACAAGCACAAAGTCAATTCTGGACATCGTGTTATAATTAGCAGAGTGACACGTGTATGCTTTTGTTATCAGGTTTTGCCATCTCCACACGTCTGTCAGATCAAACTCCATGAGCAGTCTACTAAGTCTGGTTTGGTGTGATGGATTTCTGGATGTATCCCCTTGCCCTGGTCTATCTAAGGTCGGATTCATGGTTTGGGTAAAATCTCCCATCCATACTGCCGGGATCGTCGGGTTCTGAGCCATAAATGCTAAGCCTTTCAATACTACTTCTACCGTAAAAGGGGGAGGAATGTAACTTGCCATTACCAATAGTGAGTTTCCTCCTATGATATCATGCATAAATAAGTATCTTCCTTGCTGGTCCGACTACAATGCCACCAACTCAAAGGGAACTTTTTTGGCAATTAATAACGATACCCCTCTTGATTGATTAGTATGTGTGCTATGATATACCCATCCTACCCAGGGTCTTTTTAAAGCTACCTGTAAGTGACCTGTTAAGTGGGTTTCCACTAATGCGATAATATCAGCTTTTTGCGACTTAAGAAATGCTAGAGCAGCAGTGCGTTTAACTTTATCACGTAAGCCACGTACGTTTCATGTTAGAAATTTAATGTTGGTCATATCACCCTCTGATTATATATGACACCAAGGCCAGACCAGTGACGCCAAAGAGGTCTATTACTCCTCCACCCTCTCCCTTTTTGTGCCAGTCTCTTGCTGTATACACCATTATAATGCACAAGTTGCCTGTCCATTCTTATAATAACCACTTCAATACTGTCTTTTAATACTGTCTTTCCCATAACACAAAAAACAAACCCAATCAACATATCCCATCCTACCCAGCTGCACATCTCCCCAACTTGATGTGAGCATACAATCCCAAACTATCAACATGTAGCATATCATCTAGCGGTTCCAATCCACTGGAGGCACATATCTTTTCATGAGTAACGGTTTTGCATCATGTTGAACCATCATCGATAGGGGGGCGACAATTCCACTGTCAATTGTGGAGCGGGGTGAACAGAGTGGGTTCAAGCCCACCACAAAGATCCTTCAATGGTTGCACCCTGCACTACTTTTACATCATTGTGCCATAGTAATATCCACAGTCTAAGTTTATTTAGTGCTACATAAAACCCCTTTCCAGTAATCCTGTGAAGCAGCACTTTTGTAGATTTCCTACACACCGTGGGACAGGATGGTAAAATAAGGCAACCAATGTAAAACGCCATATTCGCTGTGTTTAACTCGCCATGTATAGGGGGCTATAAAACATCACGTGGGGAGCAGGCAGTCACAATCCATCTAGGGATACTTCCTTTTCTCTCCCTCGTACACACAAACAATTTTCTATAGCTCCCATGTCCTCTCCCCTCCACACAGGTGCTTTTCTCCCAGCTAATAGAATACAAAGGCACATAGAACTCAGTCTCAGTACTTACATACTGTAGTTAAGTGATTTTGTCAATTCTATGCAGGACGGTCTCTCTGGTCCAGCCATGTTGTCACCGCCGCTGGATCCCCAAAGAATTGTGCTCACCCATCTTCTTCTACGCACAGTCTAGTGGGAAAAAGCATTGCATATTTAAGATGGAGGGCTCTCAGGCGATGCTTCACCTCCAGAAACTGTGACCTTTTCCTCTGCACCACGTTTGAAAAATCCGGGAATACTGCAATCAGGCTGTTCCCCATTTCTCCAGCGTAAGCCTTAGTATTTTGTCTCTGTCCCAAAAATTTAAAAACTTTGCTATGAAGGTGCGAGGTGGCGCTCCGGGTGGTGGGGGCCGCGCTGGTATGCGGTGTGCCCTCTCCACAGCAAACATTACTGAGAAGGCTTCCCGACCATAGGTTTTGAGCAGGAGAGATTCCAGATAGGTAGCTGGGTCAGCGCCTTCCTCTTTTTTGGCAATCCTATAAACCGGAGATTACAGAGCCTTAAGCGATTCTCCATGTCGTCCTGATGAGCGTGCAGTTGCTGTATCTGCCTCTGCATCTCCTCTGAAGTACGTCTCAAGGGGTGAAGGAAGTCTTCTGCGTTGCTTATTCTTGTTTCAGTCTCAGTGACCCTGTCTTTTAGCTTTGAGAAGTCTTGCCGCATAAGAGAAATATCAACCTTTACTTTATCAATTTTGGCAGTCAGGGTACCTTGCAGAGCCGCAATAGCGTCCAGCACTTTAGCCGTGTCTGATGCCTGGGGCTTGGGCCCCGCACACGTGTCAGCGCCATCTTCCTGCTGCATGTCTTTGTCCTGGCGGCGATATTGTGCTAATTTGTCAGCTGTCCCGGTCGCCCGTTTTGGAGGAGACATATTCCTCTATGTTCCCGGGGTGCAGGGGATGACTGTGGGGTATTTTCTGTTTTGAATTCCAACAGCAGGAGTTTGAGTGCAAGGAGCTTACTCTACCCACGTCTTACTCCATTGCTTGCCAGGCCACGCCCCATTGCTGGCCCCTTTACAGTGCCAAGAGAACGTCTGCCTCTCCTTGTTTTCCTCCTAGACATTATTGGGAGGGAGGGGGCAGTGCTTATAAGCAAATGTAAAGAAGAAGTTGAAATCTGTACGTAGATGCACTTTAATTAATGTAAAGAGTTGTTTGGTGCACTTTAATTTGAGTACTCACACTACACAGACACACTCCATGGATACACTATAATATACTGCAATATAATGCGCCAAACGTTCAGTGACGCAGAGAAATATATAACGTTAAACTGGCAGTAACGCACACAAAACTATATGGCGTTAAACTGGCAGTAACGCACACAGAACTATATGGCCTTAAACTGACAGTAATGCACACAAAACTATATGGCGTATAACTGTCAGTAACGCACTTAAAACTATATGGCGTTAAACTGGCAATAATGCACAGAGAAGTCAATGGCGGTAAACTGGCAGTAACACACACAGAAGTAAATGGCGTTAAACTGGCAGTAACACACAAAACTACATGGCGTTAAAATGGCACTAACGCACACAAAACGATATGGCGTTAAACTGGCAGTAACACACAGAGAAGTATATGGCGTCAAACTGGCAGTAACACACACAGAAGTAAATGGTGTTAAACTGGCAGTAACGCACACAAAACTATATGGCAGGGGTTGGCAACCCCTGGCACGCAAAGCCTCTTTTGCCAGCACATGACTCCCTCCCTATCAGCAGAGCAGGGAAGTGTCAGTGAGACACTAATGCATTTCAATTTCAGAATTCCCCACCCTGCACTGAGGGGGAGGCACTGTGCTCCCACACATTGTAAAAGATGGGAAACATTGTTTGGTTCTCTAACTTTGCTGTAGCTGCGATCATCAGCTTTTGTGATGGGGAAGAGATTGGGTGCAGTTCTTCTGTGGGGGGGGGGGGGGCGGTCTCTGTTTCCGGGAGGAGGAGGACTGTCTTGGCCACTGCTAAAGCCAATCACAGTCCTGCTAGCCCTGTCCACCATCTGGAGGAAGATGACTCGCTTGGTTGCCACTACCAATCTCAGAAAGAAGGAATTTCACTGTAATTGAGAAAACCACAATCAGGTGACAGTTTGTGGAATTACTGTTGAGCTTCTGGGAAATTTGTTGAAATTATTCCTGAACCTTTGGGTCACTTACTACTGAACCCCGGCACTCTGTGTCTCTTTAAGCCACAGCCAGTATTCAGCGCAATGAAAATCACACCCAACCACTTTTTCTCAGCTGGGGGTCCCAAATTATGATCCTGCACACAGGCCCACTGCTTTCAGAAAAGGCCCCTGACCTAAACTCATAATTGCGTATCCATTCCATATGCTTGTATGTGACATCACATACAAGCACATGGGCTGGATGCGAGAGGTGGATCAGCAGGATGAGTGTGCCAGGACAGATAAATGTGTCTCATATTTGCTTCCTTTCACCACTCTGCATATCACGCAGATCATAGATGAGAAGAGGGTACAGCAGTGGGACAGTTGAGCAGGAGGATACAACGGTGGGGAAAATGAGCAGGAGGGGTTCAGAGGTGGAACAAAAGAGCAGGAGGCTACGGCATGGGGCAGATGTGCAGGGAGGTACAGTGGTGGAAGAGATGAGAAGGGGGTTCAGCAGTGGGACAGAAGAGCAGGGGGGTACAGTGATGGGCCAGGTGAGCAGGGGGGGTTCAGTGTTGGGCTAGATGAGCAGGGGGTAGAGCAGTGGGGCAGATGTAAAAGGAGGTATATTGATGGGGCAGATGAGCAGGGGTTTACAGAGGTGGGGCAGGAGAGCAGGTGGAACAGAGGTGGGACAGAAGCCGGGGGAACAGTGGTAGGGCAGGAGAGCAGGCGGAACAGAAGTGGGGCAGGAGAGCAGGGGGGTACAGTGGTGAGACACTTGTGCATGAGGGTTCAGGGTTAGGACAGATGAGGTGATTTAGTAGTGAGACAGAAGAGCATGGGGATACGGTGGTGTAGCAGATGTGCAGGGAGGTACAGTGGTGGGGCATATAAGAAAAGGGGTACATTGATGGGGCAGATGAGCAGGGGTGTTACAGTGGTGGGACAGAAGAGCAAGGGGGTACAGTGGTGGGAGGGATGAGAAGGGGGTTCAGCGGTGGGACAGAAAAGCAGGGGGGTACAGTGATGGGGCAGATGAGCAGGGGGGTTCAGTGTTGGGCCAGATGAGAAGGGGGCTACAGTGGTTGGAAAGATGAGCAGGGGGGTTTAGTGTTGAGGCAGAGGAAAAAGGAGGTACATTGGTGGGACAGATGAGCAGGGGGTTACAGCGGTGGGGCGGAGGATCAGGGGTACAGAGGTGGGGGAGATGTGCAGAGGGGGGCAGAGGAGAAAGGAGGTACATCAGTGGAACACATGAGCAGGGGTTACAGTGGTGGGACAGAAGAGCGGGGGGAACAGAGCAGGATGTACAGTCGTGGCGCAGATGAGAAAGGGGGTTACAGTGGGGGGGCAGATGAGCAGATAAGTTCAGTGTTAGGACAGATGAGAAGATGGTTCAGTGGTGGAGCAGATGTGCATGGAGGTACAGTGGTGGGGCAGATGAGAAAGGGGGAACATTGGTGGGGCAGATGAGCAGGGGTTTACAGTAGTGGGACAGAAGAGCAGGGTGGTACAGTGGTGGTGCAGATGTACAGGGGGTTACAGTGGTGGGACATATGAGCAGGGGTTACAGTGGTGGGGCCGATGTGCAGAGGGTTACAGTGGTGGGGCAGATGAGAAAGGGGGTACATTGGTGTGACAGATGAGCAGGGTGGTACAGTGGTGGGGCAGATGTACAGAGGGTTACAGTGGTGGGGCAGATGTGCAGGGTAGTACAGTGGTGGTGCAGATGTACAGTGATGGGGCAGATGTGCAGGGGGTTATAGTGGTGGGGCAGATGAGCAGGGAGGTACAGTGGTTAAACAGATTTCCAGGGGGGACAGTGATCTGAGGTGTGAAGGTGCATGAATTGGGGCTCATCTGAGGTGTGGAGTTGTAGGAATTGGGGCTGATCTGAGGCATGAGAGTGCAGGATGTTAATTTCTCACTACTAAAGTAGTTTACCACATTTATTTTATAAAAAATAATTTTCGTGATTGAGAGTGTGAAGTTGACATTTTTTTGTTATAAAATCGGCACGCTCAATTTCTTTGAAAATATTTTTCGGCACACTGTGCTCAAAAGGTTGCCTACCCCTGCTATATGGTGTTAAACTGGCAGTAACGCACACAGAACTATATGGCGTTAAACTGGCAGTAACGCACACAGATGTAAATGGCGTTAAACTGGCATTACCGCACACAGAACTATATGGCATTAAACTGGCAGTAGCGCACGCAAGACTATATGGCATTAAACTGGCAGTAAAGCACAGAGAAGTAAATGGCGTTAAACTGGCAGTAACGCAATCAAATAGACGGTGTTCAACCGTCACTACACTGACGGTATCTGAACTGTCCCTATTCTAGCTATACACTAATGTAAAGATTACTGACACGGTCTCACTACACTACACTGAAACTATCTGAGCTGTCCCTACTCTACACTAATGTATGTATGAATGACACGGTCTCACTACACTACAGTGAAACTATCTGAGCGGTCCCTACTCTAGCTGCACACTATGCAAAGCTGAATTATGGTCCTCCTCACTACACTCACACTATCCATAGACTGACACTAAACTAATATTCTACACTGACAATTGAAGCAAAATAGCACAGTATAGTACACTAACTAACGAATAGCACTGAACAGAGCCCTGTTCTATCTCTCTCCATGCCAAAATCACACTGAAAATGGCTGCAATTGAAACAATACTTCTATACTGTGGGGCGGGAATGAGCCATGATTAGATAAAGTCATGATGACAGTGTCTTGACTTTCACAGTGCTCTGTGCCCTGATTGGCTGAAGCTTTCACTGCTTGGTTTGTCTTCCTTTGGACACACCTGATGCAGGAGTGGCAGTAACCCTCGACTTCAGCCCGCATGCAGGGCCAGTAGAATTGGTCCCTCACCAGGTGGAAAGTCCTTCCAGGTCCTAAGTAGCCATGACTGTCATGCAGGGCAGTTAATACTGTCTCCTTGTGTTTTTCTGGCAGGAACAACTGCCACTGTTGCAAGATCATCAGAGGGGCCCCTTCAGTAGACCACCCCTTGATGCAGCTGCAACCCATCCCATTCTCGATGCAATAGACGGGCCTCCTTTGGAGAGTCGTGAGGAGCAAGTCAGGGCATTGGCTCTCCAAGGCCTTTAATGCTAAGCTACAGATAGGGTCTCTTCCAACTGGTCCCTCCACAGGTCTTTCTTACTTGAGTGATGTTGCAAAAGCATCTGGGGACACCGGCGGCTGACACTCCAATGTCTTTAGCCCTTGGTCCTCCACCAGCTTGGTGTTCTGCTCCTTAACTTAAGGCTTGTACTCCTTTTGGTGTCAGCTGGGCCCAATTCTCCTGGGGAGGTCTCTGGAACAATGGGGCCTTCTTGACAAAGCATCCGCGTCTTTGTTCCCAACCCCCGGTCGGTGATGGGGACAAGGGCCTCATCCCCACAACCCTTACCCGGTGGTTGTTGGGGTCTGCAGGCGGGGGCTTATCGGAATCTGGAAGCCCCCCTTTAACAAAGGGGACACCCAGATCCCCCCCCATGTGAATTAGTATGGGGTACATTGTACCCCTACCATTTCACAAAAAGAAAGTGTCAAAATGTTAAACCACAAGAGACGGCTTGGGACAAGTCCTTTATTAAAAATAAAAAATAAAAAAGAGATTCCAGCAATGTAATCTAATAAATCCATGCTCCTACTCCAGCGATGTATTGCAATTCTCGATCTCCAGCGATGTTTGCTGTTATACTCACTTTTTCACATGTGTATTCAGTATCATAATTTTTTCACATATATATCGAGTACATACTAGATAGTCTTAGCGCTGCACTTTATTTATTTGTATCTTTATGGGACTTGGTTTGTAGTGTGCTAGCTGCTTTTGCTGTTTCTCATTTTAGATTGTTGGGTTTAGCGCAGCATTTTCCTATATTCTGCATCTTAATAATATAGGCCATTACTAAGAAATGTGGCCGCTGTATAAAGGTTGTATGCACTGGCTACGTACCTTGTACGGCACTGTGTTCCAGCAGTGGTAAGGGGGCATCTTTTCCTGCATCAGGAACAAAATGGAGAGCGGCTCAGCCATTCACAGGAAGCCTTGTATTTCTATGGATGAGTAGAAGGCTTCCTCTGGCGAAGATGGAGATCTGTATCATTATTCACCCACCTCAGCCAATCAGAGGAAACCTAATTAGAAAAATACAAAGCTTCATGTGAATGGCTGAGCAGTGCTCTATTTTGCTCCAGGTGCGGGACAAGAAGTCCCCTTAACACTGCTGGAACACAGCACCATATAATGTACATAGCCGATGCATACAAACTTTGTACAGCTCTGACAGCGACCACATTTCTTAGTCATGGCTTCTACGATTATGCCCCTAGTGGAGGAAACATGTTGGAGGGGATTCTCCCATAGGTAGGAGACCAAGCTGAAGCCATATTTTACTAGGAGGAGGCAGTGTGAATAGGAAACATTTTTTGTAGTTCTTGATGTGTCTGACGAGCCAGTATTCAACCCAGCCAACACTATGGCCAGTCAGCTGGGATAAAAATTGGGGCATTCGCGCATTATCAATTTCAAATAGAAATAACAGAGGTTTTATACCAACATACTTTCTGTGTCCATGCATATGTACCTGAAACACATACGGCCCTAAATGAGAGAAGCACTTGGTACACTGCATATTTCAGCCTGTTGCCAGGTTACTGGGATTTGGGCTGCATGCTGCACCTGTGCATCCTGGGTGCCAAAAAACACTCATATGTGATGCACACGGGCCTGAGCCCTAGTATGCATGTGAACTAAGTGAGGCTGGAGCTGCTTTTAATGTCTACTGTTGAAATGTCCCCCTTCCCTTCCTGTCCAACCTGACTCTAAACTTGAACACTAATGGTATATAAACATTGATAACATGTACCTATTTGTAAAATCCTGTTCAGTTTTATATCTTGTTTACCGTGTAACTTAAAATGCAATAAAATATTTTTTGGGGGAAAAAAACAAAAAAACGGGTGTTTGTTGCATACATTTGCCTATACAGGTAAAGTCACATTGGCGCATCAAGGTACCTCTAAAAAGTTTAGTTCTCAACTTTATCCTGGTCCTTCCTCCCCCTTACATAATTGATAAAATGATTCTTTCTAAAAGAATTTGCACTTTTTGCTTTTCTTGGTAACGTCCCCCCGCTACCACCTGGGAAGTATATGGAGTCCAATGCCATGGTGTTAGTTTCCATGCATGTGCCTCAGGCAACTACTGGAAGAAAACAATAAACAGTGCAACTCCGTGTAGCATTAAAAATAAAGGACGATTTATTGAAAAATAGAAATGCACTCACAAGTACAAATGTGTAGGGCATGGCATAAAGGTGACTTGGGACCAAGAAATGTCAGAGGGGCAGCCAGAGAACCTTCAGCCTTTGCCACCGGCTGGGGATGAAGTGTGCTGAAGTTGGAGGAAGCTGCTGTCACTGCAATCGATGTTTAATGCGGGACTGAAATCCATGACATCACTGTAGACACATGCGCTGTAGACATAAGATGCCTTTCAAAACCAGTTGGCTTTTTCATTAGCCTCAATGCTGATGAGGAAGCCAACCAGCTTCGAAACCCAGCCCGTGTCTATAGCGCATGTGTTTACAGTGATGTTGTGAATTCCAGTCCCGGGTTGAATACTGATAGCAGCTGCAGTGACAGCAGCTTCCTCTATCTTCAACACACTTCATCGCAGCCGGTGGCCAAGGCAGATGGTTATCTGGCTGCTCCTCTGACATTTCTGGGTCCCAAGTCACCTTTATGCCATGCCCTACATTTGTACTTTTGTGAGTACATTTCTATTTTTCAATAAATTGTCATTTATTTTTAATGCTACACCGCAGAGTTGCGCTGTTTTTTGTTTTTTTTAGTTGGAAAGTGAGCGCCCTCTCTGATCTTCTAGCTCCTAGTTTTAGCTATGTTTACAACTCTGTGCTATCCTACACAAACCTTTTAATACTGTTGGTACAGCTGTGGCCAAAAGTGTGAAAATTAATATTTGTGTCATTCTCAAAAACAACTGCTTCAGTGTTTTTAGATCTTTTTGTCAGATGTTACTATGGTATACTGAAGTATAATGACAAGCATTTCATAAGTGTCAAAGGCTTTTATTGACATGTAGCACTGACCCCCGAAGGAGCTGCTGGTTTTGATTGGGCCTGTACTCTGCTATTAAACCCCTATAACTTGGCTCAATCCCCTTGACACAGCTGTGGTGCAGTGTTAGTGTGAAGCTAATAGTAAAGGATAACCCCACAATGTGCAATATAACAATAGTATACCTTTGTTATTACCTAGGTATCCGATGCTCCTCCTGGTTTGTATAAGAAGAAAACAACACTCCACACCAATGATACCTAACCAAGAATGTAGTTTTACTGGAACTGATTTAAAGATAATGGTTACTGTCGCACAAACGTAATACAACAGCCAAAGGGGTTTATTCACATCAGTCTGTACACATAAAGTTTGTTTTAACTAACCCCTTAGAAGTGCGTCTCCAAGTGGGACTAATGTCAGAGTGAAACCACTTTCACTCCGGGCACCTTCCCACTTCCAGCATGCTCTGTTAACAGCAACAAGACAAATGCTGTTCAATAAAGCATAACACAAGTCCTAGGGAGCTCCCCCTGCTTTATAATGCTGTCCCTCTGCTAAACAATAAAAAGGGTGCAAGGCTTTGCAATGATAGATGCAGTCTTTTCTTTCTTCTGTCTTCTGCTAGCTATTTGTGTGGGTTAAATTGTAATCCAATGGTTAAACAAACCAGGGTTAAAGTAAAATGGATGTTGGAACTATTCTTGTAGTACAGTACACCTGTAACGGTCTGCAGTGCAATTGGCTTTGAATAACACAGTGTCAGTAGCACAGAGAAGGGTAGGCTTGAGGCCTGTTTAAACTCAGTCTTTTCCAAACAAGATCTTCTCTGTGTGACTACAGTTCCCAGCAACACAGTGTTAAAAGTCTAGGTGTGGGGGTCATGACGTAAGACGTCTGACGGGAGGGGAGGAGAAGGAGGTGTGCTGGCCGGCCAGCGATAGCGGCCGCGTGCTTGATCAAACAAGCAGCCCTGCGGATGGGAGGTCGGAAGGACGGGATAGAGCACGGAGCGCCGCCCGCAGAGCTACGGGTTCCATGGTCCGGATGAACAGCCGGAAGCTTCCGCGAGCGGCACGCAGCCCCAGGAGAGGAATGGAGGCATAGCCCCTGGTTGCCTAGCTCGCGCTCCCCCGGGCCCCCGTCCTCGCCCCCCCTTGCCTTCACACCGCCCTGCTATCCGGGCAGCTGCCGGAGCGTCGCGTCTTGATGCCCCGGCATCCACTGCTGTCGGAGGTGCAGGGGGAATAGCGAAACAGCCTGTGTCTACCCACTCCTAGGCAATCGTTCAGACGAATCCCCTGTCAGCTCAGGGAAGGTGGAAAGGAACCCCTAGAGCCAAGCCTGTGTAGGTAAGAGTGGAACAGCAGTCCCGCTGTAAAAGGGATGAAGACCGCTGGAAGGTATGGAAAATCAAATAGGATCTTAAGAAAATGTCCCCTTCTGATCTTTGATATATAAATACCCTGGTTGATATAACTGTCTTCACATATGTGGCATTGCTCTCCCGATATTTGTAACTACAAAGGGTGAAAGTTATCGTGAAATTGGGTGAGAAACATTTAAGATAACATACACGATTATTTATTATCTGTCTCTTTATCTTATTTGCACTACCTGCTGAAACACCTTTTGCATAGGCTCAATAACTAAAAACGGAAATAATCAACAAGCAAAGCGACGCCCAAGATGGGGATGGGGGGCGTACGGAAAACCCCTAAAGATAGCTCCGCAAGCGGTACCGCCTCCGGGAGTACTATTAAGCAATATATGAATCGCGGAGGCAGCCCGGGAAACCCCCGCTTAGAGACCCAAAAGTCAGCCCTGACTGAAAAAAAAATGGGGGGGACTGGAAAAGTTGCACAGACCCCTGAACACTCAAGACAGGACTCCTCAGTTGATAGTATTCTAGATAATACCCGAATGGAGGAAGGCAGTCAAGATATGCAACCCCCCTCAAAAAACGAGATAATAGAAATGTTTAAATCACTCGAACTAGCAATCAAAACGGAAATAAATGTTTTAAGGATGGATCTGGGGGGTATTCTTGCTAGAGTGGAAAAAACGGAGGACATATTAGATAAACAAGAACAGGACCTCTCAGAAATAAAAGAACAACTTAAAATTATACACCAAAATCAAATAAAAATCTGTTACAGATTAGAAGATCAAGAAAACAGAAATCGCAGACAAAATTTGAGAATCAGAGGGGTCCCAGAGAGGAAGGATGAAGATTTAAAAAAGATTATGGTAGACATTTTTGGGCCTATCCTGGAACTAGGGGGTGGGGAATTCCCCAAAATCGAGCGGATCCACCGGATAGGTAGACGGGACACAAGTCGCACGGAGAGAAGCCGGGACATTATAGTGAAATTCAGGTATTTTGTATATAAGGATAATCTATGGGCAAAACTTCGAGGAAGAACACCACTTCTATATGAAGATGCCAGGATATCAGTCTACCCTGATCTAGCCAGAGATACCCTAACCAGAAGACGCCATCTGAAGCCCCTCTTAGACCTATTAAAGGAACAAAACATTAAATACACATGGGGGTTCCCGGCCTGTCTGATAGGAAGCAGAGAAGGAAAAACAGCAAAACTGAGATTCCCAGGAGACCTGGAAAAATTCTGTGGAAAACTAGACATTCAGGCCCCCCCACTACCGGACTGGGCCAGTGAAAAGTGGGTGGACCTGGGAATAGGTTACATATAATTATCTGAAGGTGGGGGCGGGCGGGGGGGGGGGGGGGAGGTGGGAGGTAACTTGGTAAAGCTAATAGAAGTAAATGGGGGCAAGAGCGCTCCTTGGGTATCGAGCCGGTGATAGCTTGCCGAGCAGCACACCAAGAGCTTCACCCTCAGAGGTGGTGACCAAGAGAGGAGCTCACATCTGGGTATTCCTCAATGGTCTATGGGTCCAACAAGGACCACGTGGGGGGAGGGGGGGTGGGAGGGGTGTGTGAGGGAGGGGGTTCTGGGAATGGGGGTTGCAATTTTTTTTTTTTCTTTTTTAAGGGGGATTCTCTCCAAGGTCAAAGGAAAGATGAGGTATTTACCCGTATTGAATGATAGTTAGGCCCACCTTAAAATTCATCACGTACAACGTCAGAGGTCTAAATATGAAAAGAAAGCGTAGAAATGTTCTTAATGAGCTTAAAATATTGGGCCCTGATGTAGTCTTCCTCCAGGAGACACATATCTCACAACAGTCTAAGTTAAAGCTCTTTTCGAACGATTTTCCGCTCTGGTACCATGGAGACACCATCTCGAGTAAAACCCGAGGGGTCGCTATAGGATTCGCAAAAACAACAAGATTTGTGTTAGATGATAGAATGGTAGATCCAGAAGGTAGATTCCTCATTCTCCGAGGCAGATTAAACGAAAGGGAGTATACCCTAGCCAACATCTACGCACCAAACCAAAACCCTATGAAATATTTTATCCAAATTTTAGAAAAAATAATAGAATTTAGGATAGGCCAACTAATCTTGATGGGAGACCTCAACTTCTGTATGGACCCAAAAATAGACAGTACGGCCCGCACACAGGAAACGAATAATGGTCAATTAAAAATGGTGAAACAAAAATTATCTTTACACCAGCTGGTGGACATATGGAGGGTGACTCACCCTTGTTTACGTGACTATACATATTACTCTCCTGTGCATGGCTCGTACTCCCGTATAGATGTGGGGCTTATAGATCACAGGGAAATAGAGGAGGTGGTAGACGTCAAGATAGGTAATATAACCTTTTCAGACCATGCCCCTGTAGTTTTGGAAATGACAATAAGGGGGGAGACAAGACCCAGGGATCAATGGTGCATTAACGAGGAGTTAATAAGGGAGGAGGAAGGTTATGCATTAGTCAGAAAGGAACTGGAAAAATACTTTACTGTTAATGATAATGGAGAAGTCTCAGGGTCTATACTCTGGGAGGCTCATAAATCATATATTAGAGGGGTTTTGATTAAGATGGGAGCCCGGAGAAAAAAGGAAAAACACGAGGTCATTCAGAACTTAACAAGGGAGGTAGACAAGCTAGAGCAGGAACACAAAAAACAAACAGGCTCGCCATCTAGCAAGACGTATAGACAGCTGACAATCAAAAGGATAGAGCTAAAAAAGGCACTGGAGCTTGAATCAAAAACAACATATGGGAGGAGGATAAAAGATCAATATCGCTGGGGAAACAAACCTAGTAAGGTACTTGCTAAAATAGTTAAAAAAAAGAAAGCCAGAAACTTCATCGAGAAGATTCAGACTAAAAACGGCCGTATGGAACATTCCTCTAGAAAGATAGCTGAAACCTTCAGGGAATATTACCAAGACTTGTACTCAGTCAAAGCGCACGAGCCCAAATCTAAAAATAGGAGAGAGATTAACAATACTTATTTAAAGAACGCCAGTTTACCTATAATATCAGACCTAGCGAGGGCCCATCTTGATGAGCCAATTACGGAGGAGGAAATTGAGAAAGCTCTAATAGGCGGAGCCCAAGGGAAAAGTCCGGGCCCGGATGGGTTCACATTGTTCTATTACAAAAAATTCAAAGAAATATTAATCCCTAGGCTTTGCAATTACATGAATGGACTAGGAGATAGCTACGAGATGAGCAGAGAAGCCCTTCAGGCGTCTATCACAATTATCCCAAAGGAAGGAAAGGAGAAAACACTCTGCTCCAGCTATAGGCCAATCTCTCTGCTCAACACCGACACAAAACTATACGCGAAGGTCTTGGCAGAGAGACTAAAGGAACATATGAACCTTTTGGTAAACCCGGACCAAGTGGGGTTCGTCCCCAAAAGAGAGGGGAGGGACAATGGAGTTAAGACGCTCCTCTTGCTACAAAAGCTGAAGGAGGATGGACCCCCAGGGCTACTGCTGTCGATGGATGCCGAAAAGGCCTTCGACAGGGTAGACTGGGGGTTCATGTTTCAGACTCTGGAGGCTATGGGAATAGGACCCATAATGATTCAACGGATAAGGACACTATACCATCACCCCATGGCCTCAATAAAAGTTAACGGGTTAATGTCCCAGCCTTTTGAGATGCGGAACGGCACGAGGCAGGGTTGCCCTCTGTCGCCGTTGCTCTTTATCCTATCCCTGGAACCACTCCTTGCAACGATACGTAGAGACCCTGAGATAAAAGGTATCAAGGTAGGGGAGGATGAGCACAAAATCGCAGCATTTGCAGATGACGTGCTATTATATATAACTGATCCAGTAGCCTCCCTAAAGAAATTGAATGTAGCATTGAGGAAATATGGCGATTTATCCAACTTTCAAATAAATTTGGGTAAATCGGAAATATTAAACATCAACTTGAAAAAGGCAGAAGTAGATAAGGTGAAGAGGGTGTCTGGTTTTGGGTGGACTAAGCGGCTTAAGTACCTGGGAATTCAATTAACAAACTCTATAGACAAGATTTACCACATAAATTACATCCCTCTACTGGACAGTATTAGAACGGACTGCAAGAGACTGGCCAGCAAACCGCTCTCATGGATAGGGCGAATAAATGTCTTGAAAATGACACTCATCCCTAAGATAACCTACCACTTTCAGATGATCCCGGTCCCTCTGCCCCAGTTTTACCTAAGGAAATTGAATAAAATAATGATGAATTTTGTTTGGAAAAATAAAAGAGCAAGAGTCCCCTTCCAGATATTAAAACAAAGTAAAGATAACGGGGGACTGGCGGTACCAGACATACGAAATTACTACAAGGCCATAATTCTATCAAGATTAACAGATTGGGTTAAAAAAAGTAATGAAAAAGGGTGGGTGAAAATAGAGAACACAATTAGTATTGTGCACTTAGGAAATATAATCTGGAACCCTCCACATAGCAGAACTTTAGTTAAAAATACTCACGTAATCACACAGATAGTATTTAAAGTATGGGATGGGATTTATAAAAAAGTGATTGGGAAATACAATTCTCCACTATTGTCACTTAAAGACAATGAATACTTTGCACCAGGCACTCTAAAAGTAGGAGGGAAAGAATCATTTTGGGGGATTTCACAGGTGAGAGATATAATCAAAAATGGAAAAGTAATTACACTCCAACAGCTTAGACAAGATAGGGAATCACGGGGGATAGATGAATGGCGGTATCTGCAACTGAAACATTTCGTAAGCAAACTACCCCAACCCATTAGATCTGGGGAGGAGTTGACAGAAATGGAAAAGTTATGTGATTCAGAAAATTCGAGAAACACTATTTCCAAATTATATAAAATTCTGATGGGGGCTGAAAAGGTGGAGATACCGCCATACATAGAGAAATGGGAGAGGGACTTGGGCACAAAAAAAGATAAAAATATAATAAGCAAAATTCTAAATAGGACTTTTAACTTAACACTTGATATACAGTCCGCAGAAATGAATTATAAATGTTTAAGTAGAAGTTATTTAACCCCCGAAATACTAAGTAAATACCAGACCGGTTCAACAGCACTCTGCTGGAGGGGCTGTCATGGGCTGGGAACAATGGGTCACATCTGGTGGAGTTGCCCCAAAATAAAAATTT
Organism: Lithobates clamitans; assembly: GCA_037952925.1. NCBI lineage: Eukaryota > Metazoa > Chordata > Amphibia > Anura > Ranidae > Lithobates > Lithobates clamitans. The sequence continues at coordinate 1,909,338 of JBBGZY010001611.1, forward strand.
TTTGGAAGAGGACTCTTGCATTAATAAAGATTATTACTAACATAGAGGTGGCAGAGGACCCATGGGTGGTGTTATTTCATGGATGGGAAGGAGATACAAAAAAATACAAGCAGACACTGATCCCCTTCCTCTTAAACGCTGCCAAGAGACTAATACCAAGGGGATGGCAGAGGAAGGAGAGCCCTGAGACATGGGAGTGGTTTGATGCGATAGAAGAAACATATAACAATGAGGAGCTTGTAAATAAATTAGAAGAGAAAGATAACGGGACTCTGGCGGTCTGGGAACAGTGGAAACAATTTAAAAAAACTTGGAGATATGTGAAAGAATGGAAGGCCCTAGATTAATGCCAGTAGGAGTAAAAATAGAGCTGACCTTGGAGAGAAGGGAGGGGGGAGGGGTTAGGGGGGATTAAAAATAATGAAGTTTAGAAATCAAGCGGGGTTATTGAGTTAGCCTAACCCCTAAGAGATGCATATTTTGTAAGTTTCTTGATTAAATTTTGGCAAAGGCTACAATGATGAGACACCGAGAGGGAGATGGTTCAGAATATGATCCTCAAAATTTGATTCAATCCCCTCAAAAGGTCGACTGAAGTGGCAAAAAAAAAAAAAAAAAAAAAAGTCTAGGTGTGAAAAGGTGCGTTAAGAAACTATGGACGACAGCCCTCTCACCACACTAGGTCCAGACAGATGGATGCCTCCGATCCACAAGATCTCAGTCTATTTGCTACGGCCGCACCGTCACGCTTCTCCATTTCACAGACAACCCGGAGTCCTCAGTTACCTCCTTCAAGGGTCTCTGGAACGATCACACTGCTGCTCCAGCACGCTGTGATGTAAGGCAGGATCAAAGGCTGCTGTTCTGATCTGCACGATTTGTGGGGTTTTTTTTTGTTCACCTGCCTCTTGAGGATTGACCACAAGTTCTCAATAGGGTTAAGGTCTAGGGAGTTTCCTGGCAATGGACCCAAACTGTTGATATTTTGTTCCCAAAACCAATTAATTATCACTTTTGCCTTATGGCAAGGTGCTCCATCATGCTGGAAAAGGCAACGCTCCTCACCAAACCGTTCTTGGATGGTTGGGAGAAGTTGCTCTCGGAGGATATTTTTGTACCATTCTTTACTCATGACTGTGTTCTAAGGCAAAACTGTGAGTGAGCCCACTCCATTGGCTGAGAAGCAACCTCACCCATGAATGGTCTCAGGATGCTTTACTGTTGGCATGACACAGGACTGATGGTAGCGTTCACCTTTTCTTCTCTGGACAAAGTTTATTCCGGATGCCCCAAACAATCGGAAAGGGGATTCATCAGAGAAAATGACTTTACCCCAGTCCTCAGCAGTCCAATCCCTGTACCTTTTGTAGAATATCAGTCGGTCTCTAATTTTTTTTTTTCTGGAGAGAAGTAACTTCTTTGCAGCCCTTCTTGAAACCAAGCCATCCTCCAAGTCTTCTCCTCACTGTTCGTGCAGATGTGCTCACACCTGCCTGCTGCCATTCCTGAGCAAGCTCTGACCTGATGGTGCCTCGCCGATCCTGCAGCTAAATCAACTGTAGGAGACAGTCCTGGTGCTTGCTGGACTTTCCTGGGTGCCCTGAAGCATTCGTCATAAATGCAGTGGAAATGTTTTTTATGGGATTAGGTTAATTTTAATGGCAAAGAGGGACATTCATCGGACCACTCTTCATAACATTGAGTACAGTGCACCTAGAAAGTATTTACAGCGCTTCACTTTTTTCACATTTTGTTATGTTACAGCCTTATTCCAAAATGGTCTAAATTCATTATTTTCCTCAAAATTCTACAAACAATAGCCTATAATGACAACGTGAAAGAAGTTTGTTTGAAATCTTTGCAAATGTATTAAAAAATATAAAAAATCCCATGTAATAAAGTATTCACAGCGTTTGCTCAATACTTTGCTGAAGCATCTTTGACACCAATTACAGCCTCAAGTCTTTTTGAGTATGATGCTACAAGCTTGGCATATCTATTTTTGGGCACTTTCTCTTTGCAGGACCTCTCAAGCTCATTCAGGTTAAATGGGGAGCGTCGATGCACAGCCATTTTCAGATCTCTCCAGAGATGTTCAATTAGGTTCAAGTTTGGACTCTGGCTGGGCCACTCAAGGACATTCACAGAGTTGTCCCTTAGCCACTCCTTTGTTATCTTGGCTGTGTGCTTGGGGTCGTTGTCCGGTTGAAAATGAATCTTCGCCCCAGTCTGAGGTCCAGAGCACTCTGGAGCAGGTTTTCATCAAGGAAGTCTGTGCACATTGCTACATTCATCTTTCCCTTGATCCTGACTAGTCTCCCAGTTCCTGTCACCGAAAAACATCCCCACATCGTGATGCTGCCACCACCATGCTTCACTGTAGGGATGGTATTGGCCAAGTGATGAGAGGTGCCTGGTTTCCTCCAGAAATTATACTTGTCATTTAGGCCAACGAGTGCAATCTTTGTTTCATCAGACCAGAGAATTTTGTTTCTCATGGTCAGAGACCTTCAGGTGCCTTTTGGCAAACTCCAGGTGGGCTGTCTTGTGCCTTTTATTGAGGAGTGTCTTCCGTCCGGCTACTCTACCATACAGACATGATTGGTGGAGTGCTGCAGAGATTGTTGTTCTTCTGGAAGGTTCGCCTCTCTCCACAGAGAAACACCAGAGTTCTGTGAGAGTGACTATGGGGTTCTTGGTCACTTTCCTGACTAAGGCTCTTCTCCCCCCATTTTCATAGTTTGGACAGGCGGCCCACTCTAGAAAAAGAGTCCTGGTGGTTCCAAAATTCTTCCATTCACGGATGATGGAGGCCACTGTGCTCATTGGGACACTCAATGCTGCAGAAAGTTTTCAGTACCCTTCCCCAGATCTGTCTCTCCATACAATCCTGTCTCAGAGGTCTACAGACAATTCCTTGGACTTCATGGCTTAGTTCGTGCTCTGACATGCTCTGTTAACTGTGGGACCTTATATAGACAGGTGTGTGCCTTTCCAAATCATGTCCAATCAACTGAATTTACCACAGGTGGACTCCAATCAAGATGTAGAAACATCTCAAGGATGATCAGTGGAAACAGGATGTACCAGAGCTCAATTTTGAGAGTCATGGCAAAGGCTGTGATACTCCTGTACATGGTATTTTTCTTTTTTCAATAAATTTGCAAAGATTTTGAACAAATTTCTTTCACGTTGTCATTATGAGGTATTGTTTGTAAAATTTTGAGGAAAATAATGAATTTAATCCAATTTGGAATAAGGCTGTAACATGCGCTGTATATGCAAATTGCCATCATAAAAACTGAGGCAGCAGACTTGAAGACTGTGAAAATTAACATTTGTGTCTGTCTCAAAACTTTTTGCCATGGCTGTAGTGACAACTTTTTAGTATCATCTAATGTGTGAATCTGGGACCCTCACCTCAAACTGGGCAAAGTGATTAGTTAGGTGGAGTTACTTCTGAGAAAATTCAGAATGATACAACATATGATGATACATTCCTTTCAACTACTCTACCAACATATTTTACAAACTTGTTCTGCCGAAACCCCCCCCCCACCACCACCCCTGGGGTAAATTCACATTCCTGACACTTTGCAGGAACTTTAACAGTGCTGGGACAAAGTCATCCAGTGACCAGGGGGAAGATGGTAAACTGCCCTCCTCCCCCCTTCCACTTAAAGCTCTCTCCCCCCAGTACAGAGCTCTTCCACCCATCCCACCCCCAGTACAGAGCTCACCCCAACCCCCCTTCCTCTCCACTAAAAGCTCTCTCCCCCAGTACAGAGCTTGTCCAATCACCCCACCCCCAGCTACACAGTGCTGTTCCCAGGCCGCAGAAAAGGCACACCAGATCAGTGTGAAAGGTGCCTTAGAGCGCCCCTACTCTGGATGAAGGAGCAACAAGAGAGGGTTAGGGCCAGGAGACCCTTAGGTAGATGCAATGATAATTGGCACACACCAAAACTTCTATAGGCAGACAGCTATACAGGTGAAGGCCTCCAGCTGGACATCACTTCTGTATAGGTAGGACCTCCTCTCCTATGGCAATCTTGTAGCAGTTACTAATGGTAGTCGTATTCACGGGGGGGGGGGCAGTCTGCATGTCATGGGGGGGCCCAGTCTGCATGCCACGGGGGGGGGGGGGGAGTCTGCATGTCACAGGGGGGAGGGTGTCAGTCTGCATGTAACGGGGGGCAGTCTGCATGTCACAGGGGGGGCAGTCTGCATGTCACAGGGGGGGTAGTCTGCATGTCTGATGGGGACACCAGATGTAAAGAGGACTGATGGGGACACCACGACATGTAAGGAGGACTGATGGGGACACCACAACATGTAAGGAGGACTGATGGGGATACCACAACATGTAAGGAGGACTGATGGGGACAGTGCCAATCCTGACCTCCCTGGGGCCCTAAGCAAAATTCTGCTAAGGGGCCCTCTACTTGACCCGTGATGCAGTGAGCTATGTAAACCATTTACAGAAAGCCCCTCTTAAATCAGTGTCCTCAGAGAGTCTCCCCCTACATCAGGGTCCCCAGAGAGATGATACAGGAGGTGGACAGAGGCTGCGCACATGATACTGGAGGTGGACAGAGGCTTCGGACATGATACAGGAGGTGGACAGAGGCTGCGGACATGATATAGGAGGTGGACAGAGGCTGCGGACATGATACAGGAGGTGGACAGAGGCTGCGGACATACTACAGGAAGTGGACAGAGGCTGCAGACATGATAGTGTCCTCCTCCCCCCCTCACAGTAGCCTCCTCCTTTTGCCCACCATCATATTACTTCTCCAGTCCACTGTGTCCTCCTCCTGTGCCCCTTTCATCTCTCCACAGATCAGGGCTGCCCTGACCTGTGGAGAGGTGAAAGGGGTACAGGAGGAGGACACAGCACACTGATGATTTGGACTGGAGAAGTAATATGATGGTGGGCAGTCACAGAGCACATCAGTCTCTCTTTGTCCCCTGCATGGCATTGGCATGGCTTCAGCCTCCCGGCTCCCAGTAATGTCCTCTTCTCTCAGTGTCCCTTTTTTTACAACAAAATTCCCCCTAGTTTTACACTCCTCCTCCTCCTCCTCACCGTCAGGCGTCACCCCTGCCAGCCTCCTCTGTCAGCGAGTGCACTGCAGGACAGGAGTTGGCAGCCGTGGTCTCTCTCGTCTCGATCTATTAAAAAATGGCGCCGGGCAGCGCAATTACGTTACTGCCCGGTCGAGCACGTATGAGCTTTTCCTAGCCCAGCTGGCTTCAGATCGGCGCATGCGCAGTTGAATGGTCGGCTCGCGGCCATCTTTTTTAGGGGCACTGGTGCCCGTAACAATTTACGGGCAGTTGGCAACACTGAGCAGAGTCGATCCGCCCTTGGGGACCCCCCCAACAGCGGCGGGGTCCTACGCAGCTTGCGTAGTGGGCGTATAGGGCAGATCGGCTCTGAGTGGGGACACCACGACATGTAAGGAGGACTGATGGGGACACCACATGTAATGAGAACTGATGGGGACACCACATGTAAGGAGGACTGATGGGGGACACCAGATGTAAGGAAGGCTCCGCTGATGGGGACACCAGATGTAAGAAAGGCTCCGCTGATGGGGACACCAGATGTAAGGTAGGCTCCGCTGATGGGGACACCAGATGTAAGGAAGGCTCCGCTGATGGGGACACTAGATGTAAGGAGGGCTCCGCTGATGGGGACACCAGATGTAAGGAGGGCTCCGCTGATGGGACACCAGATGTAAGGAAGGCTCCGATGATGGGGACACAAGATGTAAGGAAGGCTCTGCAGATGGGGACACCAGATGTAAGGAAGGCTCTGCTGATGGGGACACCAGATACAAGGAGGGACTCCGCTGCTGGGGACACCAGATGCAAGGAGGGACTCCGCTGCTGGGGACACAGATGTAAGGAGGGGCTCTGCTGATGGGGACACAGATGTGAGGAAGGCTCCACTGATAGGGCACCTGATGTAAGGACGGACTCTGCTGGGTGCACCTGATGGCATCTGTTATGTACCTGGGATGTAAGCCTGATGTGTAGAGGAAGGCCTCTCGTACAACTCCGGCTCACGGACTACTGGTGGTGATACAGCAGCCACAGGAGCACAGTGGGGTATGAGTGCCTGTAAAGAGTTCAATAGTCCGTGTAGTAGCGATGATCAGCAGGCAGATAGTAGATGAGCTGGCACGATGCTTGACTGGTGGCAGGCTGGGATGAACCACAGAGCAGTACCAGATGCAGGCTTGCAGGGCTGGGAGCTGTAGCAGGCTGGAAGAGCAAGATGCAGGGTCAGACAGGCCAGGTCGGTAATAATCAGGCAGATCAGGCATAGACGGTAGGCAGAAGAGAGGTCAGGTCACAAGCCGAGTAGTACCAGAAGATCAGCAGACAGAATCAGCAGGCAGGATCAGAGTCTATGGGAAGCCGGGATCAGAACAGGCAGCAGGCAATCACAGGTAACAACAAGCTGGATCAGAATCAGAGGCACACAGGAAACAGGATACAACACAGGAGCTGCAGACCAAACAGCAATGAACCTCTGTAGGAGCCCTGTTTAAATAGCCCGCCTGACTTCAGTATTAGTGACAGGTGTGTGTCTTAAAGTGCTAGTACGCATGCGTGCATGCCGGGCGCTTACATTGAAAGCCTGTCTTCCCTGACATTACCCCCTCCCTACGGGCAACCTCCGGGTGCCTAACTGGTTCCTCTTTTGCGGATTCCTGCGGAAGAAGGCACGGATCAAGTCTGTGGCATGTACATTTCATGTGGGTTTCCAGGAATTCTCCTCTGGACCATAACCCTTCCACTTGATTAAATATTGTGTCTGCCCCCTTCTTTTCCTGCAGTCTAAAACAGCCTCAACCTCAAATTCCTCATCCCCATCAATAATAATAGGTGCGGGAGGACCTGGTCTATGATCCGGAAATAGATCTGGCACAACAGGCTTAAGCAAGGATACATTAAACACTGGGTGGATTTTAAAAGACTCAGGTAAGGTTAATTCAAAAGAAACATCATTCATTTTTCTCCTTACCGGAAATGGTCCTACGAACCTTGGTGCCAGCTTCCTTGAAGGACATAGCATCTTCAAATTTGTTGTTGAAAGCCATACTTGATCTCCTGGTTGCAAGATCAGTTCCCCCCTTCTTTTTTGTCAAATGATTTCTTGCTGTCCTCCTGAGCTTTCGCGATGGTTTCCTGTAACAACATATTATTGCGAGAGAAAAAGTCCAGAGTATCCTGGACGGCTGGAACAGAAGATTCTGTGACAAGATTAGGTAAGAAGGTGGGATGGAATTCATATTTAGCAAAGAACGGAGATTGCTTGGTGGCAAACGGGAACTTTTACTCCGGATGCAGGTGGTGCATGCATTTACATAGGCTCTGCAGTTTTTCTCTAAACCTGGCCACCAAAATGAGCGTTGTACAAGTTCGACAGTCTTATGAACCCCAAAATGGCCTGCCAAAGGGTGGTCATGACAAACCCCCAAGATCATAGCTCGAACCTTTTTAGGTACAAAAATCTGCTTACCCCTCCATAATAGCCTATTCTTTGCTTGTAGTGTGACCCCTGGAGGACTGGGTGTTTCTGCAGAAGCTTGCTGTAACTGAGACATAAGGTCAGTGTGTAATAGTAGGAAATTTCCATCTGGTAAAATGGTGTCTGGTATTAGGATGTCTCTTGGATCTTCGAACATGCGCGACAACGCATCAGGCTTAGTGTTCTTTGATCCGGGCCTGTACGTAATATGGAATGAGAATCTTGAGAAAAAGAGGGCCCAGCGAGCTTGGTGTGGTTTTAGGCGTTTTAGTGGATCGCAGATATTCAAGATTCTCATGATCCGTGTAGATCAGAATTGGATGGGCCCCTCCCTCCAACAAGTACCTCCATTCCTCCAACGCGGCTTTGATCGCCAAAAGTTCCTGATCCCCTACATTGTAGTTTCTTTTTAGCTGACGTGAGTTTGCGTGAAAAGAATGCCACTGGATGGGTCACTTCTTTGAGGCCTTGACATTGTGATAGAATTGCCCCAACTGCACTTTCTGAAGCATCCACCTCCACAATATAGGGCAAGGTAGAGTCTGGGTGACTTAAGACAGGAGCAATGGTAAACCGTCTCTTCAAAGTTTCAAAAGCAGCTTGAGCCTCAGAAGTCCAACAGAAACAAATACCTTGTTTGGTCAGCTGTGTAATAGGGTGAATGATAGCAGAAAAGTTCTTGATAAACTTGCGAAAAAAATTGGCAAAGCCCACGAATCGTTGTATTCCCTTCTTGTCTGTGGGGGCTGGCCAATCTAGTATCGCTGAGACTTTCTGTAGGTCCATCTTGATCCCTTCGGTCGAAATGATCAGACCTAAGAACTGGATGCTCCGTTGCTCAAAGTCGGATTTTTCGGCTTTGGCATAAAGTCCATATTTGCGGAGCCGGCACAATACGCTTTTAACATGCCCTCGGTGCACCTCTAATGATACAGACAATGTCAAGATGTCATCAAGGTAGACACCCACGAAAATATCCAGAAAGTCTTTGAAAATGTTGTTAATAAAGTACTGGAAGGTGGCAGTGGCATTACAAAGGCTAAAGGGCATAACTAGATATTCAAAGTGCCCAAATCGGGTACGGAAGGCAGTTTTCCATTCATCCCCTTCTCGTATGCGAACCAGGTTATAGGCCCCTCTAAAATCCAGCTTAGTAAAAATGCTTGCTGATTTGAGTCTTTGGAACAGTTCAGGGACTAGAGGAAGGGGGTAGCGATTTTTCACTGTTATTTTATTTAGGTCACGATAGTCCACACTAGAGGTCGACCGATATGGGTTTTTCTCTGGCCGATGCCGATGCCGATATTTAGAAATCGCGGTGGCCGATGGCCGATATATGATGCCGATTTTTTGGGGCCGATATATTAGGCCGATTTTTTTTTTTTTTTCTTTTTTTCTTCATCTCATAAAATCTAACAGTTAGACCCCTTTCACACTGGGGCGTTTTTCAGGCACTTTTGGGCTAAAGATAGCGCCTGTAAAACGGCTCCCCTGCAGTCTGTGTGATATCCCGAGTGCTTTCACACTGAGGCGATGCGCTGGCAGGATGTTAAAAAAAAGTCCTGCAAGCAGCATCTTTGGAGCGGTGTATACCGCTCCTCCACCATCCTGCCCATTAAAATGAATGCGCACCGCTGCCGAAGCGCCTGCAAAGCGTTTCGGCAGCAGCGCTTCATGGGCGCATTTAACCCCTTCCTCGGCCTCTAGCTGGGTTATAAGCGCCCCGCTAGCAGCTAACGCCTGTCCGCTCCAGTGTGAAAGCAGCCTTAAGTAATAAGTGATACCGAAAATTTTTTACATTTAAACATTTATTAAACAAAACAAACCTCCAATCAGTTCACTTCTATGTATAATTTAGATTTAAAAAAATAACTATATCTTAAATATTAAATACACAAAAACAGGTAATCAAAACTTTTGGACGAAAAAAATGGGCTAACTTTACTGCTTATTTTTTTTTTTTTTTATTTCATTAATTTTTTTAAAAAAAATTGCGTTTGAAAGACCGCTGCGCAAATACCGTGTGACATAAAATATTGCAACAACCGATATTTTATTCCCTAGGGTCTCTGCTAAAAAAATATATATATATAATGTTTGGGGGTTCTAAGTGATTTTCTAGCAGAAAATACAGGATTTTTACTTGTAAGCAACAAATGTCAGAAAAGATTTAGTCTTTAAATGGTTAAACTGAGAACTTCTACACACTAGTTCAGCTCATTGAAAAACAACCTGAATATACAATGTTTCTTCTTATCAGATTTGGCAGGCTGCCCAGGGAGGGGAGAATCCTCTCCACAGATAATCTCAGGAAACTTGCATTGACTTCTATTAGGCCCCTTTCACACGTGCGGACCGTATGTCCGTATTTCATCCATCCGTTTTCGGATGAAATACGGACATACATGCATCCCTATGGGATAGCGGGTGTCAGCGGATGTACAATCGCTAACACCCGATGTTGTCCGGCTCCGCTCTCGTCCGATTCTGCGGACGGAAGAAAATCCTATTTTTCTATCCGTCTGCAGAGCGGATCGGATGATCACGGACAGACGGTCCGTGTTCCTCCGATCCCCCATAGGGGAGAGCGGAGATCTGACAGGGCGGTCCCTGCACAGTGTGCGGGTCCCGCCCTGTCATCTGCCTGCTCAGCTGGGGAAAGCGGAGCGATCCCCGCTGAGCAGCGGATAAACACGGGGCGGATCAACACGGATCCGTCCCGTGTGAAAGGGGCCTTACAGAAGTCATTTGCAAGTCCCGCTGAAGTTATATCGGCTTTTTTTATCAGCACAATCAGCCGATGCCGATTAAGTAAAAAAAAGCCAAATATCGGCCGATATATCGGTCGACCTCTAGTCCACACATGGTCTCAGGGAATGATCCTTCTTTTCTATGAAAAATATACCAGCACCGGCTGGTGAAGTACAGGGACGGATGAATCCTTTCTGCAGATTCTCATTAATATAGTCCTTCAGAACTCCTAAATCCCGCTCAGATAAAGGGAAGATGTGCCTGAATGGAATCTCGGCCCCAGGAAGGAGCTCAATGGGGCAGTCATAAGGTCTGTGTGGAGGAAGGGTATCTGCTCCTCGTTTACTGAAAACGTCCAGGTATTCGTGGTAAGAATTCGGAACTACTTGACATAATACAGGGTCTGCGTCCATACACAGCAGGGTAGCAGGTGATGGTGGTGAAGTTTCCAAACAGTGTCTCTGGCAATATGTTGACTGGAACTTGACACTTCCGGATTCCCAGTCTATCTGTGGGTTGTGGGCCTGTAGCCAAGGTAGGCCCATGATGATGGGAAATAAGGCCGAAGAGATTGCGTCTAAACGCAGCAGCTCTCGGTGGTTGATGGAAGAGATGGTGGTTACCAGTCCAGATTTAATGCGAGACCCATCGGCCAGGAATACAGTGAGTCCCTGTCCTCTGGTTTGTAGAGGAATGTGTTCCTGAGCTGCGAAGGACTGGTCGATGAAACAGCTACACGCTCCAGAATCAATAATAGCGGTCACTGATACGGTTCTTCCCGGTAGTTGGAAGGAAACACGCAGAGCGATATGAGCTGAGCTGGCAGACAAGGCAGGCAGGGGTGACTGCTTGAGTGAAGAAAGGGAAAGACAAGCAGCTTGGCAGGACAGGTATGTACGAAGTGACCGGCTTCTCCACAGTACAGGCAGAGGTTATTTACTCGTCGGCGTTGGCGTTCTTCTGGAGTCAAAGAAGAGCGAATCAGACCCGATTGCATGGGTTTAGGCACCACTGGAGTGGGGAAAGCGGAATTTCCAGGAGCCCGGTGAGGAGAAGCAGGGATCTTAGGTAACATCCAGGTTGGACGGAAGTGCTGTGTGGTTCTTTCAGACCTGCGTTCTCGTAGGCGGCGGTCAATCTGAATGGACAGAGTGATTAGGGCTTCCAGAGAGCTTGGCACCCCGACCCGCGCGAGCTCATCTTTCAGGCTTTCCGAGAGATCCAGATGAAATTGATGACGCAGGGCTGCGTCATTCCAGCTAGTGTCTGCACTCCAGCATTTAAAGTCAGTGACATAGTCCTCTGCCGCTCTACGGCCTTGCTGGAGTGCATGAAGAGCAGCTTCAGCAGTGGTGGTTCGTTGTGGGTCATCATAAATCAGCGCCATGGTGTCAAAGAACATTTGCATGGTGTTTAGTTATGCGTTGTTCTCTTCTAACAGCCGGTGGGCCCAAGACTGCGGTTCCCCTTGGAGGAGGCAAATAATGAATCCCACCTTGGTGGTTTCCAGGGAAAAAGTCTGCGGCTGGACAGCAAAGTAGAGCTGACAGGCATTGCGAAAGGCTCTAAATTTACTCCGATCACCGGAAAACCTCTCCGGAGTAGGTACACAGGGCTCAGGGGGTAACATCATTACTATATGGCTGGCTAAAGCCCCAGCTTGGGTGATGGAGGAGGCAGGATCAGATGCAGAGGCCGTGGTTGCTGGAGTGGACAGGGACTGTACCCGCTCTTCCAGATGCATGTATCCTTCCTGCAGTGACTTAACCGCCTGTGTAAGAGCAGCAAGGTGCTGACATATTTCATTCACTGGAGAGGGTCCTCTTGCAGGCTCAGACATAGCTGTTTGGTACTGTTACGTACCTGGGATGTGAGCCTGACGTGTAGAGGAAGGCCTCTCGTACAACTCTGGCTCGCCGGACTACTGGTAGTGATACAGCAGCCACAGGAGCATGGTGGGGTATGAGTGCCTGTAAACAGTTCAATAGTCCGTGTAGTAGCGGTGATCAGCAGGCAGATAGTAGATGAGCTGACACGATGCTTGACTGGTGGCAGGCTGGCATGAACCACAGAGCAGTACCAGATGCAGGATTGCAGGGCTGGGAGCTGTAGCAGGCTGGATGAGCGAGATGCAGGGTCAGACAGGCCGGGTCGGTAATAATCAGGCAGATCAGGCATAGACGGTAGGCAGAAGAGAGGTCAGGTCACAAGCCGAGTAGTACCGGAAGATCAGCAGACAGAATCAGCAGGCAGGATCAGAGTCTATGGGAAGCCGGGATCAGAATAGGCAGCAGGCAATCACAGGTAACAACAAGCTGGATCAGAATCAGAGGTCACACAGGAAACAGGATACAACACAGGAGCTGCAGACCAAACAGCAATGAACCTCTGTAGGAGCCCTGTTTAAATAGCCCGCCTGACTTCAGTATTAGTGACAGGTGTGTGTCCTAAAGTGCTAGCATGCATGCGTGCACGCTGGGTGCTTACATTGAAAGCCTGTCTTCCCTGACAGCATCTGGTGGCAGGTGACACGCTCAGGGCTCCCACTGATTCTGCATTATGGTGAGTTGAATGATTTCATTTTATTTTACAATGTAATAATAGAAATAATGCGCTTCAATCATCCTGACACCATAACAATCATGGCGCCGGGACGATTAAAGTGCTAACACCAGGTGTTTGGAGTATCTTTGTCTGCTGATTGTTAAACTCCGGAAAACGCATATTGCTATTGTGGTGTAGGATCTGGTGCTGCTGTCCCTACATCCCTCCATCCCTCTCCCCCGCTTTCCCCCATTCATCTCAGACTCTAACCACACCCCCTTTAAGCCCCGTCCATTTAAGCCACGCCCACTATTTCACGTAAACCACGCCCATTTTTCATGTGGCACATTTTTAATTTATTCTATGCCACGCCTACAAATGCATGCCCCGCCCCCAGTTATAATGCGACTCCGCCTACAGCCAAAAAAGTGTTCCTAAAATTTTTTTTTACAATGTTGGCAACTATGACAGAGTAGCCAAGTTGACGTCAGAAACTGGGAAAATTAAGGCTCATGTGACAAGTTGCAGCCTGAATGTCTCCCAATGGCTTTATATTAGGTTATATTAGGTCACTCTTCCTATGAGATTTTGTTCGGCAAGTTTGCCATGCACTTGCTGATCTTTTTCTCAGCTGCTGCAGGTCCTGCACTTGGATCTCACAGAGAATGTTGCTGATCTCCAAAGGTTTTTGACTACAACTTATTTATGTGTTTTCTCCCCATTTCCAGATCCTAACAGTCTGGAAGGATCTCATGAATGACAGCCAGGAGATTAAGTGGTTGTTAAAATATTTATAAGTGTAGCGCCCAGAGACGTGACTAGAACCTTCAGGGCCTCGGTGCAAAAAACCATAACTGCCCCCCCCTGACTCCAAGCTGGGGACCCTCATAGTGGCGGAACACCAGGGCCCAGTCGCAGAGTTCAGGAGTACAATAACTACATACAGAGTTCAGAAGTGCATTATGTATAGAGTGCAGAGTGAAGGGTTGCACTATATACAAAGTAAAAAGTTTAGGGGTGTGCTGTGTACAAAATGCATGGTTTAGTGGTGCTCTTTGCACAGTGTGCAACACCCACTCCCCAACTTGCCTGGCTCTAGTAACTCCCTATGTAGGCAGCCACAGGCCCATCCTGTATAGGTGATCTGTGTAGTGATCTGTTACATCTGGAAGCCGCTGAGAGCAAAGCTGTGCCATGTAAACACAGAAGTGACACCAGTGAGCGTGAGCAGAAGGTGAACGCTGGAGGTGACAGAATGGAGTTCTGCTACATTCTGGCTGCAAAACTGGGTGAGAGTGCCACATAACAATGCCTAGTGGGCTGGATTTTTCCTGCGGGCATTGTGTTTGACATATATGATGTAGAACATGCTGCAGGCAGATGTGCAAGCTACAGACTATCTTGTGTTCACAGGCACCACCATACCAGGGTTATGCCATGCTCACACTATAGATTACACAATGCATGGTGTGACCAGTGGCGGCTGGTGCTCAATTTTTTTGGGGGGGCCTACAGACAAACAGATTGATAGGCAGATAGGTACACAGACAGACGGATCGATAGGCAGGCAGATCGATAGTTACGCAGACAGATCGATAGGCAGATAGGTACACAGACAGATTGATAAGCAGACAGATCGATAGGTACACAGACAGACAGATCGATAGGCAGACAGATCGGTAGGTACACAGACAGACAGATCAGTACACAGACAGACAGATCGATAGGCAGACAGATCGATAGGTACACAGACAGACAGATCAGTACACAGACAGACAGATCGATAGGCAGACAGATCGATAGGTACACAGACAGACAGATCGATAGGCAGACAGACGGACAGACAGATCGATAGGCAGGCAGATCGATAGGTACACAGACAGACAGATCAGTACACAGACAGACAGATAGGTACACAGACAGACAGATCAGTAGGAAGGCAGATCGATAGGTACACAGACAGACAGATCGATAGGTACACAGGCAGACAGATCAGTACACAGACAGACAGATCGATAGGCAGACAGATCGATAGGTACACAGACAGACAGATCAGTACACAGACAGACAGATCGATAGGCAGACAGATCAGTACACAGACAGACAGATCGATAGGCAGACAGATCGATAGGTACACAGATCGATAGGCAGGCAGATAGGTACACAGACAGACAGATCGAAAGGCAGACAGACGGACAGACAGACAGATCGATAGGCAGGCAGATCGATAGGTACACAGATCGATAGGCAGGCAGATTGATAGGTACACAGACAGATCGATAGACAGGCAGACAGACGGACAGACAGACAGATCGATGGGCAGACAGACGGACAGACAGACAGATCGATAGGCAGGCGGATAGGTGCACAGACAGATAGATCAGTACACAGGCAGGCAGATTGATAGATAGATAGATAGATAGATAGATAGATAGATAGATAGATAGATAGATAGATAGATAGATAGATAGATAGATAGATAGATAGATAGATAGATAGATAGATAGATAGATAGATAGAGACCTGGTGAAGGTGAGGATATGCTGTATATGATGGCTGTAGCAGGACACAGTGCTGGGACCCCTCATGGTCAACATATAAATGCTCCTGCAGATTGCTGGGTGAATGGAGGTTAACTCGGGGCACAGAAGAAGCAGGGCACCCCCTCCCCCCTCCTCCCTCAACCGTCCGATCACAGATCATCATCACAGGATGGGAACATTACACAAGGAATTACAAGGAACATTGCAAGGTATGTGGAGGGACAGACACTGACAGTGTCAGATCACATTACCTTGATTCTTGCTTCATGGAGCCGACTTCTCACTGGCATAGAAACCAAAAGTAAGAGTGACACAGCTGTCCGGGCTAAAGCACAGCTCAAGTCCTACAGCGGTGCTAATGGTCAGATAGGCAGACAGACAGAAGTCTGACCCAATGAGAGTGGAGAGGCGCTTAGCTTTGCGCCACAAAGCAACACAAAACCCAGCAAATGTAGCGTCTCGCCTGCAATCACGGGATTGCATTGGCATGACGCTTCTATAGTGCAATGTGGCCGGCGCCCGAGCACAGTAAATTTAAAGAACTTTTTTTTTTTTTTTTTTGTCACTAGCTTTGGGGGGGGGGGGCGGCGCCCAGGCCCCCCCTATGGACAGGCCGCCACTGGGTGTGACTATACTGAACACAACTATGCAGACTTTACTATACCCACCATACACATCCTATAAATAATTTAATAATATAATTGCATGTAGAACATCCCTGTGATGGGTCTCTCACCACCTCCCCCCGCCGTCCCAGGTTCACACATAGAGAATGCAAAACACTTTGAGTTGCATACCTCCATCCAGAGCATTGCAGCCCTGTACAGTGACAGCAGCCATGTCAAGGACTCCCAGAGGGGCCCTGTTTGCCCGACTGGTCTCCGCATCGCTGCATGCAGGGCTTGCTCCCGCAGTAATGAGGATCGCACTCTGGAATGTTCCATTGCGGCACTCAGGGGAGGGGGGTGGTGCGCGGTCTGTGTCTAGTAAAAAGCTCCCCGCACAGCAAGTGGAAAGCCCCCCCCCCCCTGCACATGGTATGGTCAGAAATAGAGAAATAGAAGCAAGATCGCTCTAGGGGAATCGGAGCCTGCAACGGGAAAAAAATTCTGGTATGCTGGAGGGTACTGACAGGGCTCCACGCAAGGCCCCCCTGGAGCATGGGGCCGGGTTCCTAGCAGTAGCTAAGCATGGCCGGGCGGGCCCCTGATGGTGGAGAATGGCCAGGCAGCAGTGAAGGTCCAGGGTCCAGTCGCAACTGCGACTCTGGTAGTTCCGCCACTGGTAGCGCCCTCCCAGATAGGTTGCTGTAATCAGCAGGCCAGCAAGTGATTGGTTTGGTCTGCTCAGTGCTCTACAGACTGCAAGTTTGATTACTTCCCCCTGTCTTCTGGAGGTTTCCGGAATATAGTGTATGGGAGAATCAGATGAACAGCCAGAATATTTAGGCAACCCCAGCCAATCCCCAGATGGTTGCTGGGAGAGTCTGGAGCCTGGGAGAGCAGTGTTCTTCCCCAGGAGGATAGGTTCCCAGGTAGAAGGGCTGCTTCCCTTCCTGGCAGTGCAGCTGGAGATTCTGCTTCTCGTTCAGGTCCCAGCTGAGCATAGCTGTGGGGCTTGTACTACTGCAAGGTCCTTTTGGAGCTAAAAGAGGGGTTTTACTGAGGATCCAATTTTGAGGTTCTACTGAATAAACTGTCTACCTGAGTCTGGAGAGACATCCAAGTCCCAGGGACACTAGGAGTATAGAACTGAGGGAGGGATCCTGGTAACTGTTGCTGCTGCTAACCCCTAGTGCACTAAGTTGAAGGCTTGCCTGGTCTGGAACATTGCTAATAGTGTCTCAGTGCTGTCCAATTTATGTCCTACAGCTCAAAGGACTGTGTTAAGAAGTAGCTGCAAAGGGAAGAGCGTCTTCGCATTCCTGTTCAGTATCTTGGAGCAGTGGTCTCCAAACTTTGGCCCGGGGGCCGGATGTGGCTTTTTGCTTGCCTTTATCAGGCCCTTGGGACACTATTCCTCCCATTGCTACATGGCACTATTCCTACTAGATCAACAGTGGAGCATAATTCCTCCCACTGATACCAACAATAGAGCACTCTTCCTACCACTGACCTAAACATTGGGGCACTATTCTTCTCACTGACACCAATGATGGGTCACTATTCCTCCCAATGATATAAACGATGTGTCACTATTCCTTCCAATGATAACATTGATGAGGCACTATGCTTCCCACTGATACCAATGATCGGTCACTATTCCTCCCAAGGATACCAACGATAGGTCACTATTCCTCCCAATGATACTAATGATTGGGCATTATTCCTCCCACTGATACCAATTATGGGCCACTATTCTTTCCAAAGATACCAACGATGGGTCACTATTCCTTCCAATAATGGGGCACTATTCTTCTCACTGACACTAATTATGGGTTACTATTCCTCCAAATGATACCAGCGATGGGGCACTATTCCTCCTAATGATACCAATGATGGGACACTATTCCTCCCAATGATACCAACGATGGGGCATTATTCTTCCCAATAAAACCAATGATGGGGCACTATTCATCCTAATGATACCAATGATAAGGCACTATTCCTCCCAATGATACCAATGATGGGGCTCTATTCCTCCCACCGATACCAATGATAGGGAACTCTTGCTCCCAATTATACCAATGATGGAGCACTATTTCTTCCCCTAATACCAATAATGTGGCATTATTCTTCCCACTGATATCAATGATGGGGCATTCTTTACTCCCATTAATGCTAGGGCATTTTCTACTCCCGCTGGCCACAGTCTGGTCCCCTCAAAGTCTGAAGGACAGTAAACTGGCCCTTTGTTAAGAAAGTTTGGAGTCCCCTGTCTTGGAGTATCCCACAGCTTCCCTAAGCCCCATATAAGGTAATCTGCAATAAACTGTAAAAAAAAGGCAGTCTCTAGACCAGGGGTGTACAGCTCATGGGCCACATGCGGCCCAAGAGAGTTGAGAATGCATGCCTGGAGGGATGCCAGGGATGCTGCGCAAGAATAGCAGGTGCGGTGGCTGGCACAGACAAGCCTGTCCCATGCGTGTTCGGAGAGACGTCGGGGATGCCGTGCAGACATAGCAGACTCACTGACAAGCTAGGCACAGGCATGTCTGGAGGGATGCCGGGCTGCCGTGTTTGCAATAGCAGTAGCAGATGCAGGGACTCCTGCTAGCTCCAGGGTAGTAAATGCCACATGGCTGGATCTAGGGGGGTGCTGGGGAGGGCCGTGCCCCCTCCAGATTTCAGTTTCCAAAACAGAAGATCGGCAATTCTGTGTATATGCTCATTAAAATCTTCTTTTATTCAGGCATTCCCCATAAAGACACAGCCTTAGGTACAGAGATGTTACCTCTACTGTCACATCTCTGTATCTAAGGCTGTGTTTTTCTATGGAATGCCTGAATAAAAGAAGATGTTAGTGACCATATACACAGAGTTGCCGATCCTCTGTTTTGGAATATGTTGCAATAGTGCTGCAGCTGCAGACCGGGCACCCAGTTGCCCTTAGGCTTGGTTCACACTTGTGCAGGTGGTTCCCGCTGCGTGTCCGCACCGGTTCCTGCAGACGCAACTACCTGCACAGAAAAACGCAGGAGATACACTGGAAATCGCAGCATCCGCTTTCCACACTGGGAGCCGCACTGCACTTGTGGTTTCTAAGCAGGCTACCAATTCAAAAATGGTGCAGGGGTTTCTTTCCCTTGTCTTGGTCCCACTTTCCTCTTTTTCTTTCTTTTTCTAACTGATACTTCAGGGGTCTGGCCTCCTGTGGCGGTCAGAGAAATACACCTTGAGCCCAGTTAGCATCACTTTTATTGTACTACATGTGAACAGGAGTGTTCTTACCCGTGTGGTCCAACCCTGCATGACCTGAGTTATGACTAATATTGCTAGAGCAGGTTTTAGCTATGGACCAACTGGAGCGATGCAAGACCTTCTTGTAGCTACTCTTCCTCTTCTCCTTCCCTTGTCTCCTTGTCTCCCGTTCCTTCCTTTTCCCTCTTTTTTCATACCAATAGTCTATAACACTTAGCCTCTTCCCTTAGATACAGTCATTAATGATAATTTGTTCACACAACAACACCTGGGATTACCTTCCCAGCTAGTGAGACGCCAAGCTCATCCCCACGGGCTCTCCAGGCTAAACCTCCATCAAGTTGGACATCAATATTCTGCAGGTGAATTTAGGAAATATATTATAAACGTTTTTTTTTTTTTTTTTAATGAAACTTATACGCTTATATCTACATATTTAACATATGAGTTATAAATACAGCCTGTTTTTTATTTCTATTCATTGTCATTTTTTTCCTCCTGTCTCCTTCTCTTTTCCCCCCTCTCCTGGGTTTACTCGCAATGTATGAAACAGGTTTCATCATGCCTATTAGATTTATTGCATTATTGAATCATGACCTCAATATAATATATGTACAACTAGTCATTATGCAAAAATATCAGGATTGTTAATAATATATACTTATGCCTTATCTTTACAGTGTGTATATACATATATAAAAATGATCCTATAATCTGAGGCCCCGATGAAGCGGGCCATCCCACGAAACGTGTAGGCCGACTGTACAGATTCCTTTACCAGGATCACAACACCCTGGATAAGTTACACTGCAATACTGTTTTTAACTTATTTTTTTCTTGATTATTTAACTTTTTTATGGATATATGTCGAATAAAATTGTATACATTCTTCTTTTAAATTTTCTTGATTTGTGTATTTTTCTTAAAAACCCTACATGATACATCTAAAGTCCCACCCAACCTTACTCCAATTTTTGTATATGCTTTCCCGGGATGGTACTCATGTAGTGTCTAATCATCCCACATTTACACCCCCCCCCCTCCCCCACATTTTTTGACTATATTGATATGATGTTTTTTGCTCTTATTAATGGACTGTGCTATTGTTAATGATGTTGCTCAGCAGTGATGTCTGCCTTACAGATGGAACATACCCTTGAAGTTTTTACTTTTATGTTCTTGTCTTCATTTCTGTTATCTTTATTCACTTTGCATGGCTTTTTGGGAATCTAATAAATATTGATTGTGCAAAAAAAAAAAAAAAAAAGTGGTGCAGGGACCTTTTCCCTGTGTTTTAAGGAGGCCCGGCAGCCCATGCAAACGGATGGACTGCTATGCCTGCACAAAACACGGCTCACAAAGCCG
This sequence comes from Lithobates clamitans, assembly GCA_037952925.1. Taxonomy (NCBI): domain Eukaryota; kingdom Metazoa; phylum Chordata; class Amphibia; order Anura; family Ranidae; genus Lithobates; species Lithobates clamitans. The sequence continues at coordinate 1,929,947 of JBBGZY010001611.1, forward strand.
CACAAGTGTGAACCAAAGGTTATTGTTAGTGTATTTATGTGTGGCCCAAGAAAATTTCTCTTCTTCCAATGTGGCTCAGGAAGGTCATCCCTGCCTAGACTGTTTCCTGAGCCTGGGGAGTGAATGTTGCCATCTGCCTGGCTGCTGTTGTACAAAAGGAAAGGGAAAAGAACCCGGGATACAAATCAGTAGCCCTTGCAGGGGTAAAGCTACATAAAGAAAAGTTGTAGTCACGATACACATATTTCATTTATGGTCACCTTAACTGTCTTTAATATGGCAATTACTCTTGTTTTATCTATATCACTACTGAGGGAGATAAGGGGGGTCATCATTTAGACATACAGTGCATTGAAAAAGTAAGCACACTGTGACAGACCTAGCCGGGACAGAGGCTTTTTGAAGGGACTGAATGCAAGCCTCTTGCCTACCGATTATGGGCCCTGGCATTTGGGGGAACGGTACTCGTTGTGAGCTGTATGCCTGGGGACCCTTGTGGTGGCGTTACTTTAGATTCAGGTCCATGTCCCCCAAGACACACAGACTCTAAAGACCCTGGATACGCCATTGTGACGGGAGTCACTAATAGGGGCACAAGGTGAATAAGAACCCCACTATGATCTGTGCTAGTCAGACTCAATGCTGTATATATGTATATATAATGTATGCTGTCTCATTATGTTGTGTACTATTTGCTGTGATGTTTGGGGTGTGGCTGTATTCCACACGAGTGTTCTATTGTTTCTGATATTATGGGATGTTTATCTCTATGGAGGAAGGGGGGATTCCTCCAGCAGCCCCCTGCTGATAAGACTGTTTACTAATGAGAAGTTTGAACACCTGACCTGTGTGTCTATTGTCATGGACAGTTTAATCCGCCCTGTTTTCCAAGGGTGGGGGGAGAGAGTCTCTGAGTTATTTTATCTGTTGTGTTCATGTGTGATAATAAATGAGTTGATTCCTGCTTGAACCTCAAGATAGAGCCTCGTCTCGTATTTGGGGGAGAATTATTCGCATGGGTTTCTTGTTCGGAAACATGGTGGTGACAGCGTCATGTTTTGGAGATGCTTTTCTTCAGCAGGGACAGGGAAGCTGGTTAGAAAGAAAACATGTAGGAGTCTACAAAAGACTTGAGACTGGGGCAGAGGTTCACCTTCCAGCAGGACAACGACCCTAAACATACAGCCAGAGCTACAATGGAATGGTTTACATCAACGCATAATCATGTGTTAGAATGGTGATACAGAAAGGATGCCGCTTGCCCAGATCTATAGCTGGATATCGCAGTAAGAAGCATTGGAAGGCTAACAACAGGTATAAACAAGGCCAAGGATAAATCCAGGGAAAAAACCAAGCTTAACTTTCCGACCAGCTCGCAGACAACCAAATAACCTTTTAGTATGCGTTAAAAGCAGGGGTTTAGTCTGCACACATTTGCAAATGCATGCATAAGCCACAGAGCCTCATCAAGGCACCCTGGTATCTGTGGTACCTAACACTAACTTATAAGTGTCCCCACAGTGGAGGCACATGCATTCTGATGAATAGGTGAGAGCAGGTGGACTGAAGGGGAGCCACCCCTTCCTAAAGGTACAGGGGCACACTGAACACCCAGCATATAGCACAATGGCTGCAAAGGTATCAGTGTGTTGCCTGACCAAAAAACACGACAGTGATACTGCCACTTGCCCCATCTATAGCTGGCTATCGCAGTAAGAAGCATTGGATGGAGCCAAAAACAGGTCAATCTTAGAAGAAAACCTGCTAGAGTCTGCAAAAAAACTTGAGACTGGGGCAGAGGTTCACCTTCCAGCAGGACAACGACTCTAAACATACAGCCAGAGCTACAATGGAATGGTTTGGATCAAAGCATATTCATGTGTTAGAATGGCCCAGTCAAAGTCCAGACCTAAATCCAATTTGGAATCTGTGGCAAGACCTGAAAATTGCTGTTCACAGACGCTCTCCATCCAATCTGACAGAGCTTGAGCTTTTTTGAAAGGATGGATGGGCAAAAATTTCACTCTCTAGATGTGCAAAGCTGGTAGAGACATCACCAAAAAGACTTGCGGTTGTAATTGGAGTGAAAGGCGGTTCTACAAAGTATTGACTCAGAAGGGCTGAATACAAATGTACCCCACACTTTTCACATATTTATTTGTAAAAAATGTTGAAAACCATTTATCATTTTCCTTCCACTTCACAATTATGTGCCACTTTGTGTATCTCGAAAGGGGAAGGGGATGAGGATAGGAGAGATGTGGGAGGGGGTATAATTAAGGGAGTGGGAGAGGGAAGAAGAGGGGGAAGGGAGGGAGCATGAAGGGGGTGAGAGAGAAAAAAAAAGGGGGAAGGGGAGGGAAAGGTAGGTTGAGAGGCCATCTCTGACTTCCATCCTCACTTTTATTTATGTAATTTGGGGGCACTGCTGTGGGTGCTTGTCAAAAGGGGGGGTGGGATGACAGGTTAAAAAACTGATTTGTTAGGGATGTAGGGGTCCGTACATGTAGGAGAGGGCTCCAAGTATATGTGTTTGAATATTTTAGTTAGGTAGGTTGCAGAAATTAAGATAATCAGGCGTCGTCTGGAAGTGCAACCAGCAGCTCCATTTTCTATTAAATTTAGTTGGGTTATCATGAGCAATATGAATTAATTCCTCCATTTCGGACACTTTGCGGATTCTAGCAAACCATTCTCGAATTGTGGGGGTATGTGTCGAGTTCCAGTGTAAGGGGATGCATTGTTTCGCTGCGCTTATCATGTGCATCTCTAATGATTTGTGGTATGTCTTGTGTGATAAGGGAGAGAGGTGGAGTAGGAATTGGACTGGGGAGAATTCTAGGTCGTATAAGGTGACTTGAGGCATGATTCGGTGTACTTCTGTCCACAGTGCCTGCCCAAGACATTGTGCTGCCTGGTACAAAGTATGAAATGCTGCCCCCCCCCAAAAAAAAAAAATCACGCCCACCAAAATGCCCCTACATCCATTATTTTATATCATGGTAACTAAAGTGGACCTGTCATGGCTCTATACATGTATATAGGAGTATAAAGAGGACCTGTAAAAATAAAAACCGCAGAGGTGATCAAATACCACCAAAAGAAAGCTCTATTTATGGGAAAGAAGGACGTAAATTTTGTTTGGGTGCAACGTCGCACGACCGCGCAATTGTCAGTTAAATCAACGCAGTGCCGAATCGCAAAAACAATGATTGAAGTGCAATATTTCTACTATTACATTGTTATATAAAATAAAATAGTTCAGCTCACACATTGCGGATTGTCACTTGCCACGACTCCACCTGCCACACGTAGCGGATTGTCACTTACCTCACGTACAGGATTTTTGCTTGCCACGTCAGCTGCCACACATACTGGATAGTCGCTTGCCACGTCACCTGCCACACGTACCGGATTGTCACTTGCCACACGTAGCGGATTGTCACTTGCCACACATAGCAGATTGTCACTTGCCACGTCACCTGGCACACATTATGGATTGTCACTTGCCAGCCCGTTCCGCCCGCTCCGCTGCAGATCCCACTGTGAGGAGCCCGGTGTTCTGCTGAGAAAGGTCCCCCATCGGATAGTGTCCACCCTGTACTGCGCAGGCGCAGTGCTTGCGCAGTACGGAGGACAAAGGAGACGCCGAAAGTCTCCGAACATGAACAGCGGGAGCGTGTGGCACAATGTACTCTGAAGCTCAGGCGCCATGTAGAGCTCATGAACAGCTGTTCATGTTCAGAGACTTTCGGCGTCTCCTTTGTCCTCTGCACTGCGCAAGTGCTGCGCCTGCGCAGTATAGGGCGGACGCAATACGATGGGGGGCCTTTCTCGGCGGATCCTCACAGTGGGATCCGCAGCGGATCGGGCGGAACAGGCTGGCTGGCAGGCGGGTGGCAATTTGCCGCCCCCCTGAAAGTGCCACCTGGAAGCATGGCTCCATCGGATCCCATTGTAGGGCCGGTCCTGTCTGTCCAGAAAGTTTGTATAGAGGTGCAAGACCACCATATGTGCAGTAGGTTTCGAAAGGGGTGAGTTGTCTCGAGCATTTGGAGTCTTTGTCTAGGGATTGCAGGTAGCACGCAAGCAGTAGGTATGTATGGAGCAACTTCTGATGACATTTTCAATTACACATTGATATATTCCTTTGATCTTATCAACCTACACATTTCAAATACTTGATCTGCCACCCCTGTCTGGGCTGTAAATCCACATTCCTATAATTTCTAGGGTGTTTTTCATTATATTAATCTCATCCGCTTAAAGTGGTAGTAGACCGCCAAAACCCCCCTCCCCCCCCCCCCAAAACCTGCAAGACAATAGCATAATATGCTAGTATGCATCGCATACTAGCACATTATGAAATACCTTAGAACAAAGTTCCCGCAGCTTGCCCGGTCACCGCCGAGGGGGCTGACATGTTCCCTCTGTGTTTCTTCCGAGTTTGCGGGCCCCGGTGCTGTGAGTGGGTGCGTTGATGTCACTCCTGCACATGCGCACAGGAGTCCTCCATTCCGACAAGCTCTGGCACGAGCCGCAGGTCCGTCAGTGCGCATGCGCCACCGACGTCAGCGGCTGCATGAAGGGTGAATATCTCCTAAACCGTGCAGGTTTAGGAGATATACATTTTACCTACAGGTAAGCTATATTATAGGCTTACCTGTAAGTAAAAATTACAAAGCGGGCAATATAACCGCTTTAATACATGCTAATAGTTCCAATATAGGAGTGCCAGCTTCTGCAAGATTTAAGTTTTCATCTCCCATAAGATAGATGTAAACCCTTACTGGATGACATTCAGGGGTCTGTTTATTAAAAATCTAATTAGTCCCCATATTTTGTGTAATATGTCTATTTCCTATGATCACCAGCTCCATCTAGTGACCATAATGTTATAGTTTCCTGAAATACCCCAATCATAAAAATTATGGCCACTAGAGAGAGCTGCGAATCATAGGAAATACACATAGGACACAAAATACATTATTTATAGTGGCTGTGAATGTGTGAGAAATTTGCACAGCAAATATTTTATAGATAGACCCCTTAGTTTGCTCTGTGTACCAAATGTCCATTTTTTTATTTTTCCCTATTTCAGGGCTGATGATCTTTGTAGCCCCATTCAGGCACTGCATAGCTGCCACACATTTGCTGTGAACCAGCTTCTGGATAGTGACAATGGAGGACCATGTCTACCCAATGTGCTTGGACTAAGCTTCATATATTCTCAACCAGGGTTGAAGAATCATTCCTTACATTGGTGGTCAGTAGAAAGAAGGATTATTCCATAGGTTGGTTGTACGTAGGAGTTGAAATGTCCACTTACATTGATGGTCAGTAGAAGGAAGATTGCTCCCTAATATTGGTGGTCACTGGTCAGTAGAAGGAAGAATGCTCCTTACATTGGTGATCAGTGGGAAGAATGCTCCTTACATTGGTGGTCAGTGGGAAGAATGTTCCTTACATTGGTGATCAGTGAGAAGAATGCTCCTTACATTGGTGATCAGTGGGAAGAATGCTCCTTACATTGGTGGTCAGTGGGACAAATGTTCCTTACATTGGTGGTCAGTAGAAGGAAAAATGTCCCTTTACATTGGTGGTCAGTAGAAGGAAGAATGTCCCTTACATTGTTGGTCTGTAGAAAGAAGAATTGTCCTTACATTGGTGGTCAGTAGAAGGAAAAATTCCCTTAACCACTTGCCGACCGCCTCACGCCTATATACGTGAGCAGAGCGGCACGGGCAGGCAAAATCACGTACCTGAAACGTGATTGCCTTCCCGCGGGTGGGGGGTCCGATCGGACCCCCCCCCGGTGCCAGCTGCGGTCGGCATTTGGTTGGGAGCGATGACAGACGAGGGGGAGGCCATCCGATCGTGGCCCCCCCCTCGCGATCGCTCCCAGCCAATGACAAACATCCCCTGCCTCTGTATAGTACACAGAGGCAGAGGATGTGATGTCATCTCTCCTCGGTCTGGCAGTTTCCGTTCCAGCGCCGAGGAGAGATGACATGTAAGTGCACAAACACTCACACACAACACAGTAGAACATGCCAGGCATACATTACACCCCCGATCCCCCCCCGATCGCCCCCCGATCCCCCCCCAATCACCCCCCCCCTGTCACAAACTGACACCAAGCAGGTTTTTTTTTTTTTTCCCTGATTACTGCATAGTGTCAGTTTGTGACAGTTAGCAGTGGTGGGACAGTGAGTATTACCCCCCTGTAGGTCTAGGGTACCCCCCCTACCCCCCCTAATAAAGTTTTAACCCCTTGATCACCCCCCCTCACCAGTGTCGCTAAGCGATCATTTTTCTGATCGCTGTATTAGTGTCGCTGGTGACGGTAGTTAGGGACGTAAATATTGAGGTTCGCCGTCAGTGTTTTATAGCGACAGGGACCCCCATATACTACCTAATAAATGTTTTAACCCCTTGATGGCCCCCTAGTTAACCCTTTCACCACTGATCACCGTATAACCGTTACGGGTGACGCTGGTTAGTTCGTTTATTTTTTATAGTGTCAGGGCACCCGCCGTTTATTACCGAATAAAGGTTTACCCCCCTGTAGGTCTAGGGTACCCCCCTTACCCCCCTAATAAAGTTTTAACCCCTTGATCACCCCCTGTCACCAGTGTCCCTAAGCGATCATTTTTCTGATCGCTGTATTAGTGTCGCTGGTGACGCTAGTTAGGGACGTAAATATTTAGGTTCGCCGTCAGCGTTTTATAGCGACAGGGACCCCCATATACTATCTAATAAATGTTTTAACCCCTTGATGGCCCCCTAGTTAACCCTTTCACCACTGATCACCGTATAACCGTTACGGGTGACGCTGGTTAGTTCGTTTATTTTTTATAGTGTCAGGGCACCCGCCGTTTATTACCGAATAAAGGTTTAGCCCCCTGATCGCCCGGCGGTGATATGCGTCGCCCTAGGCAGCGTCAGATTAGCGCCAGTACCGCGAACACCCACGCATGCACCGTACACGCACCGTACACCTCCCTTAGTGGTATAGTATCTGAACGCATCAATATCTGATCCGATCAGATCTATACTAGCGTCCCCAGCAGTTTAGGGTTCCCAAAAACGCAGTGTTAGCGGGATCAGCCCAGATACCTGCTAGCACCTGCGTTTTGCCCCTCCGCCCGGCCCAGCCCAGTCCAGCCCACCCAAGTGCAGTATCGATCAATCACTGACACTTTTCTTTGTAGCGTTTTGGTGAACTGGCAAGCACCAGCGGCGTAGTACACCCCGGTCGTAGTCAAACCAGCACTGCAGTAACACTTGGTGAATGTTTTGAACGCTACCATGCACTAGTTGAGTATTAGCGTAGCGTACAGCATTGCACAGACTAGGCACACTTTCACAGGGTCTCCCAAGATGCCATCGCATTTTGAGAGACTCGAACCTGGAACCGGTTACAGTTATAAAAGTTACAGTTACAAAAAAAAAGTGTAAAAAAAAAAAAAAACACAAACAAAAATTAAAAAAAATAGTTGTCGTTTTATTGTTCTCTCTCTCTCTATTCTCTCTCTATTGTTCTGCTCTTTTTTACTGTATTCTATTCTTAAATGTTTTATTGTTATTGTTATTATGTTTTATCATGTTTGTTTTTCAGGTATGTAATTATTTATACTTTACCGTTTACTGTGCTTTATTGTTAACCATTTTTTTGTCTTCAGGTACGCCATTCACGACTTTGAGTGGTTATACCAGAATGATGCCTGCAGGTTTAGGTATCATCTTGGTATCATTCTTTTTAGCCAGCGGTCGGCTTTCTTGTAAAAGCAATCCTAGCGGCTAATTAGCCTCTAGACTGCTTTTACAAGCAGTGGGAGGGAATGCCCCCCCCCCCCCACCGTCTTCCGTGTTTTTCTCTGGCTCTCCTGTCTCAACAGGGAACCTGAGAATGCAGCCGGTGATTCAGCCAGCTGACCATAGAGCTGATCAGAGACCAGAGTGGCTCCAAACATCTCTATGGCCTAAGAAACCGGAAGCTACGAGCATTTTATGACTTAGATTTCGCCGGATGTAAATAGCGCCATTGGGAAATTGGGGAAGCATTTTATCACACCGATCTTGGTGTGGTCAGATGCTTTGAGGGCAGAGGAGAGATCTAGGGTCTAATAGACCCCAATTTTTTCAAAAAAGAGTACCTGTCACTACCTATTGCTATCATAGGGGATATTTACATTCCCTGAGATAACAATAAAAATGATTTAAAAAAAAAAAAAAATGAAAGGAACAGTTTAAAAATAAGATAAAAAAGCAAAAAAAAATAAAGAAAAAAAATAAATAAAAAAAAGCACCCCTGTCGCCCCCTGCTCTCGCGCTAAGGCGAACGCAAGCGGCGGTCTGGCGTCAAACGTAAACAGCAATTGCACCATGCATGTGAGGTATCACCGCGAAGGTCAGATCGAGGGCAGTAATTTTAGCAGTAGACCTCCTCTGTAAATCTAAAGTGGTAACCTGTAAAGGCTTTTAAAGGCTTTTAAAAATGTAGTAATTTTGTTGCCACTGCACGTTTGTGCGCAATTTTAAAGCATGTCATGTTTGGTATCCATGTACTCGGCCTAAGATCATCTTTTTTATTTCATCAAACATTTGGGCAATATAGTGTGTTTTAGTGCATTAAAATTTAAAAAAGTGTGTTTTTTCCCCAAAAAATGCGTTTGAAAATCGCTGCGCAAATACTGTGTGAAAAAAAAAAATGAAACACCCACCATTTTAATCTGTAGGGCAATTGCTTTAAAATAATATATAATGTTTGGGGGTTCAAAGTAATTTTCTTGCAAAAAAAAATAATTTTTTCATGTAAACAATAAGTGTCAGAAAGGGCTTTGTCTTCAAGTGGTTAGAAGAGTGGGTGATGTGTGACATAAGCTTCTAAATGTTGTGCATAAAATGCCAGGACAGTTCAACCCCCCCCCAAATGACCCCATTTTGGAAAGTAGACACCCCAAGCTATTTGCTGAGAGGCATGTCGAGTCCATGGAATATTTTATATTGTGACACAAGTTGCGGGAAAGAGACAATTTTTTTTTTTTTTTTTGCACAAAGTTGTCACTAAATGATATATTGCTCAAACATGCCATGGAAATATGTGAAATTACACCCCAAAATAAATTCTGTTGCTTCTCCTGAGTACGGGGATACCACATGTGTGGGACTTTTTGGGAGCCTAGCCGCGCACGGGACCCCGAAAACCAAGCACCGCCTTCAGGCTTTCTAAGGCCGTAAATTTTTGATTTCACTCCTCACTACCTATCACAGTTTCGGAGGCCATGGAATGCCCAGGTGGCACAAACCCCCCCCCAAATTACCCCATTTTGGAAAGTAGACACCCCAAGCTATTTGCTGAGAGGTATAGTGAGTATTTTGCAGACCTCACTTTTTGTCACAAAGTTTTGAAAATTGAAAAAAGAAAAAAAAAAATTTTTTTTCTGGTCTTTCTTCATTTTCAAAAACAAATGACAGCTGCAAAATACTCACCATGCCTCTCAGCAAATAGCTTGGGGTGTCTACTTTCCAAAATGGGGTCATTTGGGGGGGTTTTGTGCCATCTTGGCATTTTATGGCCTTCAAAACTGTGATAGGTAGTGAGGAGTAAAATCAAAAATGTATGCCCTTAGAAATCCTGAAGGTGGTGCTGGGTTTTCGGGGCCCCGTACGCGGCTAGGCTCCCAAAAAGTGCCACACATGTGGTATCCCCATACTCAGGAGAAGCAGCTGAATGTATTTTGGGGTGCAATTCCACATATGCCCATGGCCTGTGTGAGCAATATATCATTTAGTGACAACTTTTTGTAATTTTTTTTTTTTTTCTTTTTTTTGTCATTATTCAATCACTTGGGACAAAAAAAATAAATATTCAATGGGCTCAACATGCCTCTCAGCAATTTCCTTGGGGTGTCTACTTTCCAAAATGGGGTCATTTGGGGGGGTTTTGTACTGCCCTGCCATTTTAGTACCTCAAGAAATGACATAGGCAGTCAGAAACTAAAAGCTGTGTAAATTCCAGAAAATGTACCCTAGTTTGTAGACGCTATAACTTTTGCGCAAACCAATAAATATACGCTTATTGACATTTTTTTTACCAAAGACATGTGGCCGAATACATTTTGGCCTAAATGTATGACTAAAATTTAGTTTATTGGATTTTTTTTATAACAAAAAGTAGAAAATATCATTTTTTTTCAAAATTTTCAGTCTTTTTCCGTTTATAGCGCAAAAAATAAAAACGGCAGAGGTGATCAAATATCATCAAAAGAAAGCTCTATTTGTGGGAAGAAAAGGACGCAAATTTCGTTTGGGTACAGCATTGCATGACCGCGCAATTAGCAGTTAAAGCGACATAGTGCCGAATTGTAAAAAGTGCTCTGGTCAGGAAGGGGGTAAATCCTTCCGGGGCTGAAGTGGTTAATATTAGTGGTCAGTAGAAGGAAGAATTCCCCTTACATTGGTGGTCAGTGGGAACTATTCCCCTTACATTGGTGGTTAGTAGAAGAATGAATGCTCCCTTGCTTTGGTGGTCAGAGTGAAGAAAAAATGTCCCCTTCCATTGGTGGTCAGTAGGAGGAAGAATGCTTCCTTGTGTTGGTGGTGAGTACTAAGAAGACTGCCCACTTCTACTCACTGACTGCCCAGCATGTGTCAGTGCAAGAACAGTCAGGAGGAGATCGCTCAGAGATCTGGACCACAGGCAGAAAGGCATGGCTGACTGTCGGGGAGAAATTGCCAGGGACATAATTACTATGCAGAGCAGATGACATTTGGGGTTGATTTTATTAGATGCCAAGTGGTTGATTAACTAAAGGCAAGTAGACTGTTGCCCTCTGCAAGTGCAGTTACTCCAGAGCTTAGTAAGTCACATGCAAGGAAAAAAAAAAAGGAATTTATGCTTGCACATGATTGGATGATGGAAGTCAGCCAGTGGAGCTCACCCTCATTTACTAAGCTCTGGACCAACTGCACTTTACAAAGTGCACAGTCTTTTTGCCTTTAGTAAATCAACCCCTTGGCATCTAATAAAATTGTCTTATTAGATATTATCAGTCATGTGAAGTTGCAGTGAGCCACTCCCCAGCCTTTGGCCCAAGCTGGCTATTTATAAGGTAACTTACTAGGAAATGATAACTACACAATTTGCATAGTCTATACGTGTCCGTGATCTAAATTGCGACATATCTGGGACAGGTGCCAGCTCATATCTTGTATTCACTCTGCAGCACCAGGGTTTTCAAATGACATTCTGATGATTTAAAGAGACCCTGTGACCAACTTTACTAAATTATGAAATTATGAAAACCAGGAATTGTCAATGCTTGCAGCATTTTCCCTTTCCATAAATGTGTTTCTATTTACTTGCAATGTACCTCTGAACTTGCAAGAAAATGTAATTTCTTTGTACATCATAGCCCTCTCATCTTCTGGTAGTGTTTAAGTATTGTCTGTGCTGGTCCAGCTCCTCTGCCTCTCCTTCACCTCTCTATATCGCCTTTTATGCAGTAGTCAGAGTAGAAATAAAGGACCTCTTTAGGGATGTCAGGGGTCTTGGCTAGATCTTCAAGTCAGGTTTGACTTGAAGAAAAAGTGGCAATCCTATCCCTGCTGTCCTCTGACTCTCACTCCAGAGGTGATCCCTGCCCTCTGACTCTCCAGAGGTGATCCCTGTCCTCTGTCTCTCCAGAGGTGATCCCTGTCCTCTGACTCTCCAGAGGTGATCCCTGTCCTCTGACTCTCCAGCAGTGAACCCTGTCCTCTGTCTCTCCAGCGGTGATCCCTGTCTTCTGACTCTCCAGCAGTAATCCCTGTCCTCTGCCTCTACATCAGTAATCCCTGTTCTCTCCCTCTTGAGTGGTGATCCCCGTCCTGTTTCTCCTTAGTTGTGATCCCTGTCCTTTTCCTCTTGAGTGGCGATCTAGGCTAATGGATATTCCTTAGATCCGGTAAGATCAAGTGGTTTTAATGTTAGAGATATTAGGTGGTGGTACATAAGGATGAGATTAGATCTCACATATTTAGAGACTTATTAAGTGATTAATGAGGGGGGCTGGCCCCCTCTTGTCAAATTTTCTGGCCAAAAAATCACCCCGGTTAATTGATATTCATTAGATCCGGTAAGAGCAAGTGATTTTAATGTTTGATTATCCATAATTACAGGGATATTATGGATATTTGGTAGCGATGCACGGATATCCATACTATAGCCGATGATGAACATTTTCACGTGTACCAGTGAGGAGTGCAATTGAGCATACCGAGGTATGCTGAAATTATGTGGGACATTAATCGACAGGTGTGTCCAAGCCCAGTGAAGCCTGAAGCACAGTGCCAGAAGCCAGAGGGAAACTTTGGAGGGCTCTGGTGAAGGAGCCAACCATCTACGGTAGCTGGCTCAAAACCAATGACACAAAGAGAAACCAATGAAAGTCCAAACCCTTGCAGAGGGCCCCCCATTGTTGCCTCCAAGCAACCCAGAATCCTGTTTCCTTTGACACATGCTGCCTAGTGTCGGAGAGTCAATGCACACCAGACTCCCAGAACTTTGCGCAGACTTAAGTCCGATCAGATTTTCCGCAGAGAGGAGCGCGGATATAAACCACTGAACAGACCACTTTCTCCATGCTCCCTGACAAGCTGGTGGGACCTTCTCCTGTTGTTCCCATCCAAGTAAAGGGAGTCTACACCAAGGCCCTTCTAGATACTGGAGCTTAAGTGACCCTTCTCTACAGAGACTTCTATGACAGGCACCTCAAGCACCTGCCTTTGCAGAAGTTGGAAGAGCTGCAGATATGGGGCATTGTGACTCAGAATTTCCCCTATGATGGCTATCTACCGGTCAAGCTGACCTTCGATCCCTCCATAGCTGGGAAAGACGAGACTTTTGACACTCAGGCAGTGGTCTGTCCTCGCCCATCAGGGGCCAGTAAGAGTTTTCTCATCATAGGGACCAATACTGATCTTGTCAGAAGGCGGGTACTTCAACTACTAGTGTGCACCCCATGCTGAGACAAGCCTACCAGCACCTGGTACAAAAACAGAAGGCTCCGGCTGAAGGAGTGGGAAAGATCTGGCGTTTGTACCAGTGTGAATAGGTGTTACAGCCTGGTAAAGTGACCTATTTACAAGCATCTGTCAAGCTAAATTGGAAGCAACCAGGCCCTTTCATTGTCCTTGACAGACAGAGAGAAGACATGGGAGTGGAGATAATTCCCGATGTGGTTTCAACCAAAGTGTTGTAAGGAAGTCACGGGAAGATCCTTGTTAGTGTCCGCAACATAACAGCCTCGCCACAGGGATCTCTGTGGAGGAGTTCTATCCGAAGAATACTCCCCTTTTGCCTGAATGGAAAGAAAGGGACAAGACTCAGCTCCTGTGATGGCAGGCTACATTCTCCAAGAGTGAATTTGATGGGGGGTGTGCAAAAAGTGCCCAATACCGGATCCATCTCTTCGAGTGCATAAGCCGTTCAGGGAATTAGTTTGATGGATTCCTTTAGGGGACTTGGAGGATCTGCATGAACAACTGGCAGAGTTGAAGAGGGCAGGTATCACCCAAGAGTCCTAGAGTCTATACGCTTCCCCAATAGTGGTGGAACAGAAGAAGAATGGGTCACTGAGGCTGGGTATTGACTACCGGACGCTGAACCGAAGGACCATTCCTGACCAATATACCACCCCAAGGATAGAAGATGCCTTGCAGAGCCTGTCAGGAGCAAAGTGGTTCAGCATGCTGGATTTGAAGAGTGGGTATTACCAAATCCCCATGCACCCTGAGGATCGGGAGAAGAGCATTTTCATTACCCCGGGGGGGATATTTGGATTTAACCATATGCAACAAGGCATGTCTGGTGTCCAAGCCACCTTCCAAAGGTTACAGGAGAAGACCGTGGGTGACATGAAACTTATCAAGGTGTTGGTGACCTTAGACGACATCATCGTTTTCGGCAAGACCCTGGAAGAGCACGAAGAGAGTCTGCAGAAGGTCCTGAAGAGACTCCATGATGAGGGGGTTGAAGCTGTCTCTGGAAAAGTGCCAGTTTTATCAACCCTCAGTCAACTACCTTGGCCACATTGTGTCTGCTGACAAAGTGGCCACCGACCTCCAGAAGCTGGAAGCTGTCACCTCCTGCCCGAGGCCTACCAACTTGACTGAGCTTAGGTCATTTCTGGGATTCTGCCCTTATTACAGAAGATTTGTCAAGGGATTCGCTAAGACGCTGACCCTGATCTGGCGAAGCCTGTCAGACCAGCTGGAGGGCCCAGAAAACCCAGAGAGCCCATTCAGGAACAATGGACTCCGAAGTGTGTAGAGGTTTTAGGCAGTTGAAGTGAAGCCGCTCCAGTCTTGACCTATGCAGATCCAACCAAGCCATACGAGCTACACTTTGACACCAGTTGAGATGGGTTAGGTGGGGTGCTATATCAAGAGCATGACGGCCATCTACGGCCTGTTGCCTACGTGAGTCGAAACTTGGCCCCCCCGCTGAAGAACTACTCCATGCACAAACTTGAGTTCCTGGTCTTGAAGTGGGCGGTGGTGGATAGGCTGAGGGGTTACCTGTATGGAGCGGAGTTTGTGATCAAGACCCACAACAATCCTCTCACCTACATCCTCACTACCACCAAGTTGGACGCCACGGGTCACAGAAGGTTGGCTGCTCTATCAGGGTTTACTTTCAGCCTGGAGTATCGACCGGAGTCAGGACACAAGATGCTTTGTCAAGAAGGCCCCATTGTTCCAGAGACCCTCCAGAAGAATAGGCCCAGCAGACACCTGAAGGGGTACGAGCCTTATGTCAAGGAGCAGAACATCAACCTGGAGTAGGATCCAGGGCCGAAGAGGTTGGAGTGTCAGCCACTGGTGTCCCCAGATGTTATTGCAATGTCACCCAAGTCAGGGATGAAGGTCTGCCCAAGCTGTCAAAGAAAGACCTGCGAAGGGACCAGTTGGAGGACCCTCCCTGTAGCTTGGCATTGAAGGCCTTGGAGAGCCAACGCCCTGACTTGCTCCTCACCGACTCCCCGAAGGAAACCCATCTGCTGCACCAAGAGTGGGATCAGTTTCAGATGCATAGAGGGTTGGTCTACCGAAGGGCCCCCTCTGACAATTCTGAAGAAAAATGGCAGCTATTCCTACCTGAAAAACATAGGGAGACAGTATTAACTGCCCTACATGACAACCATGACCACCTAGGGCCCAGGAGGACTTTTCGCCTAAAGAGGGACCGGTTCTACTGACCCTGCATGCAGGCTGAAGTTGAGGATTATTGCCACTCCTGCATCAAATGTATCCAAAGAAAGACTTTGCCTCACCAAGCTGCCTCAATGGGCCATCTTCAGAGTCAGGGACCCATTGAGCTGGTGTGCATTGACATTCTGTGCTTGGAGCCTGATCTGAGCGGGCAGGAAAATATCCTGGTAGTGACTGACCATTTCACTCGGTATGCCCAGGCGTTTTCCACGAGGGACCAACAAGCATCCACGGTGACCAAGATCTTTGCGGAGAAATTCTTTGTGCACTATGGTCTGTCCCAACGCATCCACTCTGATCAAGGGAGAGATTTCAAGAGTAGTCTCATCAAGAGACTTTTAGACCTGTTGGGCATCAGGAAGTCTAAAACCACCCCGTATCATTCTCAAGGAGATCCTCAACCAGAGAGATTCAACCGAACCCTCCTAGATATGCTTGGAACTCTAAATTCAGAACAAAAGCAGCACTGGAGCAAGCATATAGTGGCTATTGTGCATGCTTATAACAGCTCTGCCAATGATGCCACAGATTACTCTCCCTATAGTTTGATGTTTGGACCGTAGGCCCGACTGCCAGTAGACTTGGCCTTAAGCACATCCCTCGACCATGCCTCAGCAACTTCCCACAGAGGGTATGTAGTAAACGTAAATGTAGTCGCGCTCCTAAACGTCTGTGGTGTAAAACTAAGTCACAGCAAGATTTCAGCCAATATAAATCTGCCCTCCAAAAATACCATTCCTGCCTGCACACTGCCAAACAGACGTACTTTATCACTCTCATTAACACCCTCTCATGAGGTCCCCGTCAACTCTTTTCTACCTTTACCACTCTACTTTGTCCTCCATTACCCCCACCCACTAACTTACTCACTGCCCAAGAGATTGCTAATCACTTCAAAAATAAGATTGAGACAATTCGTCTCGAGATCTCTGCTCTACAGATATCTCCCTCACTTTATACTCCTTGTCCTCCTGCACAATCAGTACTTCCCTCTTTTAACCCAGCTACTGTAGAGGAAGTCACTAAACTTCTTTCTAATGTCCACCTAACCTCCTGTCCCCTGGACCCTGTTCCTTCTCAAATACTATGGTCACCATCTGACTCAATCCTACACTCCTTAACTCATATCTTCAATCTCTCACTCTCTACTGGCATCTTCCCCAACCTTCTAAAACATGTGCTAGTCACTCCCATACCAAAAAAGGCCTCAGACTCCACCAATCTTAACAACCTAAGACCCATCTCTTTACTCCCTTTTGCCTCCAAACTCCTTGAAAGTGTAGTCTACAACCGACTGAGCGACCACCTCATTGTGAATAACCTTCTTGATCCCCTTCAGTCTGGATTTTGCCCACAGCACTCCACATAAACTGCCCTCCTAAAACTCACAAACGACTTACTAACAGCCAAAACCAACGGTCGTTATTCCATACTTTTACTCTTGGACCTTTCTGCTGCCTTTGATACAGTTAACCACCCCTCCTCCTCAAAAACTCAATTTGCTTGGTCTCCATGTCTGCACTCTCCGTTGGTTCGAATCTTACCTATCTCTTCGCACCTTCAGTGTCACTTACAACTCCACCACCTCTTCTCCAACTCCTTTTACCGTTGGGGTCCCCCAAGATTCTGTCCTTCGACCTCTACTATTCTCGATCTAAACGTCCTCCCTGGGTCAGCTGATAGCCTCCAATGGCTTTCACTACCATTTATATGCTGATGACACCCAAATCTATCTCTCTACCCCTCAGCTCACCCCATCAATCTCCTCACGCATCACTGATCTACTAACAGACATATCAACCTGGATGTCAAACCACTTCCTCAAACTGAATCTATCTAAAACTGAGCTCTTAATATTTCCTCCCCCACGTGCCCCCTCCCCTGACTTCTCTGTCAAGATCAGTGGCACATCTATCATACCGTCCCCACATGCCATGGTGCTAGGGGTAACCTTAGACTCTGAACTGTCCTTTCAGGCCCACATACAATCCCTGTCCAAATCATGCCGCCTTAGCCTCCGCAACATTTCCAGAATACGCCCCTTTTTAACTAATGACACCACCAAGCTTCTAATTCACTCCCTGGTCTTCTCTCGCCTCAATCACTGCAACTCCCTCTTCATTGGATTACCTTTACACAGACTATCCCCCCTTCAGTCCATGATGAATGCCGCTGCAAGACTCATCCACCTTACCAACCATTCAGTGTCCTCCACCCCTCTCTGCCAATCCCTCCACTGGCTTCCACTCACCCAACAAATAAAATTCAAAGTACTAACAATAATTTACAAGGCCATCCATAGCTCTGCCCCCAGCTACATCACTAACCTAATCCCAAAATACCAACTAAGCCGCTCTCTTCGGTCATCTCAAGACCTCCTACTCACTAGCTCCCTTGTCACCTCCTCCCATACTCACCTCCAGGATTTCTCCAGAGCTTTTCCCATCCTTTGGAACTCCCTACCCCAATCTGTCCGACTGCCCCCTAATCTATCCATCTTTAGGCGATCCCTGAAAACCCTTCTCTTCAAAGAAGCCTATCCTGCTTCTAACTAACTCTGTTTTACTTCCTCCATCAGCTCATCAGCCCACAGCTATTACCTTTCGTATCAATTGACCCTTCCTTTTTAGATTGTAAGCTCTAATGAGCAGGGCCCCCTGATTCCTCTTGTATCAAATTGTAATGTAACTGTAATGTATGCCATCATGTTGTAAAGCACTGAGCAAACTGTTGGCGCTATATAAAACCTGTATAATAATAATAATATGGATCGCCTGCAGAGACGTCTGAAAACCGCCAGAGAAACAAAATAAACTTTGACCTCAGGGTACGAGTGCAGGACCTACAGCCGGATGACAAGGTACTGCTGAGAAACCTGGGTGTCCCTGGAAAGCACAAGTTGGCTGACTGCTGGAAGTCACAGCCCTATGTCGTTTGCAAGCATCTGCCAGGACACCCAGTATATGAAATACGGCAAGAGAGAAGCACAGGACCGCTGAAGACTTGGCATCGTAATCATCTGTTGTCTCTGTCAGAAGTAGTTCATGTGCCACCACAGCCAAATTTACAGTCCACACCCACGGCCTCTCAAAGATCCCGGCCAGTGACTAGATCGCACTCTGTACCCCTTGCTGATTATGAAAACAGCGAGGATGAAGAGAAAGATTGTCTGTGGCCGTCTCAAATGCCAGGGCCTGCCTAAGGCGACTGAGGTGACTCTCAGGCCAGAGGCTCCTGAGTTTGTACCTCAAAGTCCACCTTTTGAAGAGTTGGAAGACCCTCAATCTTCCCTGCTGACAACAGACCCCTAAGACTTTCCATCCTTCATTGAGGAAGCTGAAGCTGATATGCAGGAAGAAGAAGAGACCAGTGTGCCTGTAACTCCAGAACCTAAAGAACAGCGAGAGCGAAGGGTTATTCACCCACCCAAAAGACTAACATATGATACTTTGGGTGAAAGCTCTGAGGAGGTCGTTCTCATTGCAAAAAGGACTCTTGAAGTAACTGACCCTTCCACCGCAGATTTGGTGGTGGACAATCCCAACTCACTGTCAGGGCTGAGCTCAGTCCTTCCTCCTCTGAGCTGTTCACTCAGCTTTCGGCTAATTGCCAGCTCCTATCTCTCCACAGTTACTCAGCTGTTGATGATATCCTGCTCATCAGTCCTGCCTACTTAAGCCGTCCAGTCCAGAGGATCTCTGCCTTCGCCTTGGTCAACATCACAGAAACAATCTCCTGCGATCCTGTTCAAGACTTGCTTTGCTGACATCCCTTCTGGCTCCAGATCCTGCTTGCTGTTCCACTAAATTGATCCCTGACTTCTGGCTTGGCTGACTATCCATTCCGGTTACTGAACTTTGGCTATGTTTTGACTACGTTTGTTCTTTTTACTTTTATTATTAAACAAGTGTGATTTAACTGTACTTCTGTCTCGGCCTGATTTCTTGGTTTCTGACACTCACCCCCTGGCACATCTAGCTGGGCCATTCCAGTTAAGGTGGCCTGTAGGCAGAACAACCTCCTCTCCTATGCTAATTGGTGGGATGTTCCTCTGCCAGGGTTTTATGCAGATGTAAATTGTATGCTTTCCTGTGCACACTAACCTGTTTTTTTTTCCGTGTGTATATCAAAAGCATGTAACAGGTCATAGACTCTTTACTTCCTTTGGCGGACCAAAGGTTCTTTGATGGGGGGAGTGTGTAGCGGGGGCTACTCTATCACGCGTGATCCCGCACCTCCTGCCATTCCCAACAGCGACCGCCGGACTGAATAGACACTGACACAGGCACTCACTGAGGGAGAGCACGCGTGTCAGTCCCTATGGGGGATTTCTCCCCCTCCCTCTCCTCTTCCTGTGTCCCTATTGGCAGGGAGAGGGAGCCAATCAAGCAGCAGCAAGGACCACAGGACTTGAAGTCTCATCACAATACAGCCCTATTGATTTCTACAGGGGGTGGAACTACCAAGCCCAGCCTGCTTTGCAAGAAGGGGGGGCTAGAAAAAGACTTAAGCTTGTTGGTCTGAAGAGAGATCACCATGAGGCAGGGAGGTGAATGGAGGTGTGAGGAGAGACTACAGGCACCCGCTGAAGAACCATCCAAAGATGGTTCCAGAGATCATCCAGAGATGGTTGAAGATGGATGTACCTTCTGTACCACCTAATATCTATATTTTTATGTGGAATATCTCTGAAATTATGTGAGATCTATAGTTAAAATCACTTGATCTTACCGGATCTAATGAATATCTATTAGCCTGAATGATTTTTGATCAGAAAATTGCATGTGGGGGGGGGGGGGCTAACCCATCCTTATGTGCCACCTAATATCTCTATTATGTGGAACATCTCCAAAATTATGTGGGATCTAACGTTAAAACCACTTGATCTTATCGGATCTAACGAATATCTATTAGCCTAAATGGTTTTTGGCCAGAAAATTTGATAAGGGGGGGCTAACCCATCCTTATGTACCACCTAATATCTCTATTTTTATGTGGAATATCTCTGAAATGATGTGAGATCTAACATTAAAACCATTTGTTCTTACTGGATCTAACGAATATCTATTAGCCTGATTGATTTTTGGCCAGAAAATTTGATAAGGGGGGCTAAATCGTCCTTATGTACCACCTAATATCTCTATTTTGATGTGGAATATCTCTGAAATTATGCGAGATCTAACATTAAAACCACTTATTAGCCTGAATGATTTTTGGTCAGAAAATTGCATGTGGGGGGGCTAACCCGTCCTTATGTACCACCTAATATCTCTATTTCGATGTGAAGTATCTCTGAAATGATGTGAGATCTAACGTTAAAAACACTTGATCTTACCAGATCTAACAAATATCTATTAGCCTGAATGAATTTTGAATTTTGGTCAGAAACTTTGATAGGGGGGGGGGGGGTAACCCGTCCTTATGTACCACCTAATATCTCTATTTTGATGTGGAATATCTCTGAAATTATGTAAGATCTAACGTTAAAACCACTTGATCTTACCGGATCTAATGAATATCTATTAGCCTGAATGATTTTTGGACAGAAAATTTGATAAGGGGGGCTAATCCGTTCTTATGTACCACCTAATATCTCTATTTTGATGTGAAATATCTCTGAAATTATGTGAGATCTAACGTTAAAACCACTTGATCTTACCGGATCTAACGAATATCTATTAGTCTGAATAATTTTTGGCCAGAAAATTTGATAAGGGGGGCTGCCCCCCCCTCAATAATCACTTAATAAGTCTCTAAATATGTGAGATCTAACGTTAAAACCACTTGATCCTACCGGATCTAACAAATTGCATAAGATTTTTTCAAAAATGTTGACATGGGGGGCTAACCCGGCAGAGGTGATTCTGAGAGCTCCAATTTTTGTGAATCTTCCCCTAGGTGTCATACATCGACAATATCTTTCTTTTCTTTTTTTCTGAGCTGCAAAGATGAATGTACAGAATAATGCTGACCCATGTTCAGGTTCTGTGTGAATATGACCTATAGACGCGGAATGTCAGCTCCAGGCTACGTAACGTCTATACAATATACCAATATTTATGGAAATTCCTGATTCTTGTGAGCCTGTATCCACCTTGTCAAGCATGCTGACCTGCGTGCCACCCTCAAATTCTTCACCACCGATCTGCAGGCTCATACCATTCCACTGATTGGGAGGGGGAATTAAAAAAAAGGCATTTTCTGGGCACAGACTTTGTTGCAGCAGTCATAAGATTAAATTATGTCATTTTCAAAGTGTAGTATCAGGTTTCTGCTGAGAATGGTACAGGGTGTAGTCATTATTGGACACCCCCACTATCTCTGTGGAATGGTAAGGCCTCAGGTATATAAGCCCAGATACTGGCTGATTTGCATCAGTCTGCTGAGAACTTTGCAAAAATGAGCTGTGGTCAGCGACTTCAGGAAAAAAGTCCAGGCAGAACACCTACTAAGAAAGATGAGGTGATCCTTGACAAGGTAAGTGGTTGAGGTGTTTTGTCAGTTTAGGCGACCCGTCAGAATGTGTAATGGAAGTGTTTCGTTGCCGCCATCTTGCTACACTCGCACTCCTCCACAGTAAGGATACACTGAGAAGGGGCAAGTGGACATCTTGTTACACCCACTGGAGTTTGGCATTTTTCACTTTTTTTTTTTATCAGTAAACTCAGTTTATATAGTGAAATACAGTATTTAGAACTCCGTGTAAATGTTTAGATGTTGAATTTTAGAAGCAACATCATTCAACCCACTTGTTCTGAGCCCAGGCTGTCATATACCTGCTTTTTTTTTTTAAGTACTTTTTTTTTGCAAAAGTGCACAGAATACGTAAGTAAGAAAGTATGAATAAACTGGTTACAAATCAGAATGCATATAGCCTTATACAGTAGTAGAACAGGTTAAAAACCTTAAAACAACACACAACAGGCATTTACGGTCTTGGTCAGTATGAGAATACATTATACAAAGAAGCACATGAAGAGTAGGGATGAGCCGAACATCCCCCGGTTCGGTTTGCAGCAGAACTTGCGAACAGGCAAAAATTTAGTTTGAACACGCGAACACCGTTAAAGTCTGTGGGACACGAACATGAATAATCAAAGTGCTAATTTTAAAGGCTTATATGCAAGTTATTGTCATAAAAAGTGTTTGGGGACCTGGGTTCTACCCCAGGGGACAATGCAAAAAAAAGTTTTAAAAACGTCCGTTTTTTTGGGAGCAGTGATTTTAATAACATACTTGCCAACAGTCCCGATTTTCCCGGGACAATCCCGATTTTGGGACCCTCGTCCCGATCGGAGCTCGTCCCGATTAATTTCCCGGGATTTTGCGTTTGTCCCAGGAAAATCGGGAATGTTTTAGGAAAAACGGGCGGGCTACAAAAAGATGGCCGCCGCTGCCGCCATCACAACTCGAGGATTATTTCCTCTTGTGTTCAGAGCGGAGGTGCACGGGAGTCGGGACACGGAGGAGGGAGGACGCCGAGGAGGGAGGACGCCGCCAAATAGATTCAATCACGGATGGAGGGGAGCTCCCTGCACTGATCACATGGAAAGTGAATAGATAGGGGGCGCTACGGACTAAGATATAATAATTTAAAGTGTAAAACAAAATTGATTAAATACCATAATTAAAGAATTAAATAAATATAAATGTTGGCAGTAGAGTTAATACATTGCCTACAAAAAACAATACATTGATAACGGTGTAGGGAGCGGTACGTGGTCACGTGTTTGCTTACCTACTTCCGCATTATCTGGTTGTCTCTTGTGCCGGGTAGAACGCACGCCGTCCCTGATGCGATGCGATGGGTCCCTGACACCAATCTTACCCTGACAAACGAGCAGCCCCAGTGCCGGCTAGGCACCTACAAATGTAAGCGGCCATTTGGCTTTTTAATGTTACTTTAACATTTTAATAAATGGTTTTACACTATGGAGACTTTGTTTGTTTCCCATATATCCTTTTCTTGAACGATTGGGACCGGAGGGGTCCATGCCTAAAGCATCATCCAGTTGTCCAGCCGTCCATGTGAGCAGGCACAACCCTGCATAAGCGCTAGTGACTCTCTTTTTAATTAAAGGGGTCATTGGTATCTGGTAAGCAAATATCTATTACTTCGTGTATTCTCTTCTTTCCTTTGGTGACGGAACTTTTTATCAGCGGCAAGAATTTGGCACATATTGGAAGATATCACTTCACTTTAGATTATTATTCACTGTATTGTGTAAACTCATCACCAACACCGTTATCAATGTATTGTTTTTTGTAGGCAATGTATTAACTCTACTGCCAACATTTATATTTATTTAATTCTTTAATTATGGTATTTAATTAATTTTGTTTTACACTTTAAATTAATATATCTTAGTCCGTAGCGCCCCCTATCTATTCACTTACCTTTGATCATATATGTTCAAACTGGGGAGCAGCTGGATATATGTGTATTTTTTTATATATATTTTTTTCACTAGTAGCATTTTTTATATGATTCACTTATTGTTTTTTTCACAATACTGACACCAATGGCGCGGAGGTAGTTGTTTTTCACTGATCACATGGACACCGGTGGTGGGCTGGAGCGATAGGGGGGTCCTTGGTCAAATAAAAGTCTTCAACCTATATATGAACACATCCAACTTGTGATGGCAGTGTTGATATGTGATGGCAGTGTTCATATGTGGTGGCAGTGTTCATATGTGATGGCAGTGTTTATATGTGGTGGCAGTGTTCATATGTGATGGCAGTGTTCATATGTGATGGCAGTGTTCATATGTGATGGCAGTGTTCATATGTGATGGCAGTGTTCAACTTGTGGTGGCAGTGTTCATATGTGGTGGCAGTGTTCATATGTGATGGCAGTGTTCATATGTGATGGCAGTGTTCAACTTGTGGTGGCAGTGTTCATATGTGATGGCAGTGTTCATATGTGATGGCAGGGTGTTCAACTTGTGATGGCAGTGTTCAACTTGTGGTGGCAGTGTTCATATGTGGTGGCAGTGTTCATATGTGATGGCAGTTTTCAACTTGTGGTGGCAGTGTTCATATGTGATGGCAGTGTTCAACTTGTGGTGGCAGTGTTCAACTTGTGGTGGCAGTGTTCATATGTGGTGGCAGTGTTCATATGTGATGGCAGTGTTCAACTTGTGGTGGCAGTGTTCATATGTGATGGCAGTGTTCATATGTGATGGCAGTGTTCAACTTGTGGTGGCAGTGTTCAACTTGTGGTGGCGGTGTTCATATGTGATGGCAGTGTTCAACTTGTGGTGGCAGTGTTCATATGTGGTGGCAGTGTTCATATGTGATGGCAGTGTTCATATGTGATGGCAGTTTTCATATGTGATGGCAGTGTTCATATGTGATGGCAGTGTTCAACTTGTGGTGGCAGTGTTCATATGTGGTGGCAGTGTTAATATGTGATGGCAGTGTTCATATGTGATGGCAGTGTTCATATGTGGTGGCAGTGTTCATATGTGGTGGCAGTGTTCATATGTGGTGGCAGTGTTCATATGTAGTGGCAGTGTTCAACTTGTGGTGGCAATTGCAGTATTAAAAATAATAGCAAATTAATTAAAAAATAAGTAAAAATAAAATGTTGCTTTTTTTTTTTTTTTTTTTTTTTTTTTTTTACATTTTTGTGTATTTGTCAGCCTACAGTAGAAAGAAGGGAGTTTATGTTTCTTTACAACAGTGTGCCATATAAAACTCTTACAAACAAATAATATTGAATTTAGGGCTGAGGACTCCCTTTCAACACAAGGAGCGCTTTGAAGTGGAAATGTACTTAGGCGCTGAGCACTTTGTCACTATTTATTCCATATGGACTGTTATTTCAACAGATGTTCCATGCATAATTTCAGTGTTGGCCCCACCCTGCCTACCCCCCCGCCCCGCTTCGCTCCGACCTGTTATGGAAAGGGGTGGGGGTTCTATAACCACGCAGCCAGCAGAGACCTACTAGGAAACCTTATGTAAGGGGGGGCTCCGATGGGGACACCTGATGTAAGGGGGGCTTCACTGGGGACATCTGATATAAGGGGGTGCTCCGCTGGGGACATCTGATGTAAGGGGGGGCTCCGCTGGGGACATCTGATGTAAGGGGGGCTCCGCTGGGGACATCTGATGTAAGGAGGGCTCCGCTGGGGACATCTGAGGTAAGGGGGGGCTCCGCTGGGGACATCTGATGTAAGGGGGGGTTCCGCTGGGGACATCTGATGTAAGGGGGCTCCGCTGGGGACATCTGATGTAAGGGGGGCTCCGCTGGGGACATCTGATGTAAGGGGGGCTCCGCTGGGGACATCTGATGTAAGGGGGGGCTCCGCTGGGGACATCTGATGTAAGGGGGGGCTCCGCTGGGGACATCTGATGTAAGGGGGGGGCTCCACTGGGGACATCTGATGTAAGGGGGCGCTCTGCTGGGGACATCTGATGTAAGGGGGGGCTCCGCTGGGAAATCTGATGTAACGGGGGGCTCTGCTGGGGGCACCTGATGCAAGGACGGACAGCTGGTGGCAGGCAACGTGGCAGGTGACACGCTCAGGGATTCCACTGATTCGGCATTATGGTGAGTTGAATGATTTCATTTTATATTACAATGTAATAATAGAAATAATGCACTTCAATCATCCTGACACCATAACAACCATGGTGCCAGGATGATTGAAGTGCTAACACCAGGTGTTGGGAGTATCTTTATCTGCTGATTGTTAAACTTTCTGGAATACACATATTTCCATTGTTGTGTAGGATCTGGGGCTGCTGTCCCTTCATTCCTCTCTCCCCCTTTTCCCTCTCCATCCCTTATTCATCTCAGACTCTAACCACACCCCCTTTGAGCCACGCCCATTTAAACCACGCCCACTATTTCTTGTAAACCACAACAATTTTTTACCGCAGTGCGCTGCGCGCGCCGCAGATTTATTTTTTCTAAGCCACGCATACAAACGAATGCCCCCCCCAAATTATTGTACGGCTCCGCCTACAGCCAAAAAAGTGTCCCACATATTTTTTTTGCAATGTTGGCAACTATGTAATAATGCTTAAAGTGAACCAATAAAAGTGTAATATTCCTTTAAATTTCGTGCCTGGGGGGGTGTCTATAGTATGCCTGTAAAGGGGCGCATGTTTACCGTGTTTAGAACAGCCCGAAAGCAAAATGGCATTTCAAAGGAAAAAAGTCATTTAAAACTACTCGCGGCTATTAATGAATTGTCGGTCCGACAACACACATAAAAGTTCATTGATAAAAACGGCATGGGATTTCCCCACTGGGGAACCCCAAACCTAAATAAAAAATGCGTGGGGGGTCCCCCTAAATTCCATACCAGGCCCTTTAGGTCTGGTATGGATATTAAGAGGAACCTGCGCCAAAATTTAACAAAAAAATGGTGTGGGGGTCCCCCTAAATTCCATACCAGGCTCTTCAGGTCTGTTATGGATATTAAAGAGAACCACGCGTCAATTTTTTTCTTTAAATGGTGTGGGGGTCCCCCTCACAATCCATACCAGACCCTTCAGGTCTGATGTGGATTTGGGCTGATGTGGATTATAAGGGGAACCCCGTGCCAAAATTTTTAAAAAATGGCATAGGGTCCCCGTAAAAAATACATACCAGACCCTTATCCGAGCACGCAACCTGGCAGGCCGCAGGAAAAGAGGGGGGGACGAGAGAGCGCCCCCCCTCTTGAACTGTACCAGGCCACATGCCCTCAACATTGGGAGGGTGCTTTGAGGTAGCACCTCCAAAGCACCTTGTCCCCATGTTGATGAGGAGAAAGGCCTAATCCCCACACTCGGTGACCCCACCCTCCGTTATATAAGAAATGTCAGAAGAAGTCATGCGTCACACGGCTGAAGACTCCCACTGAGGCGGATCGTGCAGACGGAGCAGAGAAGAAGCCCGGAGGAAGATGCGGGACGAGAAGAGCGGAGGAAGAAGAAGATGGAAAAGAAGATGTTGAAGAAGATGGAGGAAGAAAAAGACCAGAAGAAAGAAGATGGAAGAAGAAGCCAAAAGAAGAAGAAATTAATAAAGGACTTGTCAAAAACCGTCTCTTGTGTTTTTTAAACTTTTTGACACTTTTTTTGTGAAATGGTAGGGGTACATTTGTACCCCATTACCAATTCACACGGGGGGGCCGGGATCTGGGGGTCCCCTTGTTAAAGGGGGCTTCCAGATTCCGATAAGCCCCCTGCCCGCAGACCCCCACAACCACTGGGCAAGGGTTGTGGGGATGAGGCCTTTCTCCCCATCAACATGGGGACAAGGTGCTTTGGGGGGCTACCTCAAAGCACCCTCCCAATGTTGAGGGCATGTGGCCTGGTACGGTTCAGGAGGGGGGGCGCTCTCTCGTCCCCCCCTCTTTTCCTGCGGCCTGCCAGGTTGCTTGCTCGGATAAGGGTCTGGTATGGATTTTTGGAGGGACCCCACGCCATTTTTGAAAAAAGTTTGGTGCGGGGTTCCCCTTAAAATCCATACCAGACGTCTGGTATGGATTTTGTGGGGGACCCCCACGCCATTTTTTTTTAACTTAGGGGGACCCCCACGCCATTTTTTACAAAATTTTGGCGTGGGGTTCACCTTAATATCCATACCAGGCCCTTTAGGTCTAGTATGGATATTAAGGTGAACCCCACGCCAAAATTTAGGGGGACCCCCAAGCATTATTTTTTATTTTGGTTCGGGGTTCCCCTGTGGGGAAATCCCATGCTGTTTTTATCAATGAACTTTTATGTGTATTGTCGGACCGACAATTCATTAATAGCCACGAGTACTTTTAAATTACTTTTTTTCCTTTGAAATGTAATTTTGCTGTCAGACTGTTCTAAACACAGGAATAGGGATGAGCTTCGTGTTTGAGTCGAACCCATGTTCGACTGGAACATCGGCTGTTTGGTCGTTCGCCGAATTGCGAACTATATGGGCCGTTCGCGCCAAATTCGTGTGGCGCGTCACGGCCCATAATTCACTGCGGCATCGCAGTGCATTGCTGGCTGATGATTGGCCAAGCATGCACTATGACCCGCATGCTTGGCCAATCACAGCGCCGCCTGAACAGAGAGCCGTAATTGGCCAAAGCCAAGGAGGCTTTGGCCAATTATGGCTCAGGGGATTTAGTACACGCCCCACACTATATAAGGCCGCCTGCACGGCGGCCCTGTGCAGTGTGTTCCGGTGTGCTGAGAGATAGAGAGAGAGAGAGACAGTGTCATCCCAGGTGTTGCATATATATATATATACACTGTATTCAGTTTAGCTAGATCCGTTCCTGTTATCTTCCTACTGACAGGCAGGCTTGTCTTGTTACAGTATTTACAGCTACCTGAAGAAAATTACTGGTGTTCTTTTGATCCTATTAGTACCACAGTCAGGCAGCTAGACTATTTACAGTTAGTGCAGTGCGTCCTGCTCACGGTGTTCAGCTAGATCCGTTCCTGTTATCTTCTTACTGACAGGCAGGCTTGTCTTGTTACAGTATTTACAGCTACCTGAAGAAAATTACTGGTGTACTTTTGATCCTATTAGTACCACAGTCAGGCAGCTAGACTATTAACAGTTAGTGCAGTGCATCCTGCTCACAGTGTTCAGCTAAACCTACAAGCTAGTGGGGTGCGTCCTGCTCACAGTGTTCAGCTAGATCCGTTCCTGTTATCTTCTTACTGACAGGCAGGCTTGTCTTCTTACAGTATATAAAGCTACCTGAAGAAAATTGCTGGTGTTCTTTTGATCCTATTAGTACCACAGTCAGGCAGCTAGACTATTTACAGTTAGTGCAGTGCGTCCTGCTCACAGTGTTCAGCTAAAACTACAAGTTAGTGGGGTGCGTCCTGCTCACAGTGTCCAGCTAAACCTACAAGTTAGTGGGGTGCGTCCACCTCACAGTGTTCAGCTAAACCTACAAGCTAGTGGGGTGCGTCCTGATCACAGTGTTCAGCTAGATCCGTTCCTGTTATCTTCTTACTGACAGGCAGGCTTGTCTTGTTACAGTAAATACAGCTACCTGAAGAAAATTGCTGGTGTTCTTTTGATCCTATTAGTACCACAGTCAGGCAGCTAGACTATTTACAGTTAGTGCAGTGCGTCCTGCTCACAGTGTTCAGCTAAACCTACAAGTTAGTGGGGTGCGTCCACCTCACAGTGTTCAGCTAAAGCTACCTGTAGAAGGTTGGTGGTGTTCTCATACTACAGGCAGGCAGTTGATTTTGCTAGCTGCAGTATCAGTACATATATATATATATATATATATATATATATATATATATATATCCCAGCTTAGTGCAGCTACAGGCCGTTAGTATGTCTGGAAGGCCAAGAAGCAGAGGCAGACAGTCACAAGCCAATAAGAGAGGGCAAGCAGGCTCTGTGTCTAGTGCTGGTCGTGGAGACGGTGCATCCTCATCAGAACGTGGCCGTGGGACACGCTTGGTCTTTTTTTCGGCAGCTGGCCGTGTTGAGCCGCAACATGCGGAAGACTTGGTCGAGTGAATGACCAAGCCGTCCTCATCCTCTTCATCCTCTCTCACCCATGCCCAGGGTACTTTGTCTGGCAAAGCAGCGGCCTCTTCCCTCGGCTCAATGTCATCAGTGACTCCTTCCCTAGCCCCACCATGTCCTCCTGAGGAGTCCCTCGAACTGTTTGACCACAGTGTTGGGTACATGCTCCAGGAGGATGCCCAGCGTTTGGAAGGCTCTGATGATGATACTGAGCTTGATGAAGGCAGTAACATGAGCACGGACAGAGGGGGTGCCCAAGAAGGACAGCAATCTGGCAGTCATGCTCCCCCTGCTGCAGCATACTGCCAGGTTTGCTCCAGTGATGAGGAGGGAGGGGATGATGAGGTCACTGACTCAACGTGGGTGCCTGATAGAAGAGAGGAGGAGGAGGAGGCGGCACATCACCAACGAGGCAGGATGCCCTCCAGGGGCCAGCCTAAGGGCAGCACATTGACTGCATCACACCCGAAAGCTCCACATGTGCAGGGCGCTGCAGTCTCTGCGCGTTATTCAAAAAATTCTTTGGTGTGGGCCTTTTTTGAGACGAGTGCATCAGATCGCACCGCTGCTATTTGCAACATATGTCTCAAGCGTATCTCGCGTGGCCAAAACATCTCCCGCTTGGGTACCACATGCTTGATCAGACATATGTTGACCTGCCATGCAGTTCGTTGGCAAGCGTATCTAAAAGACCCACACCAAAGAACAAAGAGGACCTCTCCTTGCTCCTCATCAGCTGAGATTTCCAACCCCACTAGACCTTCAGTCCTCTCTGAGACCTGCACTGAGAGGAATGAAGGTGTAGAATTAGGTGTGTCACAGCCAAGTACTTGTGGGCAATCTGCTTTTGGTACACCGACGTCAGATTGTACCAGGCAAATTTCCCTGCCCCAGCTGTTGCACCACCGAAAGAAGTTTGCTCCCAGCCATCCACATGCCTAGTGGTTGAATGCTAACTTGTCAAAATTGCTAGCACTTCAACTGCTGCCTTTTCAGTTGGTAGACTCTGCCCCCTTCCGTGAGTTTGTGGAATGTGAGGTTCCTTAGTGGCAGGTACCCAAACGCCACTTTTTCTCACGGAAGGCGATTCCGGCTCTCTACCGGCATGTGGAAGGCAATGTCCATGCCTCGCTGGACAGGGCAGTCAGCGGTAAGGTGCATATTACCGCTGACTCATGGTCCAGCAGGCATGGACAGGGACGTTACCTAAGTTTCACGGCGCATTGGGTGACTCTGCTGGCAGCTGGGAAGGATGCAGGACAAGGTGCAGTAGTGTTGGAGGTTGTTCCGCCACCACGCCTCCAAAATGCTAATGATTGTGACACACCTCTCTCTGAAAGTACGCAGGCCAAAAGATGCCATGCGGTGCTTGAGCTGGTGTGCTTGGGGGACAGGAGCCACACTGGGGCAGAGGTTCTGTCAGCTCTGCAGGGGCAGGTTCAGAGGTGGTTGACGCCACGCCAACTTAAGGCAGGAATGGTGGTTTGCGACAATGGCACCAACCTCCTCTCTGCCCTCCGACAGGGACAAATGACCCATGTGCCCTGTTTGGTTCACGTCCTTAACTTGGTGGTGCAGCGGTTCTTGGGCAGGTACCCGGGCTTACAGGAAGTCCTGAGGCAGGCCAGGAAAGTCTGTGTGCATTTCCGCCGGTCATATAATGCCAGTGCTCGGCTGACGGACCTCCAAAAGGAGTTTAACCTGCCCAAGAACCGCCTAATCTGTGACATGCCCACCAGGTGGAACTCAACGTTGGCCATGCTGCAGCGGCTGCACACGCAGCAGAGGGCCATCAATGAGTACCTGTGCGACTATGGCACCAGGACAGGGTCAGGGGAGCTTGTTTTTTTTCCCCACGCCAGTGGGCCATGATCAGGGATGCATGCACTGTCCTGTCACCATTTGAGGAGGCCACGAGGATGGTGAGCAGTGACAGTGCATGCATCAGTGACACTGTCCCCCTTTTCCACCTGTTGGAGCACACGCTGCGTGGAATAATGGACAGGGCACTTGAGGCAGAACAGAGGCAGGAAGAGGAGGACTTCCTTAGCTCTCAAGGCCCCCTTTATCCAGACAGTGTTCCTGCGTGCCCGCCGATCACACAGGAAGAGGACGAGGAGGAGGAGGAAGAGGAGGAGGAAGATTGTGTCAGTATGGAGGTGGAGCCTGGCACTCAGCATCAGCAGCAGTCTTTAAGGGATCAGTCCCAAGAAACACATGGACTTGTACGTGGCTGGGAGGAGGTGGCTGCGGACCATGTCATCCTTACTGACCCAGAGGACTCTGGACCGAATGCCTCAGCAAACCTACGCTGCATGGCCTCCCTGATCCTGCAAAGCCTGCGGAAGGATCCTCTTATTCGTGGTATCAAGGAGAAGGACCAATACTGGCTGCAACCCTCCCTACAGTCCCTGTCTTGTTTGCACCGCCTGTATACTGCTGTTCAGAGTATATAGGGCCTGGTGGCCCCACACTTTTCCTTATTTTAATTTGGGTGCGGGGTTCCCCTTAATATCCATACAAGACCCAAAAGGCCTGGTAATGGACTGGGGGGTACCCATGCCGTTTGTCTCACTGATTTTCATCCATATTACCAGGACCGGACATTACATTAAACCCGCAAGCAGTTTTAAATGAGATTTTTTCCTTAAAAAATGACATTTGGTGCAGGGACTGCTCTAAACACGGGAAACATGCGCCACTTTACAGGCATACTATAGACACCCCCCCAGGTACGATATTTAAAGGAATATTTCACTTTTTTTCATTTACTTTAAGCATCATTAAAATCACTGCTCCCGAAAAAACGGCCATTTTTTTTGCATTGATACATGTCCCCTGGTGTAGGACCCGGGTCCCCAAACCCTTTTTAGGACAATACCATGCAAATTAGCCTTTAAAATGAGCACTTTTGATTTCGAACGTTCGAGTCCCATAGACGTCAATGGGGTTCTAACGTTCGTGCGAACTTTCGGTCCGTTCACAGGTTCTGGTGCGAACCGAACCGGGGGGTGTTCGGCTCATCCCTACACAGGAAACATGCGCCCCTTTACAGGCATACTATAGACACCCCCCCAGATATGAAATTTAAAGGAATATTACACTTTTATTGTTATACTTTAAGCATTATTAAAATCACTGCTCCGGAAAAAACTGCCATTTTTTAAACTTCTTTTTGCATTAATCCATGTCCCCTGGGGCAGGATCCGGGTCCCCAAACACTTTTTATGACAATACCATGCATATAAGCCTTTAAAATTAGCACTTTTGATTTCTCCCATAGACTTTTAAATGGCTTTCAAATTTGCCGCGAACACCCCAAATTGTTCGCTGTTCGGCGAACTGGCAAACAGCCGATGTTTGAGTCGAACTCATGTTCATCTTGAACTCGAAGCTCATCCCTAATGAAGAGGTACTCCTATGGAAAATATTCAACTGCTCGGGTCAGATCACTCCAAGACCATACATACATTAGTCAATAGTAATGGTAAGTTCTGAGGAGCACCAAACATTAGACATGTGCAATTCGTTTAGTTCCGAATTCGTTTTTTATTCCAAAATTTCCGAAATATCTGAATTTCTGAAATTTCCGAATCTCCAAATTTCCGAAAATTCAAAATTTCGGAAATTCGGAATTTGTAAATTCGAAACTTCGGAAATTTGAAATTTGAAATTTCGGAAATGCGGAAGTTCGGAAATTCGGAACTTTCGGAAATTCTAAATTTTGGAAATTCGGAAATTCGAAATTCGGAAATTCGAGAATTCTGAATTTCGGAAATTTTAGAATTCAGAAATTTGGAAATTTGAAAATCCAAAAATAAGAATGAAAATCTAAAAATTCAAATGAATGAAAATCCGAAAACTCGAAAATCTGAAATAACTAACTAATAATTATGTATGAATTTATCCGAAATTTGAAAGGAAATTCAAATACCTATAATTTAATAGTTAGTTATTATTAGTTAGTTATTATTTAGAATTTTACTGATGTTCTTTCTTTCTTTCAGATTTTCACATTTTCGGATTTTTGAATTTCCAAATTTTCGAATTCCGAAAATTCAGAAAGTCGGAATTCGCAAATTCGGAATTTGAAAATTTGGAAATTCAGAAATTTGGAAATTTGGAAATTCAGAAATTTGAAAATCCGAAAATCTGCATTTTCGAAAATTCGGAAATTTCAGATTTTTCAAAAAAAGCAAAAAAACGAATGAAACGAAAATGAACAAATTTTTTGTCAGTGCACATGTCTACCAAACATGCCATACTTTGTTATATTTCTGTGGACAACCCTGATGTTCATATAAAATTTTCATGTAGGGTAATATTTGGTTAACTGCATGCAGCCATTGTGTGACAGAGGGGGGTGCGGGCTGCATCCACTTAAGAACTATCTGTTTCTGGGCCAAAAATAAGGATTCATACTGAATGCGACTACATGCAATGAGCGCCTCCCTACCTCCACATGCATGCGCTGTGGACAGTCAGGAGCATATTTTGATCACTTAATGTGCTTTTGTCCAAAAAAAAAATATATATATACACTGTTTGTTTATTTGTTATGTTTTTACCTTATTTCAGAGCAGACAAGTGTATATGCTGATATCTCACCAAAGCCCCCCCAAAAAAATATTTTAAAAATTGTACAAAAATTCTAAAAATTTAAAAAGTGTAAAAAAAATAAAATAAAAAACTACTGAAACCACTCTCCCCTGCCCTACCAACACTGTCCATTCAACCGCCCCCCCCCCCCCCCCAAAAAAAAAAAAAAAGCATTGTGAAAAAAAAATTAAAAAACAAATTGAATTGTTAAAAAATCAATTATTAAAAATAAAAAAAAACTACTGACACCGTCCACTGCCACATACCACCCACCCCCTTCCCCAGGGAAATTAAAAAGGTGATTTAAAAAATATTTTGGGTGTTGGTGGTGTTGCAGGCGCGAAGCTCCACCTCCCCAAAATGAGTTTTTGCAGGTTGGGATGTCTGAAAATTAGTTAGATGAAATTAGTTGAAATGAGAATGATGTCCCTGCTACATTTTTAACTTGGTTTACAAAGGCAATTGGTACACACAAAGTGGATTTATTTTCTTTGTGGCTATAGAGCAGGGGGTAGGCAACCTGGGGCCCCCAGCTGTTGTGGAATTACATTTCCCATGAGGCATTGCAAGGCTGGCAGTTACAATTACTTCCAGAGGCATGATGGGACTTGTAGTTCAGGTTGGATACCCCTGCTACAAAGGAATACACTATATTACCAAAAGTATTGGGACGCCGGCCACCCTTTGCAGCTATGCTTTAACTCTTCTGGGAAGGCTGTCCACAAGTTTTAGGAGTGTGTTTATGGAAATATTTGCAGAAGCACATTTGTGAGGTCAGGCAAAGATATTGGATGAGAAGGCCTGGCTTGCAGTCTCCGCTCAAATTCATCACAAGAGTTTTCTATCGGGTTAAGGTCAGGACTCTTTGCAGGCCAGTCAAGTTCCTCCACCTCAAACTCGCTCATGCATGTCTTTATGGACCTTGCTTTGTGCACTGGTCCAAATCATTTGGTGGAGGGGGGGTTATGGGGTGGGGTTGTTTTTCAGGGGTGGGGTTTGGCCCCTTAGTTCCAGTGAAGTGGTGGTTGTGCTCACGGAGTTATGGACTTGTCCCAGTAGACCTGCTTTATGGGGTGGAACCTTCATGCAGCCTAGGCCCAGTATATGTTGGATGAAAGGTTTAGTGTAGTATAACTCTTTTAAATAATAAATACTTTTTAATAGAGGTCTGTACATCAGACCAAAAGGAGGTACAACTGAGGAGTTGTAAAGAAGAATTTAGTTCAAAATGGGGGACATTTTGGGAGCTATGCTATGCTGGAGGCAGTTAGTGAACCCCAAGTGGCTCACTGGGATGAAAGTGGCTCAGGGGGCTGACATTTCACCTCAGGGTTGGACTCTTGACTTCTAGTGGAGTGTGATGAATTGGGAGCCAGTCACTTTTGAAAGGCTAAGTGTCAGGGCTGGGCTTAGCCCTTCCTTCTCTGAGCAGGCCGCTCAGCTGTCGGCTAATTGCCAGCTCATTTCTCTCCACAGTGACTCACCTGTTGATGATATCCTGCTCATTAGTCCTGCCCACTTAAGCGGTCCAGCCCAGATGATCTCTGCCTTCGCCTTGGTCACATTTTTAGAGACGCTCTCCTGTGTTCATGTTAAAGACTTGCTTGGCTGACATTCCTTCTGGCTCCAGATCCTGCTTGCTGTTCTACTATGCTCATCTCTGGCTCCCTGATGTTTTGGCTTGCCTGACTATCTATTCCGGTTCCTGAACTCTGACTATGTCTTGACTACATTTACTCTGTTTACCTTTTTATTATTATTATTATTAAACAAGTGTGATTTAACTGTACTTCTGTCTCAGTATGATTCATGGTTTCTGACACTGAGCAGTTTTTTTCAGGCCTAAAAGACCCTTAAGAAAGAGGGGTACCCAAGGATAGCCAAAAATGACAAACACAGACTACAGTCCTTCTTACAGTCAGAGAAAAAGGGACTGCCAGATTGGCACTCTGTATTCTTTCAAATAAAAGCAGTTGCTGCAAACAATCCCTCTTGGATGAGCCACCAGACTTTCCACAGTGTTCAAGAATGTTCCTTATACTTCAGAACACTCTTCGACAGACGAGTCTTAATAATTCAGGAACCTTTCCCTGACGCTAG
Source organism: Lithobates clamitans (assembly GCA_037952925.1). Taxonomy (NCBI): domain Eukaryota; kingdom Metazoa; phylum Chordata; class Amphibia; order Anura; family Ranidae; genus Lithobates; species Lithobates clamitans. The sequence continues at coordinate 1,966,395 of JBBGZY010001611.1, forward strand.
TTCTGTCTGTACCAGGCGGGGTAACTTTCCCCACTCTAACCACTCGCAAAATGCGTGCTAAGCCTGGGAGCCATGGCCTTAAATAGACTCTGCCTGACCCAAGATGGCTGGTAGAGTTACATGCAATTGTATAGCTTCCCCAAGTGATCCAGGAAATCATAGAGGAAGAAAGTTCCTCTTGCCTTCCTTTCCAACTGCAATGCCGCTGTGGAAGAGCTCCACCTGCAGTGGAGAAAGTAGACTGCACCGGCCTACATGCTACTGTGTTGATAACAATGTGGCTCTGCAGCAGCCGATCAGCACCATAAAATCCTGAGGCACAGCACCCTTGGGTGGGGGGGGTCAGTGAGCAATGTCTGAAAAGTCTCCACAGGGTTTTGAAAGTCAGTTTTGGGCAAGCGTTATTTTGGTAGTGATGTCTTTAGTTAAGTCAAGCTTGTTCCCACCATCAGTGTGTCTACGTTGCAGTCTTTTCCTACCCATCGCCCTTACCTGTTCTTTTGTGTTATATAAAGGCTTTTTCTCCTGGGGTTGAGCACGGTAAAGCTGAATTAACCACAAATGCGAGCAGTGATGAAAAACAGTTTGTTTATTCAAGAAACCCAACGGTTGATATTCTAATGCGTTCTACCGAGTGACTCATAACTCCTATCGGTTAATACCGTGCCTAGTATATATTTTGTATAAACAATAACAGCAGGAATCAGAAACATGGCTTTCTGTAATTGCTGGAAATCAGCATCATCACGAAACCCAGCAACCTCTGTCTCCTTGTGTGATCTGAATTGTTTCCTTTTTCTACTGTAAATCTCTTGCAAACCCTGCAAAGATTCCAGTGACATGTTAGAAGCTGTATTTTGTAATGCTAGCACATTCTTCAGCCATAGAGGAAACCTCTAGGGGGTCGTTTAGCCTTACTGTTGAGGGGGGGGGTTGTAAACAACCACCCCTCCCTTAAGCAGGTGGGGGTTCACAGCTGTAGCAGAAATTATCCCTTCTGTCCCATTCAGCGGCAAGTAGCACAGCCGAACGCAACCCCAACCCCTTCAAGCAAAGAGGGTCGTGCCACAACCGCCCCACAACCAGGTGCTTTAATGCGATTGTGGTGCGATAGTGCGGCATTTACAGGGAAGGAACAAGCAGTGAGGAGGTGACATATCACCAGGACAGGACACACGGTCGGACATTGATCGGACATTCCGACAACAAAATCCATGGATTTTTTCAGACGGATGTTGGCTCAAACTTGTCTTGCATACACACGGTCACACAAAGCGGTGACGTAAAACACGTACGTCGGGACTATAAACGGGGCAGTGGCCAATAGCTTTCATCTCATTATTTATTCTGAGCATGCGTGGCACTTTGTGCGTCGGATTTGTGTACACATGATCGGAAATTCCGACAACGGATTTTGTTGTCGGAAAATTTTATATCCTGCTCTCAAACTTTGTGTGTCGGAAAATGTGTGATGGAGCCCACACACGGTCGGAATTTCCGACAACAAGGTCCTATCACACATTTTCCGTCGGAAAATCCGACCATGTGTACGGGGCATTAGGGTGGTGGGGGCCCCTGGGCTTGAGTCACTTTCAGGCCCTACCTTCTATACATTACTTTAAACCTTTTGTTTTCTTTTTTTTTTTTCCAAATAACATTTTATTATAGTATTTGCGGTACAAAAGTACATAATATATAAGAGGTAATAAGAGATAAGAATATATCACAAAAAATATATATATGCTAGGCATTTTTTCCAACTCTTATTTTGTTTTCATCTTCTAGTTTGCTTATAACTAAGCAAGTCACTAAGACACTCAAAGTAGAGTAGAAGGATAGTGAAAAAGGGGGGGAAAAGAAGAAAATGAGAAGAAAGGGGAGGAAGAATGTTGTTATAATTCGTTTACTTGTTCATGGTGGGTCCTCTCGAAGAAGCCATAGCTCCCATACTATATTATGTGCCTCCAGCCTGTCCTGTATCCGAGCTGTCATCTTCTCCATCAACTCCACATCTTTGATTCTAGCGTATAAGGCTTCGGGCGCGGGGGGGAGGGTTTTTTCCAGTGTAAAGCAATAAGACAACGTGCTGCTGTGAGAATGTGGCGTGTGAGTTTTTTTTGAGCTTTGGGGATCTTTAATTGTGAGATTCCTAAAAGGAAGAATTTGGGGGCCATAGGGATCTGTGTGTCTAATAAGCGAACCAGTAGTTGTTGAACCTTGTCCCAAAATGGGGTAATCAGTGAGCAGTCCCAATATATATGGAGGAGGGTCCCTCTATCTTTTTGACAATGCCAGCAGCGATCTGAGCTAGATGGGTATATGGCATGAAGAATATCCGGAGTCATATACCAGTAAAGGAGAATTTTGTAGGTATTTTCTTTGTATAGAGTGCAGAAGGAGCTTTTTGCTGCCTGTGCCCATATTGTCTGCCATTGCTCCATGGGAAGTTCCTCATTAAGAGCTTTTTCCCATTTAATCATATAGATATGTTTACCTTTGACTTCTAGTGGGTAAGCATTTAGTATTTTGTAGATATCAGAGATTAACCCTTTCTGGGCCGTGCCCGCCAGGATTAGATTTTCAAAGGGTGATGGGAGGGAGAACTGTAGGTCAGGCGATATGGACATGGCATAGTGACGTATTTGCATGTAGCTGTAGAAAGCTTGACATGGTAGATCGAATTTGGTCTGTAGGTCAGCGTAAGACAGCAGTTTGCGGGATCTGGGATCTACCAGGGCTCCGTAGTGGAAGAGGTTCCGTGACGTCCATGGGTAGGACATCTGGTGAGTGAGACTGTCTGGGATTTTGGGGTTACAGATAAACGATGTTAGGACTGATTTTTCTGAGGCCAATGTATGTGAGCGGGATAGTTTGTTCCATAAGCGTCGGAGCTGAGTCATAGGTCCCAATAGTCGCTCAGGGGGCACCTCTGCCCTCGCACTCCATAGTAAGCTGTTTGGGTGGGTCTGGGCTAACCATATTTTTTCGATCTCTGTCCATCTGTTATATGACCATTGAGTGAACCATGATGCTATTGCCTGGAGTTGGGCCGCTTGATAATATTTGGTAAGATTGGGAAAGGCAAGACCTCCATCTGAGTGTGCCGCCATCATTACTGATTGAGGGATTCTGTGTTTCTTATAATTCCAGGTAAATTTAAGGAGATCAGATTGGAGTTTAATCAAATGTTTGGGAGGGATAGGAATAGGTAATGTTTGAAAGAGGTACAGTAATTTCGGGAGGATCGTCATCTTAATAGATGCAATCCGTCCCAACAGGGAAATATGGTGTTTTTTCCAGTTAGTGAGCAGGGTTCTAATGGAGCGGAAGAGGGGGGGGGGAGTTCTCCTGGTATAAGGTGTTAAACTTTGTGGTGATATGTACTCCTAGGTATTTCAAGGAAGTATCTTTCCTGTGGTAGTTAAAATTGGTCTTCAGGTGCGCCGTTTCCTCGTCCGAGATATTGATTGGAAGGGCTTTTGACTTAGATGTATTAATTTTATAGCCCGAGAGGGCTCCGTATCGATTAAGTTCTGCATGTAGGTTTGGGAGAGACATTCTGGGCTGGGTCAAGGTGAGGATCACGTCGTCAGCAAACAGCGAGATCTTATACTCCCGGCCCCTGACTGAGATTCCTCGTATATTTTGGATGCCTCGGATGGAGGCCGCCAATGGTTCAACGCACAGTGCGAATAGTAACGGTGATAGTGGGCATCCCTGTCGAGTGCCGTTGGTTATTGAGAAAGTAGTTGAGATGCCAAAGGGTGTTCTGACCTGGGCAGAGGGCTTGAAATATAGGTGTTGTATGGCTCTCATGAAGGGTCCACAGAACTCCGCATGCTGTAGTGTTTTGCGAACAGGAATGGCCACCCAAGGCGGTCAAAGGCCTTTTCGGCATCTAGGCTAAGCAACAGGGATTCTGATTTCTCCCTATTCGCCACATCTATCAAGTCAATCACCTTCCTGGTGTTATCTCCCGCTTGTCTAAGGGGGACAAAGCCCACTTGATCCTTATGGATAAGGGATGGGAGGATCATGTTCAAACGGATCGATAACAGTTTTGTAAAAATTTTTAGGTCTGAGTTGAGTAAGGCGATGGGTCTATAGTTGGCGCATAGGGTGGTATCCTTATCTGGTTTAGGGATCACAGTTATAAATGATCGCTGCATATCAGGTGGGATGGGAGAGTCTCGATAGAAGGCATTAAAAAGTTTGCACATATGCGGTAGTAGGATGGGAAGAAAGGCCTTATAATATTCATAAGGTAATCCATCCGGGCCTGGGGCTTTGTGTGATGGGAGGGTTTTAATGGTCTGTTCTATTTCTTCTTCGGTAATCGGCATGTTTAAGGTTGCTAGATCAGAGGTTTGGATTTGTGGGACTCCACTCTGTGCAAGGTACTGCTGCATATGTTGGTGCAGGTCGGGGGGGGAGGGGTTTACTAGGTATGTTAGGATTGTTATAAAGTTCCTGATAATAATCTGCAAAAGTATTGACAATGTCTTTGGGGTGGGACAACAGGGAACCTAGCTTGTTTTTAATCTGATGTGGTGTGGTCATGTGTGAGTTATCTCATAGTTTTCTCGCTAGTAGGGAATGAGCTTTATTGCCCTTGTCATAGTACCTTTGTCTAAGTCTAATGATGGCCTTTTCTACCCGCCCCATTGCCAGGTCGCTCAAAGTGGTTCTCAAGTGTATGATTTTCTTAAGAAGGGATAGGGTGGGAGTTTTTTGTAGTTGACATTCTAATGTTCTAAGTTCTTTTTCAGTTTGAATTTTTGTGAGTAGGGCATCTTTTTTCATGGCAGATGATAGTGCTATACACCTGCCTCGGAGTACTGCCTTGTGGGCTTCCCAGAGTATGGGAGTGGATATTGTTTTCTGCGAAATAATATTTTAAGGTGGATACTAGTTCCATTTGCGATGGGGGATGCTGAAAAAGAAATGTATTTAATTTCCAGTTATAGGGTCTATAGTTGGGGGATCATATTTCCAGCTTGAGTAAAATAGGCGCATGGTCAGACCATGAAATTGGAAGTACCTGTGCCTCTCGTGTATTTCTAAGCGTGTGGTTATTTACAAAAAAATAATCAATACGTGAATGTGTCTGGTGGGGGGCTGAGTAAAACGTGCATTGCCTATCGCCAGGGTGGAGAGCTCTCCAGGCGTCAAAGAGAGCATATCGTCTAGTAAGTTTACAAAAAAGCTTCGAGTCTAGGAGGGCTCGAGCTGGTGTCGTCCTGGGGCTCACCACCTGGCGATCCATTATTGTGGAATGGGTTAGGTTAAATTCGCCCCCCACCACCAGCATCCCGTGCTCGAATTTAAAGAGGCGAGTGAGTACTTTAGACCAAAAATTGTGTTGTTTAACGTTGGGGGCGTAAAGGGCGCAAAGGGTGATTGCTTGTTGTTGCCAATGTCCCTGCAGGATAACAAAGTGGCCGTGTGGGTCACTGTAATGAGTTGTACAGGTGAAGGGGGCTTCGTTTTTAATGAGGATTGCAACGCCTGCTCTTTTGTGTAGACCTGAGGAGTGGTATATTTGGGAATATTGTTTAGAGGAGAATGCAAATGAACCCCCTTTATCAAAATGTGTCTCTTGGACCAAAATGATGTCTGCTCCTTATTGTTTAAACTCCCTCAACGCCAAGTGTCTCTTTTTGTTGGAGTTTAGACCGTGTACGTTTAAGGATAAGATCTTAGCCATGGTGTCGAGTGAATAAGGGGGAATGCCTTACCTGATGTGGAGGAGAAGTTTCGGAGGTTGTGGGTCAACAATGCGCATTCCCCGAGAGGAGAACCATTCAGATTCCACCGATTGTGGAATAAGTCATACGGTAGTGGAAAGGTGGATGGGAGAAGGAAAGATAAAAAAGAGGGTGAAAAGAAGAAAAGGTAGTTAACATATGCTAAACATTTATAGATTCGTACAACTGACATCTCTTCACCTTGAGAGGCTAAAGGGCCTAGGTCGATGCGGGATTCCAGGGATCCTCCCAATAAAGGTCCCGAGGGGCCCGTCGGTCTGATGCAATGGAGCCCAAAATTGGTCATACAAAACATGAACTGCAGAACAACTAACGCTGCTAACATTTAACCAAGAGGGGGGTGACTAGGAGTGGGATTTCCTATTCTCTCGAGTCTCTACTGAGACATGCCCATTTTGTAAATTAAAATGTAAGACTAGGGCGCAAAGAAGGGGGGACTGAATTTGCCATTTTGTCCAGGGTTGGATCATCAGCGGGAACTGACGGAGAAACTGTCCATCAATAAGTAATTTAAAGTGTGAATACTACCACTAGAGTCAGCCGTTCTTATGCTTGGTGCTCTTGCGAGGTGTTTCTCTGTTCCGGGATCGGTTGGAAGAGGGCACCTTCTGCCACGTTGTGGGCAGTGTTGGCGGGGTGGTAACAAGATCCCAATCTGGGAGTCGAGGAACGGAGATCCAGATGGTTTCACAGAAGGTTTCTATGTCCTCCGGGTATCTTAAAACGGCAGATTTGCCTTGGGTTTTGGCTGTAAGGCTGAAGGGGAATCCCCAACGATAGGTGATGTTTTCGTCTTGCAAGATACGCAGCAATGGTTGAAGAAGTCTACGTTTTTGCAATGTGATCCATGAGAGATCTGGATATAGTTGTACATGGGCATCTTTATAGGTCACTTTGCGGGCTAGTCGGGCTTGCCTCATGATGTCCTCCTTCAGGGGATAGGAATTAATCCTGCAGATGATGTCCCGTGGTTGCGAAGTGGAGCTCTTGGGGCGCAGGGCTCTATGGGCTCTATCCATTTCTATAAAGTTGGTAATGGGTTCACCCAGAAGATTGTTGAACACGTCTTGTAGAGTATGTTGAATGTCCTCTGGACCTTCGACTTCCGGTATCCCCCTCACCCGTATGTTGTTTCTTCACCCCCTGTTATCTAGGTCCTCCACATGTCGCTGCATATCTCTTAACATAGTATGGTGGTCTGCTCCTTGGAGTTGGGTTCTGTGGACTGCCAGCTTAGTTTCTTGGATCTCTTCCTCAGCCATTTCCACTCTGTCTGCTAAGTTTTTAAGGCCTGATTGAAGTACTTGTATTTCTGAGCGACACGTGGACTTTACATCTTCTATCAGTTGTCTAAAGTCTTCTTTAGTGGGGATCGCCTGTAGATATGTTTGCCATTGTGGGGGTGCCGATTGGGTGTGGACTGGTACCAGGTTTCCCTGCTCTGAGGTTGTGCGTGGTGGTAGGGGACCTGCGGCCTGATGTGCAGATCTGGGTGGGGAGTCCCACGGTTCGCTCCAAGATGGAGCTTGAGCGTGCGGAGGGGCCCATGTTTTATCCAACCTATGGGGGTGGGGGTCAGGTGTACCCACTTTTTTAGCATATGTGGTCTGTGGTACTGTCCGTTCTGTGGGTGAGCTGCTGGCCCATGAGGAGGTTAACCTTTGAGTTTTTAAGGGCGGTGAATCAGATTCCCTGTGGCTGGAGGGCGCTGGGCTCAGTGTGGGCTCTAGTGGGATCCGGCTAGTTGGGTACATAGGGTCTGGTAGAGCCGGAAAGTCCGCAGAAAAGTTGAAGGGGTTGGTGAGCATGGCTCAGCGCTCTGAATGCATGGATCCAACGCCGTTCTCATCAGGCGAGGAAACGCCTCTGAGCATTGTGTGTATTGCTGTGAGGGGAGGCCCATCATGGCGCCCTGTAAGGCCTGTGGCGCTGCCTCATGGGAGGTGGATTCAGGGTTGGGACTCACCGTTCCCGGAAGAGGAGGCTCGGCTGCGCTGCTCGTCTGGGCTGATTCGCGGTCCGTGAGCGGCCTGTGAGGCAATAAGGGGGGTCCGAGCGGAGCTGCGGGAGTAGGCCACGGAAGTGTCCGGCGCCATCTTGGCTGCTCCGGTGAGAGGCATGTCCGTCGGCGGAAAATAGGACCGGAGGTCCGTGGAGGTTCCTGGCGGGGGTAAAGATGATCCCCTGGCTGCTGCAGATCTAGTGGTCCTGGATCTGCCCATGTGAGATCAGCGGAACCTCCCCTATGCGCGGTATTATCACGGGCTGGGAGAAAGCAGGATGATTAGGCTGCCATCCAGAGCGGCTTCCGGTCACGCCCCCTCGTTTTCTTTTTAGTGCACCACTCTGATACTGTTTGTCCACCATTTCATCACTGTCTAATGCAGACAGGTTTTCTCAACGGCAGTAAACGAGGCACTACGTAACTGCCAATAACCAATCAGCAAACCTCAAGATAAGAGTTTAAGGAATTTTAAGGAAAAAAAAACTTACATTTAAATGCTCATCAATGCAGCCTTGCACAGCGTCCATCTGCATGCTTGTCAGTAGGGCTTTTTTTCTTGGAGAATAGGTGCAGGAAATCCCCCCGTCTGAGTCACCCCTTGTCTCTGCCCCCTACCCACCTCTGACCATCGTCCCTTGATTCCACCCTCTACCCACCTACCAGTACTGCCCCTTTTAGAGAATAGAAAACCAAGTATCATTTTGTGGTCCAAAATCATTTGTATGGAACATGTTAATGATAAAAAGAAAAGCAGTAATATAGATCCCCTGCATCCAGCAACAATAGAATCCCAGCAATAGATCCCCACACAACAATGGACGCCCCCAGCAACAATGGACTCCACCCCAACAACAATAGATTCCCTGCAGCAACAGTCACACCCAGTAACAAAATATCCACCCAAGCAACAATTGCCCACCCCCCAGCAGCAACAACAGATCTCCCAGCAGCCAGCATCAATAGATCCTCCAGCAGCCAGTAAAAATAGACCTCTAGCTCAACAGTAGATCCCTTCCAGCAACATAGAACCCCCCTCCAGCAACAATAGATTCCCCATCAGCAACAAAAGACCCTCACGCAAAATCAAATCCCCACCAGTGACAATAGATCCCCCAGCAGCCAATATCAATAAACCCTCCAGCACACCCCACACCCCATGCTATTGCATACATTCAGTGCTGGAGGTGCTGGAACTGCGTTCCCCCACGTTCCAGCTGAAAACAAGCCCTGCTTGCCAGTGTCATTTGCAGCCTTGTCCAGTGGCATTGCAGCCTTATCAGTGTCCATCTGCAGCCTTGTCAGTGTCATTTGCAGCCTTGCAGTTTTGTCCGTATCGTTTGCAGCCTTGCCCAGGCTGCATTTAAACTGCAGCGACATGTCAGTGTCACTGCAGTTTAAATATGGCGCCGCCGAGATACACAGAGCCGGTCCTGTGTATCTCGGCTCTTGACGGCTTTTCTCGGCTCCTCTTGCAGTCCCGCCCAGTCCCGCCCTATGATGGACATAACACAGGTCCAATGGCGGAACTGGGCGCCATTGTGAGCGAAGCCGAGCACCACCGTTATACATACATAGCCGAGTGTACTCGGCTAGCTCCGCTCTCAGTCACGCCCAGTCCCTGTGTTATGTCCATCATAGGGTGGGACTAGGCGTGGCTGTGAGTGGAAATAGCCGAGTACACTCGGCTGGGGCCCACGGGGCCCCCTATTGGGCGGGGCCCATGGGCTTGAGCCCAGTCAAGCCCAATGGTAAGTCCGGCCCTGCATATCACCTCTGTACAGGAACTACCTGTAATAAAGACTGGTCACTGCAGCTCTCCTTGTGCAGGGTGACTAGTCTTGTCTCCACCCCCTCCTGTACTTTTCTGCAGGCAGCTTGTAGTGGGTGGAGACTGCTAGGCCCCTCCCACAGCTCTGCTCTCTCTCCTTATGCAGGGGGACTGATCTTGTCTCTGGCCCCTCCTGTACTTTTCTGCAGGCAGCTTGTAGTGGGTGGAGACTGCTAGGCCCCTCCCACAGCTCTGCTCTCTCTCTTTATGCAGGGGGACTGATCTTATCTCCGCCCCCTCCTGTAGTTTCCTCTAACAACAGAAAGAGGCCACATGTGAGGTCATTGTGTATGTGTGTATAGAAATCTTTAAACATTGTGAGAGGCAATAATATGAAATAGTGAGGATAAAAATGAATAAATAAATTTGTAAGGTGATGATACCAAGTGAAAAATATAAAAAAAATGTGAATAATGAAGACTGAAAATTCAAAATTAGATGATAATAAAAATGTGTGAAAAATTAAATTCATTTGAATGATAAGTACAATGTAATATATTATGTTGCGAAATAAGTAAAAAAGTGTTATAGTAATGCTTGAGTAATAAGAGAGTGAGATTGTGAAAAATGTAAGTATAAAAAATCTATGGGGGGCGTGGCTTGGAGTCCATGAGAGCGGCTGCTTAATCTCACAGCTCCGGCTCTATACACTCATCCTGCAGGCATCCTGGCTCCAATCTTCTTCAAAAAGGCACCGAAATATTTCTGAGGATGGTGGGCACCCGATCCAGGCATGATGGTGAATAAATACGGGCCACACATGCCCCAATCCGCGGCGAAACAACTGGCCCGGTTTAGGAGACAAGATGGCGCTGATCCCTCAGCCTTGCACGAGACCACGCTGCAGTCTGCCTCATCTTCAGCACAGACTTCGTCTCAGGGGGTGAGTGACTCTGTACCTGCTGTCTTTGGCACCCAGGCAGCACACTCAGAACTCCTAGACTTCCCGATCTGCTCAGAAGGCTCTGTATCCCCAATCCTCTCCATTGCTGAACCTACACTGGCAGAAATCATGCTAGCTATACAGGACTGTAAATCTTCCCTCACTGTCCAAATGGAAACCATCCATATTGATTTCTCTCACCTGAAACAAGATGTTCAGACTTTGTGGGAAAGGACAGGAGAGGTGGAGGGACACGTTAGCTCCCTAGAAGACACAGTTCATCCTTTATCTGCAACCGTTCACACAGCCACGAACAAATTGGAAGCCCTTAGAGTCAAGCTGGACGAATTGGAGAATCGGTCCCGGCGGAACAATCTTCATTTTGTGGGGTTCCTGGAACGATCGGAGGGTTCCAGGCCCGAACATTTTCTACATAAATGGCTGCGTGATGAGCTGGGGGGTAGAGGAATTCTCCAAAACCTTTGGGATCGAGCAGGCACATTGTACCCCCCGTGTCCCCCACAACATGGGCCGCCCCCAAGATCTCTAATAGCCAAATTCCTTAATTTTCGCGACAAAGCTGCTATCCTCCATCTGGCCAGGGAGAAAGGCCCTCTCAAGTTCAACAGAAATAACATTTCCATTTATCCTGAATTTTCTGCTGAGGTACAGCGTCAGCGCATGTACTTTGCAGCAGTAAAGGATCGCCTCCGTAAAGAAGGTCTCCCCTATGCAATGCTGTTCCCTGCTAAGCTACGGATCATCTATGAAGGTAAAGCTCATTTTTGCTCTTGTCCTAAGGAAGCCATGCCCTGGTTAGACTCACGACTTGGGAAGCAACCCAGACAACGCCGCAACTGAACCCACAAATTTCAGTTCCTGAGTTACCACACGCCCATTCATTTTTCTTCCTTGTCCCTCATGGGCATGGTCCTCTGCGAATCTGCCGCTGCGACTGCTTCTCCTTGTTCAGATACTGGACCTGCTTGAGACCTGCTTTCATTTTAAAGCAATTTCTTCTAATTTGTTTCATTTTTCAACCTTTGCACTGCTGACAAATCCTACGATCACTCCTACCAGCAATGCCTTTTGAATTATTTACAGATTACTACTGACGTGCCTCACACACCTGTTGTTATTTGTGCCTTCCGTTCAAGTTTCTTATAGATCCTGCAAGATGAACACTTAAAGTGAAACTGAGAGCCCTCATAGAACTGCTACTCTCCCCATACCAAGGGGTGGCGAGGCCACGGGATTTTGTTCTTGAGGGGGACACTTTTTGTTTTGGGAACCAATGCTCACTAAGTTTGGGTTGGTAGAGCGGGGAGGGGGGTGGGTGGTAGAGAGAGGGATGTTTGTATTGCTGGTCTTCTCACAAATTCCGGCTCTGAAGAATGGCTGGCCTTTTGGGTTTTTGGTTATTAAATTTGCTCTTATGAACAATTCTTTTCTGTTGTTACTACATCCATACTATAGACGGTATCATAGTCAGCAATTAATGTGGTATACTGCACCATTTAATACCTTTTGCAATGCTTCTGTACTAACTAAAACTACTTATGGCTGACATGTTAAAATTGATTTCATGGAATGTTAGAGGGTTGAACTCACCTCACAAGCGGTCTCTGATATTTTCCTATTTGAAAAAATACAAACCTCATATCATTTGTCTTCAAGAGACCCACCTTACAGGTAATATGGTACGGTCTCTTAAACGTCCCTGGTTGGTCACTCATTATCATGCTACTTATACCAACAACTCTTGGGGGGTTTCGATTTTACTGGCGAAGTCCCTACCAGCTGAGATTTTGCTTGTGAAGTCGGATCCCGACGGTTTATTATACTCACAATTCGCATAGTCTCCACGATTTTTACGCTAGTGAACATATATGTTCCTCCCCCGTTCTCCCCAGATGTCCTCTCTCATTTGTCCCTACTATTACTGTCCAGATCCCCTGCTCTTTGTTGGAGTCTTTAATGCTGTACTAGACCCTGCAATGGACCAATCTCTTCCTGCAATCGAGGATGGCCTCCACTTCGTATTCCTCGTTTCCGTCCACCAAAACAGGTTCGGGGATCCTGGTGCCCCTATCAGAAAGGGGTCGGCTACAGCAGGCTTCTATAGCAACACATGGAATACAGGATGGATTTTAAGTAAGTCAGGTAAACACAGTTCATAAGATACCTCATTAATCTTCCTTTTCACCGGGAAGGGCCCAATAAACTTAGGAGCGAACTTTTAGGAAGGACAAGTCAACTTAATGTTATTGGTAGACAGCCATACCTTATCACAAAGCTGCAGGTTCAGATCTCCTCTTCTTTTTTGATCGAAGATCCTTTTACTGTCTGCTTGTGCCTTGGATATCGCTTATGTAACATCTGATTATTGTGACTGAGGAACTGTACTGTGTCCTGGACCGCTGGAACTGAGGATTCTGGAAGAAAATCTGGTAAGAAAGATACATGAAAACCATAATTGGCAAAGAAAGGAGACTGACCGGTGGCAGAGTGGCTAGCATTATTATAAGCGAATTCCGCAAAGGGCAGCAGGGACACCTAATCATCTTGTACAAAAGATGTAAAACACCTAATGTATTGCTCAAGCGTCTGATTTGTCCTTTCTGTTTGCCCGTTAGTTTGGGGATGGTATGCTGAGGACAGGGCTTGTTCAATTTTCAAGATCTCACACAGGGCTTTCCAGAAGCGTGAAGTAAACTGCACCCCCTTATCAGACACTCCGTGCAGCCTAACGATCTCTTTGATGAACACACGGGCCATTTCTACGGCAGAAGGCATCCCCTTTAAGGGCACAAAATGGGCCATCTTGGACAGACGATCGACGTTGTTTATATGGCAAACAACATAAGATGAGCTCTGAAGAAGCTTGGCAACAAGCGAAACGCGTAAGCGTCTAACCCATGCACAGGTGGGACATAGACCTCCACACATTGATGAAGAAACCCCTTTGATCATATGGGAATATCTCGATTGACTCTCGGACTTTGGGCTGAGTTCTGCGGTGGACACTGAGACTGAACGCTCCTTCCAACTATCTGATAGATTAAGCGCGGAGCGCACCAACGTCTGAACTCTGTGACTCACCGTACATCCCCTCGGGGAAGATCCGGAAGCGACAGCTCATACCTGCAACAGACAAGCGCACCGCATGAACGCTCCCCCACACTACAGCAGCGCGGCTACCATCAGTTTTCTCGGGCTCCACCATCCCTTCACTGAAGACGTCAAACGGTGAGCTAAGTAGTACTCCAATACACAGGAGATACACTGTCTATGGCTATTCACCGTCTGCCTTCATCTATAAGATGTGAACTTGCACTTTGATTTGCCACTATTTAGCTGACTAAACCGGGACTTCCCATCTTCTTATGTTGTTTGCCATATACATCCTTAGTTGGTTATTGGTATTATATCTAGATGGAATCTCATCAATCACCAGCATTTGCACTTTATTGAAGAAAGACCGAAGGCTTAATTTTCAATCATCTTCAATCCTACTTAGGAACTCTATGCAATCTTGAACAGACCCGGGTCTTCTCTATAACTATTCACATGGGTGCGAGTGCATGAGTGTCAGATGTATGTGGAATGTTTGTGGTGGCCACCTGTGCATAATAGGACCCTTGTCCTATATATTTTTTTTTTTTTTAATACATGGTTTTTGGATAGTTGTTCTGTATCTATTGCGAGTCATAAATAAAGTTATTTAGGTTCACACTAGTTTGTTCTTGAGCGGACTATCCTTTTTTGGGGGGCTCTTCCCTCCTTCCCTTTTTTTCATATATGCAATATGGTCCATTGAACAACCATTTGTTTGATTGCTGACTAAGTATTGTCGAGTCGACTAACAAATGGCACTGGTGACACTAGGGATATAATTATTAAGGAAGGACACTTTAGGTTGTCTATTTAGCCTCCTTTATATACCCCTAACCTAATTTGGATGAATTTAAAGGTGTCCCCCTCTTCCTGCAATAGATCAGTGCAAGAAAACACCAATTACTTATTGTGAATAAAAATCTCCAGTAAATACCTTGAATGGTATGAAGGTTAATGAGATGAGGTTAATGAGATGACGGCAATGGCCAGGGCTATGCCTTCCGGAAAGCCAAGGAAGCCACTAGGAGACCGCCATGCTGGAGTAGCTTTCCGTATGAGAGGTTAGACCTCAAGTGACCGAGGAGGATTATAACGAGAGGTAACAGGCTAAGTCACTTGAGAGCTCTCAAACAAAGGGGATAGGTTTAGGCCTTGAAACTTGAACTCAATAACAGTAACCTAGCTAAGCCCCCAGTAGTGTAGTGACTCGGACAGTCTTTATGGTGAGCTTTTTCCGGCCAGGTTGGGACCCTTTAAAACGTTGGCACGCAAAAAGGTAAAGATCATTCAACGAAGTGGTATTTAACAGCAGCTTGGTGTAAAGTTAGACTCAGTAAATATGTAGACTCCTTAGTACAGCAACTCAGAAGGAGAGGCTAATTCAAAGGGCAGTTGGGGTGTATACAGATCAGGAAATTTGTCAACAAGGGGGAGCAGATGAAAAAAAAAAAGGAAAGCATTCTGGGATAAGAATGGCTTAGGCTCTGTATTTGACTTTGAGGGCTGCTGCTGATGGATGCAGCAGCAGCGAGTGTGATAGAATAGAGATGTAGCTCTTTGTCAAGTCGAGACTGAAGGAAGGGTTAACAGGTACTGTAGTTATAGTTGTAAAGTGGGTCAGAGACCCTATCACCAAACTCCTCTGCAGTAATCTTCTAATGGCAACAAGTGGTTCGTGGGATGGGGGGGCCTCCTTATACAGCAGACAACAGCAGATACAATGGTGACCTGGATAGAGATTCTGGATAGCAGATGCCTGCATTCAATTAGCTTCCTGGTTCCGGTGTCCAGCACAGCAGTTCACTCTCTCTCTAGCACTACACTGCTTAGCACAGCTCAGCTCAGCACAGCACAGCACAACTTGACACAGCGTGACTCTCTCACTCCTACCTGGTTGGCGTGCCTCCCCCTTCCTGGGCCAATACTTTTTCCTATGACAACGTCCAATAGGACGAAACGTACGTCGGAAGGCAAACGCGCTGACGTCATCGTTTCTACTCCACAGCGAACGGGTGTATGCAGGCCGGCCGGCTGATTTTACATATGCTGTTTTATTTTGTTCTTTTGGTAAGTGCGCTACTTTACTTATACAATAAATTGGTCAAACAGATTCACACTATGGTGGATGTATTTTTTATCTCCCTGGGTTTCCATTGCTGAGCTAATTATTACCGATGAGTCCCGGGTGATCCTTCCTCCATGCTGAGACAGATGGTGGTGTCCCTATTGAGTGGATTTCTGGCATAAGCTTCATTACAGCTTAACTCTGGTAATCATATATCTTCATAGATGGTGGATTTTTCTCACAAGATGTCTCTATTCACTAAAGTCTTCAGTCACTATGGGTGGAATATATTGCAATAAGGACTGTTGATAACAGAAGTCACCTTTTTACCACGGACTTTGTTTTTTGATTTTTGATTTTTATTTAGTTTTTCAATTGCTCTAAAAAAAATTTTTTATTTTTTATATTTTATTATTTATGTGGTTCATAGCACATTCTTTTGATTTTTCACATTGTGTTGATATTTGAGTTCATAATTTTCTATTTTGATCACTTTATATTTTTGAATTATTCAACAATGGTCTGTATTTAGCGCGTTCTTTTATATATTATAATACTTTTACAAGGTCCCTTCCTCCCCTCAGGTGTCCATGGGCCTTGTAGTTTCTCCCCATGTACGGCTGTAGCAGAATCCTTCTTCAAGACTTCATCTCCCAGACCAGTGGTCGCCAACCAATTTTGAATCTCGCGGACCACTAACATGAATTTTACATGCCTTGTACACACCATGATCTGGCTCTCTGCCCCCCCCCCCCACTCTGCATCACACTGCTGCCTTACACAGACTAATCATTGGATCTCACCTCCTTATCCAGCCATGTGCTCAAGCTCGGTGCTCTCTCCCACAGTCTGTGATCAGCGCTGCCATTGGAAGCCCCCTCCTTCTTCACCTGCTGCTCTCTGCACTACTCCCGGCACCTCCCTCTGAGTTCACAGGTGCCGGAACTACAGAGGAGGCATTGGGTATTAATGCGAGATGCCAATATTGACTGTCAGCACGCATTGAGAACAACACTGGAAACAACATTGGGTGGTATATATCCATCACAATGTTGCTTTTCGGCAGAACCCCTTGGGACCACCAAAAGTTTCTCTGGGGCATCAGTGGTCCACTGACCACTGGTTGGTGACCGCCGTCCTAGACTGCTCCTGTTGGCTGTAATCCAGTCACAGTTTGACAAGAGCAATTGACAGAGCCATCTTGTGGGTAAATAAAGTTCTACAATTCAGTAACAACACCCAATGTTACAGTAAAAACATTGGTTCCAACCCTTCTTCGCTTTCTACAAAACAAAAAAAAAGATTTGACTTTGGATACCATTTTAGCTTAGTGGCCAGCTGCAAAAGATAGGACACTACAAAAAAATGTCAATGCTTGCCCAACTTCTGGTCCCCAAAACTGTTCCTTTTGGGTCTTCTACCTGGTCTTCTGTAAAGTGCTTATCAACTTTGGCCCCATTCCATTGACCATAACTGAAAATGTGTATACTGTATATTATTATTATATTCATGAGAGCTTACAATCTAAAAGGAAGTATATTTTGTATGGACAGATCATTGGACAGTTGAAACTGCTAAGAGTATGGCTCACCAATATAAGAGTGTAGGTGAGGCCTCAGACAAGGTACCTGCATAGGAAGGTCTACACAAACGGCCTAAGCACTGTAATAGGTTTAGAGCAAAGGTCTAAAATTGTAGCAATTACAATGGAAGAATGTTTTGGCACACCGGTGAAGACAACAGTTTCAATACAGCCCGCATTAGTATAATTTACGGTGGTGTTACTAGAGAACAGCCTCTGCTGGAAGGGTGTCAGTATTTTGTAAAATCACACTGTACTGCCCGGCTGAATGGGATCCTCAGAAGGTTCTTTGACACAAGAAAGTTGTTCCTTACTCTGTTCCTAGTCACCAAGAACCACTCCCTGAGCTAAGCACTGCCCCTAACCAGTGGGTTCCTCCCCCTAAACCTACCACTCGCTCAATGCATGCCCAAATGACATGGTAACCCCTATTTAAAAGCTCCCTCATTAAGTTGGCCACCTCAACTCTTGGAAGTCCCAGAAAGGACTAACATAGTCCCTAAGGGGCCGTTTCCCAACACCAGAGGTCTCCAAACATTCCAAAGGGCAAGTTTACTGGCCTTCAGACTTTAGGGGGGTCTGACTATGGCCAATGGGAGTAGAAATTGTCCTGGCATCAGTGGACGTAAACAATGCATCTTTGGTATTAGGGGGAGAAATAGTGCCCCATTGTGGGTGCCAGTAGGAGAAAAATGGAGCCCATCACTGGTGTCAGTGGGAGAAATAGTGCCCCATCATTGGTGTCAGTGGGAGGAATAGTGCCCCATTGTTAGTGTCAGTAGGAGGAATAGTGCTCTGTTGTTAGTGTCAGTAGGAGGAATAATGCCCCATTGTTGGTGTCAGTGGGAGGGATAGTACCCCATCATTGGTGTCAGTGGGAGGAATAGTGTATTGTATTAAGAGGAGGAAAAGTGCCCCAAGGGCCAGGTAAAGGTAAACAAGGGTCTGCATCTGGCCCCTGGGCCACAGTTTGGAGACAACTGCCCTATACCGACTCCCCTTCCCCTGTACATTGACACAGTGCCACCTATAGGAAGGAAGAATGCCTGTACCTGCCTACAAGCGGATGAAGCAGTCACAAGCATGCCCAGTAAGAAGAAAGCCCTTCCAGGATGTTTGTGCATGGTGCAGGTAATTTCTCTTGGATTGTAGGAACTAAGGGTACAGTTGTTCTTTAAGAAATTCAGAACTCATTTTTAATTACCTGTCTACAGTGTAGCTTTAAAATTAAAAATGTAGCCTCTCAGGACAGCAAAATCAGAGCTCCAAAATGCAACTGCACAGCAGAAGGCATCAAGCTTCATATTTTCCTCATGGTGTGGCGATATAACGTCCTTTTGCCCTCTCCTAAAAATTATTCTGCAGAAAATAACACAACGCCATGCAAACAGAGGGAGCCAGATGTCTTTGCTTTACAACTAAATTGTGTAACTCTAACCAGAGGCTTCAGTGACTCTGCAAACCACAGAGATGACTTCAGCACAAAGCTCAAAAAGAGAGGCGACTTAATTCCTACCTATCTAGGTCATGATGACGTGTTCAGAGGGACAGCCATGCTGACTTGGCTTCATGTAGGATTCTCTTTATATATATAGAGGTAGTGCAGTAGCCGGTGGCATCAGATAGCAAAAGGTTTGTTACAGCCTGTTACAAAATAGTACTCTCATTACTAAAAAAAAAAAAAAAAAAAAAAAAAACTCACTTAAAGCAAAACTTCAGGAAAAAATGAAAAAAATGTTACTGCAATACCTTCAATCCAGTTCTGTCCCCCCACAGTAATTCCTCTCTGCCACTAGAAGTCACCAATCTTCTAAGCTGAAGGACCGCCAGTGTCATTCCACCCCCTTCTTTGAGTGCAGGCTGACATTAAAAGAGATGTATGTTTTTTTTTTATTTAAGAATTATTATTATTTACCTAGGTGGATGCAGCATCGGTCCTCCGGTGCCTCTGACACTGAGAACTGAGCGATCTAACACCGCCGGTCGCTCGGTTCTCACAGCTCCATGAGCAGAGAGCTGCTGACTGTGCCAGTTCAGGCATGTTGGCGGATCCAAACTTCATCGTCGCAATCTTGAACGAGCCTAAACTCTGTGACGTCAGCCGGCAGCAGGCTTCAGCCCGCTGTCTGCTGAAAACGGGTCGCAGGAGTGCAGAGGGAACTTCATTCCTGTGATTCACAGGGGAAGTACAGGCAAACGAGCTTTCCCCGTACTACTTACACCTAGGGCGTCATCACTCCAGCCTGGGCTAGGAGCACTGAACAGCCATCATATGTCATTATATGAGCGCCATTCAATGTAGTAACGACTGCCAGAGGATAAGAGGAAGTACACATAATAACAATGGACCAAAGGGAAAAGGACCAAAGGGAAAGCCTTTAAAAAAAGGTATGTACGCCTTGATTTTCATTTTTATTTAAGTGTTTGTGGGGGGAAGGGGGCTCATAGAGGGGATGAGGAATTGAAATAAAGTTTTAAAAAAAGTGAAGCGTACTCAGAAAGGGATCGGGACATTGTAGTAACACTGAAGTTCTGCTTTACAGCAAACCTGTGTCAGGCCGGGTTCACACTTGTATGACAAACAACTTTGGGAGCTCATGACGCATGACGTGTGCAAATCAGTGGTTCCCTATGAGAGCCGTCTTAACTGGTCCGACTTTGGTTCCTGCACTACTTTGGTCCAACTTTGATCCTACTTCAGCCCAGTAAATATCGCTGAAGTCGGATTGCCGTCTTAACTGATCCGACTTTGGCATGCGACTTGTGCTCTGAGGAACTTGAAGGGGAACTCCGCGCTAAATTTAAAAAAAAATAACGGCATGGGATTCCTGCGCCAAGACCATACCAGGCGTTTTGGTCTGGCACCCCCCCCCCTCCCCCCGAACCATACCAGGCCACATGTCCTCAACATGTTGATGAGGACAAGGGCCTCTTCCCGACAACCCTGGCCGGTGGTTGTCGGGGTCTACGGGCGGGGGGGGACTTATCCTAATCTGGAAGTCCCCTTTAACAAAGGGGGCCCCCCAGATCCTGGCCCCCCCACCCTATGTGAATGAGTATGTGGTACATTGTACCCCTACCCATTCACCTAAAAAAAAGTGTCAAAAATAAAAACAGTACACAAAGTAATTTATTAAATCAGCTTTGGCATCTCCTCCGATTTCTTCTCTCCTCTCCGGCTTTTCTCCCTCCTCCGGAGATGTCTTTTCCCTCTGCCGGTACTTCTCCCCTCTACTACCCCCTGAAACAGACGCTGTCGGCACTCCTCCTCTTCTCAGTTACATCTCACTTCATTTAACTGTGAGTGATTTCCCTAGCAGCGCTCTCCCGCCTGGGTGTTTGTATCCTTGGAATTCTGTCTAATACAAGTTTTACTGCAACCGGACTCTGTAAACTTACTACCAGCACCAGGTTGTACCTCCCTAGGAAGGTGCGAAAACAGAAAGAAAGAAAACTGTGTTTTTTTCCCCGGAATATTTGGTTGTTTTTTCTTTATATAGTAGAACACAAAAATAATTTTTAAATTCCACCAAAAAAAAAAACTCTGTCTAAAAAATGCTAAAAAATTAATTTAGGTACAGTGTTGTATGGCCAAGTACCCAGATTTGAAAATGACTTGCTAAGCTATTGCTAGACTTGCCAGCAGGGCGGTGCTTAACTTTTTCGGGCCCTAGGGGGTGTCATTAGTCTTGCCTAGGGCCGCGCAGGTGACAGGATCAGAGAGCGGACTCACCAGCTATATTCAGAGACATGGGGCCTGCGCCTCCCCTGCCGACCTCGTGCCCGCCTCCCCAGCTGTGCCCACCTCCTTTGCTGACCTCATGCCCGTTTCCCCAGCTGTGCCCACCTCCTCCACTGACCTCGTGCTCGCCTCCCCAGCCAACCTAGTGTCCGCCTCCCCAGCTGTGCCTGCCTCCTCCGCCGACCTCGTGCCAGCCTCCTCCTCTGTGCCCTCCTCATAGGCTGAGCTGCTGCTGGCCTCCTATGCAGCAGCCGTGACGGATGTCCACCACGGCTACTGCTTTCTCTGCAGTCAGTCAGTGCCCCAGCCCTGTGTAGGGCCCCTCGTGTTCCCCGGCCAGGCTAATGGGGAAGTCAGCGGCCATGGCTGCGCCCCCCCTAGGCAGCAGTGTGCCCTAGACGGCTGCCTAGTTCCCCTAGCGGAAGCACCGGCCCTGCCTGCCAGGCTTCACAAGTTTGTGGTACAATTGCAGCAAGTCCTGAATTTTTAGGCTGTAGGCTTTCAGAGCTCTTGCTGTTGACTCACCACTGCAACTTTTGCTCTTGCTAGAGACTTGCCATGCAAATTTGCAACAAATTGGAAAACTGTCAACCAGAACTTGTGCTTCAAGTGCTCTGGAAGTATACAACTCGCCAGTGAAAATGTTCAGCAAGTTAACAAGACTTAAGCCTCGTACACACGATCGGACTTTCCGACAGGAAATGTTCGATGACAGGCTGTTGGCGGTAAGTCCGACCATGTGTATGCTCCATCAAACAATTGTTGTCGGACTTTCCGCGGACAAATGTTGGATGGCAGGTTTTCACATTTTTTTTGTGGACAAATGTGTGTTGTCAGATTTTCCGATCGTGTGTACACAAGTCCGTCAGACAAAAGTCCAAAGTAAAAATATGCATGCTCGGAAGCAAGGACAAGCCAGAAATGGTTGGTCTTGTAAACTATCGTTCGTAATGGAGAATTAACATTCGTGACGCTGCAAATTATGAAATCTAGAAATGCAGCGCACAATTCTCTTCTTCTTTAATGGGATAATAATGATGCTGCTTTGCTGGTGATACTGATGGGGTTATTGCAAACAAATTTTCAAAGGCTTTTTTTTTTCTAGTGATATCAAGAATAATATTATTATGTTTTGGGTTTTTTTTTGGGGGGGGGGGGGGGCAATTTACCACAACATCATTATCCCGTAGTTTCTAAGATCAAAGATACAACTATGTTGGTGTTCCTTGTTAATTTTACATTGTATTTTTTTAAATGTAACTGCCTACTCCCAAACTGTCATTTGAAGTAAAACACATAGCCAAGTATTATTCTACACCATTTTTTTTTTATTGTGCATTCAAAAAAGAAAACAAATAAAATTAGACATGCTATCTGCCAATAGAACTTAACCAAAAAGTGCATTCTATGCATCCAAAAATATAGAAAATATGCCAAATCAAATTATTATTCATTATTATTCAACCAATAAAATAATGTCAAAGCAATAACTCCAAGGCCAATAATAAATAACACGTTATCTCCTCTGATTCCACAACATGTCTGGTTGACGAACGGCCGTTCAGAAACGAACTGAAAAGCACGAAATGAAAAGCGCAAATCAATACACACTAAACTTCTACTAACACGAAATTAGCAGAAGGAGCCAAAAGGGTGGCGCTAAAGAGCTGAAAAACAACGTAGTACGTCTAGTATGAATGAATGAGTGACTTGTATAGCGCTACCTATGCAAACTGAATCGCCTCAGGGCGCTTTTTGCCACTGGTGTCCATCTGTGGTACAGCACGATCCTTGCCCCATGGGGTCCTGACGTGCTTACAATCATATACACATACAACATACAAATGTTTGGCCAATTTTTCAGCAGGATCTAATTAACCTACCAGCATGTCTTTGGAGTGTGGGAGGAAACCAAAGTACCCAGAGGAAACCCACACAGGCACAGAGAGAACATGCAAACTCCAGGCAGATGGTGTCATGGTCAGGATTTGAACCAGTGACCCTATTGCTGCTAGGTGAGAGTGCTACCCACTACACCGCTGTGCTGCCCGTACATCGCTACATTCCTAATTGTTGGCCAACAATTGTGTGACCGTGTGTATGCAAGACAAGTTTGGGCCAACGCCCTTCGGACAAAATTCCATGGTTTTGTTGGCCAACAATCCGTTTGTGTGTACGAGGCTTTACAGTTCAACACTGGCACAAATGTATGGCAAGTTATCTTTGCTATCTGGGTAATTGTCATTCAAACTATTGCAGCATTTTAAAATGAAGAGGTATTACAGGCTGGCACTGAAGTGGATAAAAAAAACATGCTTGGGACCAACATAGATCTAGACTAATAAAAAAATGTTGGGAAAAAAAAAGAAACAAAAAAAAAAAAGAAACTGGTCCACTGGATGAACCACTTGGTCTTTATCTGCCATCATTCCTCTACATTTCTAAAATCTTTCAAAGTAATAGGTTACTGTATATGAATTAGTGTGAAAGGGCCCTTACTTATGATGTTAACCTCTTTGGCACAGACTGCTGGAACAAACCAACAGCAGCTGGTAGAAGCAATTAACAACATTTAATTTATTAATTAACAAGTTTAGAGGCACCTTAATACTTCTACAAAGTACAAAAGATTACCGCCTGTGGGAGACTCCCTGGTGTATATGCAGATGAATGCACATTAACTTTTTTGCCGAAAACTCTTCTGCATCTGGCAATCTGTCTTTAAACGGAGGGGGGGGAGGGAATAGTGAAAAAGGATTTTGCTCAACCTTAGCATATGTCCCTCTGCCAGTCTGAAAAATTGAAGCCTTCAATGACAAGTAAATTCACAGATGTTTGCGTGAAAAGAGAAATTGGATGTTGTGTAAGTAATTGCTCCACGAAATTGCACGGGAAAAGGAATCAAAAATTAAGGGCCGTAATCTATTTGACCCCGTTGTCAGAACTCGGTCATACCTCCAGCAAATCCCCCCTCAGAGAATTGGGGCAGGTTGATAGATATATATATTTTTTTTCTAATAAAAAGAAAGTTGCACGATTTTATCTACAAAAAAAAATAAAAATCCACTCAAAACCAAATCAATTTGTTGCTTTATTTTTATTTTTTTTTAACTGTTTATGGAATTTGGATGTAGCACCGGCTAAAATAAATTTCTTTTTTTTTTTTTTTCTTTTTTTTTTCCTTGGCATTAAAACAGAGTGGACTGTACATGGATTTAAAGCCCTTGTGTATGTAGCAGAGAACAGAAAGTAATTATAGCTCTCCGTATTACAGGTCCGGGCGCACGTCCACCTGTATCCCAGTATTGATCGGTGGACTAGTCAATCAGGGCGTTCAGGAACTACACTGCATAAAGGTCTCGGTCCAGTTCTCCTTATTTTTTTTTCTTCTCTCTATGACCTTTCTGTGTGACATTTTCTTTTGTCTTTACTTCTTGGCAATGCCAGTGTATTTTTTTTTGCTCTTTCGGAGACGTACAATGTGACCTCAAAAATTCATAAACGTTTTCACTTAGTTTAAAGCAGAACTCCAATTAAAAATTAAAAAAAAATAATAATACCCCATTAAACGATAAAGGAAGTCCTGATCCTCCATGTTTACGCCCCTAATGACTCTCAAGGCTCCTTTTTCCGATCTTTTTTCCAGGTGTTGGACAGGTGTTGGTTGGAGGGGACTTCAATTTAGTAGCACATTCCAGACTGGACAGAAGTAAAGGGGTGAGCACGGCTAACGCATTTCCCAAGTCCCTATTGAGATCACTGGGGGCACTCCAACTAATAGACACTTGGAGAGCATTGAATGTGGGGGGCAAGAGAATTTACCCATTACTCGAACCCCCACAACAGCTACTCCAGACTAGATTATATGTTCAGTTCCCCAATCCCCTACTCGCTAATTCGTCCTCAGCCACTATCCATACTTGCCCTTGGTCCGACCACTATGTGGTGTCTTTTCATACATCCTATATAGGGCTCTCCACCCAGACAGCCTCCTGGAGATTGAATGATTCCCTTCTTGCAGACCCCGAGATAGTCTCGCAAGTGGCGGATCAGCTAGAAGAATATTTCAGGCTAAATGACTCAGAAGAGATCTCACCTTCCATACTTTGGACAGCCCATAAGGCAGTCCTACGGGGTCATCTTATGGAATTGGCCACCATCTGAAAACATCGAAAGACAACCAAGATCGACGCTCTTACCCAAGAACTGAATAATTTATATCATATTCACGCCCAATTCCATTCACCTGAAATACTAAGGCAAATTAACCAAAAGAGAGTGGCATTGGATACAATCCTATGGGAGCAGACCGAGAAATTCTTACGCTGGTCTGAGGCATATTTTCTCCTTCATAGTAACACTGCCTCAGTAGGGATGAGCCGAACGCCCCCCTTCCCCCTCCGATTCAGTTCGCACCAGAACTTGCAAACAGACAAAAAATTTGTGCGAACACCGTAAAAGTCTATGGGACACGAACGTGAAAAATCAAAAGTGCTCATTTTAAAGGCTTATATGCAAGTTATTGCCATAAAAAGTGTTTGGGGACCCGGGTCTTGCCCCAGGGGACATGTATCAATGCAAAAAAAAGTTTTAAAAACTGAAGTTTTTTCAGGAGCAGTGATTTCATTAATGCTTAAAGTGAAACAATAAAAATGAAATATTCCTTTAAATATAGTGCCTGGGGGAGTCCCCTTAGTCTGCCTGTAAAGTAGCGCATCTTTCCCTTGTTTAGAAAAGTACCTCAGCAAAATGACATTTCTAAAGGAAAAAATGTAATTTAGCCCTGGTTCACACTGGAGCATTTTGACATGCGATTTGACAAGTCAAATCGCATGTCAAATCAGCGCCAATTGCCACCAATGGCATAGTCCTAAAAAACATCAATTTCAGTTTCGGCCAAGTGAATCCTGAATTTTCGGTTTCGGCACCAGAATTTTAATTTCGGTGCACCACTATTTAAAAGATAAAGAGTCTTTTAAAAATTAAAAAGTAATTACCGTATTTATCGGCATATAATACGCACAGGCGTATAACACGCACCTTCATTTTAAGAGGGAAGTTTCAGGAAAAAAACTTAAATTTTAAATAAAGAACTTTGAAGCAAAATAAGAGTCAGTGCCCATCAATGCAGCCTCACCATTGCCCGTCTGCAGCCTGATCAATGTCATCTGCAGCCTCACAATTGCCCATCAATGCAGCCTGATCATTGCCCACCTACAGCCTCATAATTGCCCATCAATGCAGCCTGATCAATGCCCATCTGCAGCCTCACAATTGCCCATCAATGCAGCCTGATCAATGTCATCTGCAGCCTCACAATTGCCCATCAATGCAGCCTGATCATTGCCCACCTATAGCCTCATAATTGCCCATCAATGCAGCCTGATCAATGCCCATCTACAGCCTCGCAATTGCCCATCAATGCAGCCTGATCAATGCCCATCTACAGCCTCACAATTGCCCATCAATGCAGCCTGATCAATGCCCATCTACAGCATGATCAATGCCCATCTGCAGCTTGATTAATGCCCATCTGCAGCCTGATCAATGCCCATATGCAGCCTCACCATTGCCATGAATGCAGCCTGGTCAATGCCCATCTGCAGCCTCACATCAGATTACTGCTGCCTCGGAGAGGACAGGGAGGGGGGCGGGATTACATTTTAGATTCAGATTACATACAGCGAGAATCTCCTGTTTACTCAGCGGCCTCTTTAATACAAAGTCCCGCCTCCTGGACCGGCTTCTATGATAGACAGAACACTGGTCCAATGCTGGACCAGGAGATGGGACTTCCTTTTACAAAGGCTGCTGAGTAAAGATGAGATTCTCGCTGTATGTAATCTGACGGCGTTCGTCCCACCCCCCTCTCCGTTCCCTCCTAGACAGCCCAAATTGCAGTATCGGCACATAACACGCACACACTATTTGCACCCCATTTTCAGGGTGAAAAAGTGAGTGTTATATGCCAATAAATACAGTAAATCAGCTGCTGAAAGGATTTTAGCCCACGTTCAACATTGGGCCGATTTGGGGTGCGATGTCACATGTCAAATCGCTTGCCAAATCGGCAGCTATTTCCAGCAATGCCACCATCCGAATCGCTGCAAATTGGTGCGAAAAAATAAGAAAGCAGTAAAGTTAGCCCAATTTTTTTTTTTTTTTTCTCAAATATTTTATTGAAGATTATAAAGTCTTTAAAGCATTTGTGAAACAAACAACAGTTAACATAGATTATAAAGTCTGTTACAGTATGAGTTTATGACTTGAGAGATAACCCAGCCGGGCTTGAAGTTCGCAGACATACTATTATGTTTGATGGGGGGTTGCAAACCCAACATGTAACTATGGGATGGTGTAAACCTCCCTATAACTCAGACTCCTTTGGCTGTGTTTTCTGTTTTCCGCCATATATTTCGTGAGATGTAGAGAGTTGATTTTCTATACTTGGAGGAACTCAATCAGAGGAGTACTTTTTGTCGGTGATTGAGTGGGGGGTTTGTCTTTCTTCTTATCAGAAACTCTCATATACCTCTGGCATGCTTTTCACCAGTTGGGTCCAATTTTTTTTTATATTGTGAAAGATGATGTTACGTCGAGTAAATTGATACTCAACATGTCGAGCTTCAAAATTGTGCCCGCTCGTGGAAAGGTGACAAACTTTGACACTTAAAAATCTCCATAGGCGAAGTTTAAAAATGTCTACAGGTTACCAATTTTGAGATACAGTGGAGATCTTTTACTAGAATTATTGCTAACAATCGCGGCGATACCTCACAAGTGTGGTTTAAACCATAGAAACAGAAATCACCCTTTTATTGGGACTTTAACAGGCCACCACCTCTTAGAATAAAAAAATGAATTTTATTGATATACTTAAAAAAGACGTGAAAGCGTCTATAACATACAAGATAAAAAATCATTCCATACTCAATAAATACAGAATCAAATCAGAAAATATATACAGGGTGAAAAAAAGTAGATGTACTCTCACAGGGGTAATGTACCCTGATACCCGACGCATTTCCGGTATTCTGGTACCTTCATCAGGGATTTGAGAGTTGTAGATATTTTGTACATATATGGATTCCCAAGGAATGACTCTGTGTTCAGATAGCACCCTTAGCCCCTAGGGTTAAATAACGTATTTTGGTATGTGCCAGACCAGGGCTATATAAGAATAGTGCGTATATTGAGTTACCGGTATCAAAAGGTGTAGTGGGTAAGCCAACTAGGGAGCAAAATGTTCGATCGAACCAATAGCATGCCGGTTATATGCCGGCAATCCTATAGTGGTAGGCTCCTATTTAAGACCTTTCAAGTATGCGGGTCCAGTGAGAGGTACCTTCCCCTGTCAGTGCTAACTGGTTAGCACTGACAGGGGAAGGTACCCCTCACTGGACCCGCATACTTGAAGGGTCTTAAATAGGAGCCTACCACTATGGGATTGCTCTTGGATATTTATCCTTCCAGCATTTAGCTGGCATGCTATTGGTTCGATTGAACGTTTTGCTCCCTAGTTGGCTTGCCCACTACACCTTTTGATATCTGTAACTCAATACACACACTATTCTTATATAGCTCTGGTCTGGCACATACGAAAATACGTTATTTAACCCCAGGGGCTATGGGTGTTATCTGAACACAGAGTCATTCCTTGGGTATCCATTAATTGTACAAAATATCTACAACTCTCAAAGCCCTGATGAAGGTACCAGAATACCGGAAACGCGTCGGGTATCGGGGTACATTACCCCTGTGAGAGTACATCTACTTTTTTTTCAGGCATAGAATCGGCCCTGATTCGTCCTTGAAACGGGGAACAGGGACGCACAGCGCTCCTGTGCGATCCGCAGCCCATTGTAGTGTGAACCCGGGCTAAGACTATTAGTCGTAAGTGACGTTTGACATTGCTTCTGTCATCCAATGGTATGGAGTCAAGTGGGGGCCATCTTTCCCTCACTCGACTTCATGCCTCAGAGAGGAAAGGATTGGATCGTCTCCGCCACTACCGACGGCTCCGGTAAGCGACGGAGACGACCAGAACGCGGCGGGCCCGGGAGGGAGGTGGACACCTCTCCCACCGCCGATAAAAGTAATCTCGCTGCAAATCCACCGCCGAGACCACTTTTACCCGAAAGCGGACCGCCCGCCGTTTTTGAAAAATACTGGGGTTATGGCAGCTATCTGCTGCCATAACAACGGTATTCAACGTCAAAGTACCGATGTATAATGAAGGCGGGTGGTCCGGAAGTGGTTAAAGGGCCCCTTGTCATTTTTACATTGTTATTTTTTTGGCTAGGATTTCATATAAAAAAAGTAAAAAAAGAAAGAAAAAAAAATGATTTTATATATATCTATATCTATATCTATATATATATATATATATATATATATATATATATATATATAGATATAGATATATATATCTATATCTATATATATATATATATATATATATATATATATATATATATATATATAGATATAGATATATATATCTAGATATATATATACAGTGGGGACTGAAAGTATTCAGACCCTCCTAAATTTTTCACTCTTTGTTATATTGCAACCATTTTCTAAAATCATTTAAGTTCATATTTTTTTCCTCATTAACGTACACCCCCCCCCCCCCCCTTATTGACAGAAAAACACAGAATTGTTGACATTTTTGCAGATTTATTAAAAAATAAAAACTGAAATATCACATGGTCCTAAGTATTCAGACCCTTTGCTGTGACATTCATATATTTAACTCAGGTGCTGTCCATTTCTTCTGATCATCCTTGAGATGGTTCTACACCTTCATTTGAGTCCAGCTGTGTTTGATTATACTGATTGGACTTGATTAGGAAAGCCACACACCTGTCTATATAAGACCTTACAGCTCACAGTGCATGTCAGAGCAAATGAGAATCATGAGGTCAAAGGAACTGCCTGAAGAGCTCAGAGACAGAATTGTGGCAAGGCACAGATCTGGCCAAGGTTACAAAAAAATTTCTGCTGCACTTAAGGTTCCTAAGAGCACAGTGGCCTCCATAATCCTTAAATGGAAGACATTTGGGATGACCAGAACCCTTCCTAGAGCTGGCCGTCCGGCCAAACTGAGCTATCGGGGGAGAAGAGCCTTGGTGAGAGAGGTAAAGAAGAACCCAAAGATCACTGTGGCTGAGCTCCAGAGATGTCATTTTTTTCTTTTTTAATAAATCTGCAAAAATGTCAACAATTCTGTGTTTTTCTGTCAATATGGGGTGCTGTGTGTACATTAATGAGGAAAAAAATTAACTTAAATGATTTTAGCAATTGGCTGCAATATAACAAAGAGTGAAAAATTTAAGGGGGTCTGAATATTTTCTGTCCCCACTGTATATACATACAGCATCTCACAAAATTGAGTACACCCCTCACATTCACATTTTTTGTAAATATTTTCTTCTATCTTTTCATGTGACAACACTGAAGAAATGACACTTTGCTACAATGTAAAGTAGTGAGTGTACAGCTTGTATAACAGTGTAGATTTTCTGTCCCCTCAAAATAACTCAACACACAGCCATTAATGTCTAAACCACTAGCAACAAAAGTGAGTACACCCCTAAGTGAAAATGTCCAAATTGGGCCCAAAGTGTCAATATTTTGTGTGGCCACCATTATTTTCCAGCACTGCCTTAACCCTCTTGGGCATGGAGTTCACCAGAGCTTCACAGGTTGCCACTGGAGTCCTCTTCCACTCCTCCATGATGACATCACAGAGCTGGTGGATGTTAGAGACCTTGAGCTCCTCCACCTCCCATTTGAGGATGCCCAACAGATGCTCAAAAGGGTTTAGGTCTGGAAACATGCTTGGCCAGTCCATCACCTTTACCCTCAGCTTCTTTAGCAAGGCAGCGGTCGTCTTGGAGGTGTTTGGGGTTGTTATCATGTTGGAATACTGCCCTGAGGTCCAGTCTTTGAAGGGAGGGAATCATGCTCTGCTTCAGTATGTCACAGTACATGTTGGCATTCATGGTTCCCTCAATGAACTGTAGCTCCCCGGTGCAAGCAGCACTCATGCAGCCCCAGACCATGACACCCCCACCACCATGGTTGACTGTAGGCAAGACACACTTGTCTTTGTACTCCTCACCTGGTTGCCGCCACACACGCGTAACACCATCTGAACCAAATAAGTTCATCTTGGTCTCATCAGACCACAGGAGGGCATGGTTCCAGTAATCCATATCCTTAGTCTGCTTGTCTTCAGCAAACTGTTTGCAGGCTTTCTTGTGCATCATCCTCAGAAGAGGCTTCCTTCTGGGACGACAGCCATGCAGACCAATTTGATGCAGCGTGCGGCCTATGGTCTGAGCACTGACAGGCTGACCCTCCCGCTCCTTCACCCTCTGCAGCAATGCTGGCAGCACTCATACATCTATTTCCCAAAGACAACCTCTGGATATGACGCTGAGCACGTGCACTCAACTTCTTTGATTCACCATGGCGAGGCCTGTTCTGAGGGGAACCTGTCCTGTTAAACCGCTGTATGGTCTTGGCCACCATGCTGCAGTTCAGTTTCGGGGTCTTGGCAATCTTCTTATAGCCTAGGCCATCTTTATGTAGAGCAACAATTCTTTTTTTCAGATCCTCAGAGAGTTCTTTTGCCATGAGGTGCCATGTTGAACTTCCAGTGACCAGAGAGAGTGAGAGCGATAACACCAAATTTAACACACCTGCTCCCCATTCACACCTGAGACCTTGTAACACTAATGGGTCACATGACACTCGGGGAGGGAAAATGGCTAATCGGGCCCAAATTTGGACATTTTCACTTAGGGGTGTACTCACTTTTGTTGCCAGCGGTTTAGACATTAATGGCTGTGTGTTGAGTTATTTTGAGGGGACAGCAAATTTACACTGTTATACAAGCTGTACACTCACTACTTTACATTGTAGCAAAGTGTCATTTCTTCAGTGTTGTCACATGAAAAGATAGAATAAAATATTTACAAAAATGTGAGGGGTGTACTTACTTTTGTGAGATACTGTATATGAAAATATATATGCATTTGCATGTGTGCTAAAAATGGCTCTGACAGTGAAATCATGAATTAATTGATGTGTTTTAGGATTAGTGGAGGAATATTTTTAACATTTCACACTTTTTTTTTTTCCTTTTTACCTTATAATTAAGTGCTAATGCATGAAAAGTCAGAAGGCTCCTTCGGGATGACACATGACGAGAGTTTCCTAATACGTAAATGTAGCTGTAGAAGAGTGAGTGGGCTTTTCCTTGCTTTTGTATCTCGCAGAGTTCTCACCACTTCTCAGAGAGATGTAATAATCTGTAAAATAGTTTTGCTTCTCCAGCAATCCTCTTTTTTTTTTTCTTCAAATAATCGTTTATATATTTTAATTTTTTTTTAAGGACTGCCCTGCCTGCTCCATAGGACACAATTTACGGATTGCTATGGAGCTGCTGGATGCAAAAAGTCTAATGCCGCATACACACGGTCGGAATTTCCGACAACAAATGTTCGATGGGAGCTTGTTGTCGGAAATTCTCGTGTGTAGGCTCCATCAGACATTTACTGTCGGAATTTCCGACAACAGATGTTTGAGAGCTGGATCTCAAATTTTCCGACAACAAAATCCGTTGTCGTAAATTCCGATCACGTGTAGACACTTCCGACGCACAAAAGTTCCACGCAAGCTTTAATTTTTCTCGGCTAGTCGTACGTGTTGTACGTCACCGCGTTCTTGGCGTTCAGAATTTCCGACAACATTTGTGCGACCGTGTGTATGCAAGACAAGTTTGAGCCAAAATCAGTCGGAAAAAAATCCACGGTTTGGTTGTCGGAAATTCTGGTCGTGTGTACGCGGCATAAAACTGGCCATACAGTATATAATTTTCTTGTGCAAATTTCCATTAGTTTGACCAAAACCCTATAATAATAGGAGGTCACACCTAAACACTTTCCATTTGTATGCCATCAGGCAGGTCCTTGCACACTCTATAGATGAAAATACATTTAAAAGAAATTGAATAAAAAATATTGTATACTGTGTAGCCAGCTTTAGGCTGGCCATACACTAGTAGAATTTTCAACAAACGTTCCAACGAACATTCTCAGTGCGTTCAACGGTTTGACGTATGTGGTTTAAAGGTGGTTCAAAATTTAGTTTGCTATTAACACACAATCGGACTTCTCGTCGGAAAAAGATACGACGGCTTTTCCGACGGGATTCCGCTCAAGATTTGCCTTGCATACACACGGTCACGCAAAAGTTCGCTGAACTTACGACCGCCAAGAACGCGGTGACGTACAACACTACGACGAGCCGAGAAAATGAAGTTCAATGCTTCCGAGCATGCGTAGGGATTTTGCACGTCGGAATCGTCACAGACGATCGCATTTTCGGATAGGAACTTTTTCCCCGACCGTAAAATTGAGAGTATGCTCTCAATCTTTTGCTGGCTGGAATTCGGCCAGCAAAAGACCGATGGAGCATACACACGGTCGCAATTTTCCGACTAAAAACTCTCATCGGTCTTTTGCCGGCCGAAATTCCGATCGTGTGCACGCCGCATTAGAAATTCTTTTGTTCGAGGAAAAATTTTACCATCACTGTGGTCGAAACTGAATGTGGTTTGACCCCACCGATGATTAATGAAATGAAATACTACTAGTGTATAGCCAGCTTAACCACTTGCCAGCCATAATATGTGTAACGAGCCCTTTGCTCGCTCGGTTCCACTCTTCCGACACACTCCTCTGCTGCTATAGAATCAGATTGCAGATCGCAACATCTGATTGTTCGGTCATCCGATGCTCCGTGATTAGAACTACAGCTATGTGCCGTTCTAACCCAGTTGTGATAGCTCAGAACAAACACCGGGCAGGCTGTATGTAAGTTCAAACAGGAATCTCTCTTTATTGCAAAATACAGACTTTTTTATACACTAAAAGAGGAGGTGCAGACCTCCTGCTCATATTACTCTAACAATACAGCTGTAACCTAATTAACCTAATTAACATGAGCTAATTAACTAATCCCTTTAGACAGCCTAGATGACTCAGACATGACCTTTAGGCCAGACTGGCCATCTTGTAGTTCAGAAAATGCAATCAACATTATCACAATAGCAGAGTTAATTAAACACAAACAACAATGGGGATCTAATGACTCTTAGATCCCATACTAGAGACTTATTTACAATACACATTTTAGCAGACAACAGACAGGTAGCTGGAATTGATGACATTAGCATTTAACAGTAGGAGTCCCAACGGTATGAATCAGTCACTATTCCAATATGGCAAATCCAGGGTCCCCAGAGTCTGTGTGTCCTGGGGGACCAGGACCCGAATCCACAGTAATACCGCCTTAAGGGTCCCCAGGCATACAGCTCACAAAAAGCACCGTTCCCCCAAATGCCAGGGTCCACAATTGATTGGCAAGAGGCTAGCATTTAGTCCCCTCCAAAAGTCTCTCTCCCGGCTAGGTCTGTTACAATATGTATATATACACTATATCACCAAAAGTATTGGGTCACCTTCCTTTACATGCACATGAACTTTAATGGCATCCCAGACTTACATAGTTACATACCCTGTTTCCCCGAAAATAGGACCTAGCGTGATTGTCAGTGATAGCTGCAATATAAACCCTACCCCCCAAATAAGCCCTAGTTAAGGTCCTTGTAGGTCTTACTTTCAGAGTAGGGCTTATTTTCGGGGAAACAGGGTAGGGCTTATATTGCAGCCATCACTGACAATCACGCTAGGTCTTATTTTCGGGGAAACAGGGTAGTAGGTGAGGTTGAAAAAAGACACAAGTCCATCAAGTCCAACCCATATGTGTGATTATATGTCAGTATTACATTGTATATCCCTGTATGTTGCGGTCGTTCAGGTGCTTATCTAATCGTTTTTTTAAACTATCGATGCCCCCCCACTGAGACCACCGCCTGTGGAAGGGAATTCCACATCCTTGCCGCTCTTACAGTAAAGAACCCTTACGTAGTTTAAGGTTAAACCTCTTTTCTTCTAATTTTAATACGTGGCCGCAAGTCTTGTTAAACTCCCTTCCGCGGAAAAGTTTTATCCCTATTGTGGGGTCACCAGTACGGTACAGTGGCACCTCGGATTGCGAGTAACGCGGTAACGAGCGCTCCACAATTCGAGCACTGTATTTTTAAAAATCGTAACTCGGTTTGCGAGTGTTGTCTCAAGCACGATTCAGGCCAAAGCGGTGTTCAGTACCGCTTTTGGTCTGAGGTGGGGGGGGGGCGCCGGAGCCAAGCAGAGCCGAACGTCACGTTCGGAAATGCACGGAAAGGCCCGAGTACAGCATGGCTGACCTCTGCAAATCTCGGGTAGGAAGTCTTTCCGAGGTTTGCCGAGGTCAGCCGAAATGTCCTCAGGCCTTTTCGGCCGTTTCCGAGGCTCTCCAGCACCCCCCCCCCCACCTCTGGCCGCATGCGGTATTGTATCCCATTAAAGTCAATGCGGAACAAATTATTTTCGTTTACATTGACTTCAACGAATTACATTGACTTCAATTGAATTTAAATTAAACATCATCATTGTTTAAAAAAAAAAGCTGGCTGTAGCTGATCCAGATGACGCGTTTCGCCCTACTTGGGCTTAGTTAATCAGGGAGAAACGCTTCAATGTGGCATGGGCGGAGACTGTTAGACCACAAACCTGGAATGAAACTTTTTTTTTTGAGACAGTGATGTGATAAGTGTGTGGCCATCTTTGCAGGCTTAAATCCCCAAGTGGGGAAGAAGAGCAGAGTCTGGAGCAGTGCTCAACACAGTGAATGCTACAGCAATCGTTCGTTATGGAAACGGGATTTAAATAAAACTCTTGCATTGAATTTAGTGAATACCCCGGGCTGCATTCATGTCAAACTATTATCCTCGACTCTTTTCACTGTAGCAATGATACGCTGGGATTGGGAGCTGAGCGCGCCGCATTCTGTTGTCCGCTGAGCGACGCACGCGTTTTTTCCACTCCTCATTCCTAACAAAAAAAACCTGTTAACGACTCCAGTAAAGTAATATAAAGTGGAAACGAGGACTGTAAATTATCCAAATGATCCATGACATATTGCAGCAATTCATCCTTCGTATTCCTTCAAAACAGAACAATTTGTATCAATTATACGAGCGGTAAAAAAAAAACGTGCGGGGCCGCGGATCCGCAGTCACGTGACCTCATTTACATACATCACATTAAACAGAGCCGAACGTCAACATTTCAGCTACGCTGCAGTTACTGGCGGCTTTATCCCGACATTGAACGATGGAAAATATTTGAAGCCAAAAACTTTCCTTCTTACCGCATTGTATCCATTTCACTTCTTTATGGTGCCACTTTTTATACGGTTTTTGATTCATTGATGAGAGCAAAGCACACTTTGAGTAGATGGCGTGCGCTTTATATGGCGTGTTGAATGAATGTGTGTTCGGTTCACAGCTGGAGCCAAAATATTATCCTTTCCTTATCGCTGTGATGCATGCACAGACATTTTTGTTTCTAGTTTTTTTGTTTTTTTTGCATATTTTAGGCCTGAAGATTATTTAAAGCCCCCAAACATTATAGTTTTTAGTGAAAGCAGAGACCCTGGAGAAATGGCTGTACTGGCACACAATGAGCAAGGGGTTATCAAACGTACGCTATATTGCCAAAAGTAATAATTTTGAATTAAATACTACTAGTGTATAGCCAGCTTAACCACTTGCCGGCCATAATATGTAAATATACACTATATCACCAAAAGTATTGGGATGCCTGCCTTTACACGCACATGAACTTTAACCACTTCAGCCCCGGACCATTTGGCTGCCTAAGGACCAGAGGACTTTTTCCAATTTGGCACTGCGTCGCTTTAACTGCTAATTGCGCAGTCATGCAATGCCGTACCCAAACGAAATTTGCGTCCTTTTCTTCCCACAAATAGAGCTTTCTTTTGATGGTATTTGATCACCTCTGCCGTTTTTCTTTTTTGCGCTATAAACGGAAAAAGACCGACAATTGTGAAAAAAAATGATATTTTCTACTGTTTGTTATTAAAAAAATCCCATAAACTCAATTTTAGTCATACATTTAGGCCAAAATGTATTCGGCCACATGTCTTTGGTAAAAAAAATGTCAATAAGCGTATATTTATTGGTTTGCGCAAAAGTTATAGCGTCTACAAACTAGGGTACATTTTCTGGAATTTACACAGCTTTTAGTTTATGACTGCCTATGTCATTTCTTTAGGTGCTAAAATGGCAGGGCAGTACAAAACCCCCCCAAATGACCCCATTTTGGAAAGTAGACACCCCAAGGAAATTGCTGAGAGGCATGTTGAACCAACGAGGAATATTTATTTTTTTTGTCCCAAGTGATTGAATAATAAAAAAAAAATATTTACAAAAAGTTGTCACTAAATGATATATTGCTCACACAGGCCATGGGCATATGTGGAATTGCACCCCAAAATACATTTAGCTACTTCTCCTGAGTACGGGGATACCACATGTGTGGGACTTTTTGGGAGCCTAGCTGCGTACGGGGCCCCGAAAACCAATCACCGCCTTCAGGATTTCTAAGGGCGTAAATTTTTGATTTCACTCCTCACTACCTATCACACTTTCGGAGGCCATGGAATGCCCAGGTGGCACAAAACCCCCCAAAATTACCCCATTTTGGAAAGTAGACACGCCAAGCTATTTGCTGAGAGGCATGGTGAGTATTTTGCAGCTCTCATTTGTTTTTGAAAATGAAGAAAGACAAGAAAAAACTTTTTTTTTTCTTTTTTCAATTTTCAGAACTTTGTGACAAAAAGTGAGGTCTGCAAAATACTCACTATACCTCTCAGCAAATAGCTTGGGGTGTCTACTTTCCAAAATGGGGTCATTTGGGGGAGGGTTTGTGCCACCTGGGCATTCCATGGCCTCCGAAACTGTGATAGGCAGTGAAGAGTGAAATAAAAAATTTACGCCCTTAGAAAGCCTGAAGGCGGTGCTTGGTTTTCAGGGTCCCGTACGCGGCTAGGCTCCCAAACAGTCTCACACATGTGGTATCCCCGTACTCAGGAGAAGCAACAGAATGTATTTTGGGGTGTAATTTTACATATTCCCATGGCATGTTTGAGCAATATATCATTTAGTGACAACTTTGTGCAAAAAAAAATTGTCTTTTTTCCGCAACTTGTGTCACAATATAAAATATTCCATGGACTCGACATGCCTCTCAGCAAATAGCTTGGGGTGTCTACTTTCCAAAATGGGGTCATTTGGGGGGTTTTGAACTGTCCTGGCATTTTATGCACAACATTTAGAAGCTTATGTCACACATCACCCACTCTTCTAACCACTTGAAGACAAAGCCCTTTCTGACAATTTTTGTTTACATGAAAAAATTTTTTTTTTTTTGCAAGAAAATTACTTTGAAACCCCAAACATTATATATTTTTTAAAAGCAAATGCCCTACAGATTAAAATGGTGGGTGTTTCATTTTTTTTTCACACAGTATTTACGCAGCGATTTTTCAAACGCATGCTTTGGGGAAAAAACACACTTTTTAAAATTTTAATGCACTAAAACACACTATATTGCCCAAATGTTTGATGGAATAAAAAATATGATCTTAGGCCGAGTACATGGATACCAAACATGACATGCTTTAAGACTGCGCACAAACGTGCAATGTCGACAAACTAAATACATTTTTAAAAGCCTTTAAAAGCCTTTACAGGTTACCACTTTAGATTTACAGAGGAGGTCTACTGCTAAAATTACTACCCTCGATCTGACGTTCGCAGTGATACCTCACATGCATGGTGCAATTGCTGTTTACATTTGACGCCAGACCGACACTTGCATTCGCCTTTGCGCGAGAGCAGGGGGGGACAGGGGTGCTTTTTTTTTTTTTTCTTTCTTTATTATTTTTTTGCTTTTTTATCTTATTTTTAAACTGTTCCTTTCATTTTTTTTTAATCATTTTTATTGTTATCTCAGGGAATGTAAATATCCCCTATGATAGCAATAGGTAGTGACAGGTACTCTTTTTTGAAAAAATTGGGGTCTATTAGACCCTAGATCTCTCCTCTGCCCTCAAAGCATCTAACCACACCAAGATCGGTGTGATAAAATGCTTCCCCAATTTCCCAATGGCGCTGTTTACATCTGGCGAAATCTAAGTCATGAAATGCTTGTAGCTTCCGGTTTCTTAGGCCATAGAGATGTTTGGAGCCACTCTGGTCTCTGATCAGCTCTATGGTCAGCTGGCTGAATCACCGGCTGCATTCTCAGGTACCCTGTTGAGACAGGAGAGCCAGAGAAAAACACGGAAGACGGTGGGGGGGGCATTCCTTCCCACTGCTTGTAAAAGCAGTCTAGAGGCTAATTAGGTGCTAGGATTGCTTTTACATGAAAGCCGACCGCTGGCTGAAAAGAATGATACCAAGATGATACCTAAACCTGCAGGCATCATTCTGGTATAACCACTCAAAGTCGTGAATGGCGTACCTGAAGACAAAAAAATGGTTAACAATGAAACACAGTAAACGGTAAAGTATAAAAAATTGCAAACCTGAAAAGCAAACATGATAAAACATAATAACAATAAAACATTGCAGAATAGAATACAGTAAAAAAAGAGCAGAACAATAGAGAGAGAATAGAGAGAGAGAACAATAAAACGACAACTATTTTTTTTTATTTTATATATATATTTTTTTTTTTACACTTTTTTTTGTAACTGTAACTTTTATAACTATAACCGGTTCCAGGTTCGGGTCTCTCAAAATGCGATGGCATCTTGGGAGACCCTGTGAAAGTGCACATAGTCTGTGCAATGCTGTACCCTACGCTAATACTCAACTAGTGAATGGTAGCATTCAAAACATTCACCAATGCAAAGACCAGGATTGTCAGGACAGGAGGGACAATAATAGCGGGTGTCACGCCTATATCCGCGCTTGCTGCAGACACGACATCTTTTTTGGGGGGGGTTCGCTGGGTAGGGGTACTCAGGAGGACATAAAGAAAATGCCTCTCATGCAGCCGACTGCATTTGGTTGGGGATGTGAATGAGGGAAGTACGGGCGCTGCAGAAGCGGTGGGTTCCCAATTAGGATTGGGGAATGCAGCAGGAAGGGCACTATGGGCACGACGGGCCTGTGTTTGTCTTTTTCTTGGTGGCAGCGGGACACTACTTGTGCTTGCCACCTCACCAGCTTGAACTGCACTTATGGGACTCGCCACGTCACCAAGTGTTACTGCACTGGCGCTAATCTGACGCTGCCTGGGGCAACGCATATCACCGCTGGGCGATCAGGGGGCTAAACCTTTATTCGGTAATAAACGGCGGGTGCCCTGACACTATAAAAAATAAACGAACTAACCAGCGTCACCCGTAACAGTTATACGTGATCAGTGGTGAAAGGGTTAACTAGGGGGCAATCAAGGGGTTAAAACATTTATTAGATAGTATATGGGGGTCCCTGTCGCTATAAAACGCTGACGGCGAACCTAAATATTTACCTCCCTAAGTAGCATCACCAGTGACACTAATACAGCGATCAGAAAAATGATCGCTTAGCGACACTGGCGACAGGGGGTGATCAAGGGGTTAGGGGGGTAGGGGGGTACCCTAGACCTAAAGGGGGCTAACAGTAACTGTCCTACCACACTAACTGTCACAAACTTACACCATGCAGTAATCAGAAAAAAAAACAAAACTGCTTGGTATCAGTGTGAAGGGGGGGGGGGGGAAGGGTGTGTGTGATTGGGGGGTGATCGGGGGGGGATCGGGGGGTAAAGGGGGGTGTTTTGTATGCCTGGCATGTTCTACTGTATGTGTGTGTGTTGTGCACTCACATTGCAGTCTTCTCTCCTCGGCGCCGGAACGGAAAATGCCGAGCCGAGGAGAGATGACATAATTTCCTTTGCTGCTGTTTACCATACAGCAGCATAGGAATGATTCTATTGGCCGGCGGCGTTCGCGAGGAGGGGCCACAAATGGATGGTCTCCCCCTCACCTCCGATCGCCGCTGGACAATAGTGGACCGCCTCGGGCACCGGGGGGAGGGTCTGATCGGACCCCCTGCCCGCGGGAGGCAGATCACGTGTATGTACGTGATTCTGCCTGCCCGTGCCGCCTTGCCGACGTACATCGGCGTGAGGCGGTCCTTAAGTGGTTAATGGCATTCCAGTCTTAGTCTGTAGGGTTCAGTATTTAGTTGGCCCACCCTTTGCAGCTATAACAGCTTCAACTCTTCTGGGAAGGCTGTCCACAAGGTTTAGGAGTATATCTATAGGAATGTTTGACCATTTTTCCAGAAGCGCATTTGTGAGATCAGGCACTGATGTTGGACCAGAAGGCCTGGCTCACAGTCTCCGCTCTAATTCATCCCAAAGGTGTTCTGTCAGGTTGAGGTCAGGACTCTGTGCAGGCCAGTCAAGTTCCTCCACCCCAAACTCGCTGATCCATGTCTTTATGGACCTTGCTTTGTGGACATTCATGTAGGAACAGGAAGGGGTCATCCCCAAACTGTTCCTACAAAGTTGAGAACATGAAATTGTCCAAAATGTCTTGGTATGCTGACACCTTAAGAGTTCCCTTCACTGGAACTAAGGGGCCAAGACCAACCGCTGAAAAACAACCCCACACCATAATCCCCCCTCCACCAAATGATATGGACCAGTCCACAAAGCAGGGTACATAAAGACATGGATGAGACAGGTAGGTGCCGCTCCGGTAGTGTTATTTCCCTGTACACACGATAGGATTTTCCAATGGAAAATGTGTGATAGGACCTTGTTGTCGGAAATTCCGACCATGTACACAAATCCGAAGCACAAAGTGCCACGCATGCTCAGAATAAATTAAGAGACGAAATCTATTGGCTACTGCCCCGTTTATAGTCCCGACGTACGTGTTTTACGTCAGAACGATCAGATTTTCTGACAACTTTGTGCGACCGTGTCTATGCAAGACAAGTTTGAGCCAACATCCGTCGGAAAAAATCCATGGATTTTGTTGTCGTAATGTCCGATCAATGTCCGACCGTGTGTACAGGGCATTAGAGTCCAGGGCTTTACTATGCATGCACCAATGGCGCGTTGCCGCAAGAGGAAATCCATGCCCTCTGAGCATGCACCAAAGATCCCTCAGGGCGCCAACCCGCACTTGCGCAGAAGACTTGATGGAAAGAGCAGGAAAATGCCCAGGACGTGCACAAGAAGTGACCTCAACCTGATGGAAAAAGGTAGGAAAATCCCCAGGAGGCGCACAGGAAGTGACCTCAAACTTCCCTATATAAGCCCAGCCCAGACACTGCCAAATTGCTGGATTATCTTCAGCCCCCCTTGTTCCTGTGCTAGTGTGTGATCTGTCTGAACCTGTTGTGACCTGGAAACCTGTTTGACTACTCTTGATTGCTGCTTACCATTGACCTCGGATTTGTACCTTGACCATTCTACTTCTTTGCCCCTTTTGTACTCAGCTGCCAGATTGGAACCGACCCCGGCTTGGATCTTGACCATTCTTCTTCAGATTAACCCCTTTATACTTCGTTGCACAACTGGACTTGACCTCGGCTCGGATCTCGGACTAAGGCTTGCACGGTGCTCCGCACCCCTGGCACCCCTGCCACTAGGTGTCCACCAAGTCTCTGTCTCCATCTCCAGAGGCTTTAAGGACCCGAGGTGCAAGGGAGGCCTCCCCACTACTTTGGTCTCACATCAGGTACATGGCCCTCGTGACAGGCAGAGAGGTAAAGTCCAACTAGACTGCTATGAGCGCAGGCAGGGACAGGGAGCTCGTTCTAGTTCCAAGCTGCAGTGATGTCAAAGGAAAGGATCAATAAGCCGCAGATCATGAAGCAGACCCATGTGCAATAAGTGAGATGAATGGCAGCCTCAGCCAGGCCAAGACCTCCAATGTGTTCCGCTCTGCTCCTTGGAGCTCCCCCAT
The DNA here is from genome assembly GCA_037952925.1 of Lithobates clamitans. Classification (NCBI taxonomy): domain Eukaryota; kingdom Metazoa; phylum Chordata; class Amphibia; order Anura; family Ranidae; genus Lithobates; species Lithobates clamitans. Next base: position 2,009,345 of record JBBGZY010001611.1, read on the forward strand.
AATTAACCACTTCAGCCCCGGAAGATTTGGTTGCTCAATGACTAGAGCATTTTTTTTTCACAATTTGGCACTGCGCTGTTTTAACTGGTAATTGCGCGGTCATGCAATGCTGTACCCAAACTAAATTTGCATCCTTTTTTCCCCATAAATAGAGCTTTCTTTTGATGGTATTTGATTGCCTCTGTGATTTTTATTTTTTGCGATATAAATGGAAAAAGACCGAAAATTTAGAAATAAATTATATTTTCTACTTTTCGTTATTAAAAAAATCCAATAAACTCAATTTTAGTCATACATTTAGGCCAAAATGTATTCAGCCACATGTCTTTGGTAAAAAAAAATGTCAATAAGCGCATATTTATTGGTTTGCGCAAAAGTTATAGCGTCTACAAACTAGGGTATATTTTCTGGAATTAACGCAACTTTTAGTTTATGACTGCCTATCTCATTCCTTCAGGTGCTAAAATGGCAGGGCAGTACAACACCCGCCCCCCCATGACCCCATTTTGGAAAGTAGACACCCCAAGGAAATTGCTGAGAGGCATGTTGAGCCCATTGAATATTTTATTTTTTTGTCACAAGTGATTGAATAATGACAAAAAAAAAATAAATTACACAAAGTTGTCACTAAGTGATATATTGCTCACACAGGCCATGGTTATGTGTGGAATTACACCCCAAAATACATTCTGCTGCTTCTCCTGAGTACGGGGATACCACATGTGTGAGACTTTTTGGGAGCCTAGCCATGTACAGGACCCCGAAAACCAATCACCGCTTCAGGCTCTCTAAGGGCGTAAAATGGTGATTTCACTTCCTCACTACCTATCAAAGTTTTGGAGGCCATGAAATGTCAAGATAGCACATACCCCCCCCCCCCCCCCAAATGACCCCATTTTGGAAAGATGACGCTTCAAGCTATTTGCTGAGGGGCATGTTGAGTCCATGGAATATTTTATATTTTGCCATAAGTTTCGGGAATATTAAATTTTTATTTTTTTATTTTTTTTTTACACAAAGTTGCCACTAAATGATACATCGTTTATCCCCTGAGTACGGGGATACCACATGTGTCAGACTTTTTGGCAGTCTAACCGCGTACAGGACCCCAAAAACCAAGCACCGCCTTCAGGCTTTCTAAGGGTGTAAATTTGTCCAGATAGCACAAAACCACACCAAATGACCCCATTTTGGAAAGTAGATATCCCAAGCTTATGCTGAGAGACATGTTGAGTATTTTGCAAATCTCGCTTTTTGTCACAAAGTTTTGAAAATTGAAAAGGATAAAATAAATAAAATGTATTTTCTTTCTTCATTTTCAAAAACAAATGAGAGCTTCAAAATACTCACCATGCCTCTTAGCAAATACCTTGGGGTGTCTACTTTCCAAAATGGGGTCATTTGGGGGGGGGGGTTTGAACTGTCTTGGCATTTTATGCACAACATTTAGAAGCTTATGTCACACATCACCCACTCTTCTAAATTTCCAAACGGCGAAACCTACGTCATGAAATGCTCGTAGCTTTCTTAAGCCATAGAGATGATTGGAGCCATTCTTGTCTCCAATCAGCTCTATGGTCAGCTGGTGAAACCACCGGCTGCATTCTCGGGTTCCCTGTTGAGAAGGAGAGCCCGAGAAAACCATTGAAGACGGTGGGGGGGGGGGCGTTCCCCCACTGCTTGTAAAAGCAGTTTAGTGGCTAATTAGCCACTAGGATTGTTTTTACATGAAAGCCGAATGCTGGCTAAAAATAATGATACCAACATGATACCTAAACCTGCAGACATCATTCTGGTATAACCACTCAAAGTCCAGCAACATACCAGTACATTGCTGGTCCTTGTTGGACATATATTGTAATGTTCTTTTTTTCATGCAGCCTGTGGGCTGAACAAAAAAAAGAGATTGATTGGTGGGTCTGTCCACCATTAGAATACCGTCCTTCATCCACCCACTTCTAATGATGGGCATACATGCACCATTTTTTTTTAACTGTGGTGGTGAAATCACCTCCAACAGCGCTGGATTCGCTGATTTACGTATCGCGAGAGCAAATGCTGTTGCTGTCAAGATAAATAAATCAGTGCTGCAGCTGAATGGCCTACCTCCTAAGCAAAATGATGGTTAACAATAAAACAAAGTAACATTACAATATAACAGTAAGACATACCAAACCTGCAAAGCAAATACAATAAAACAGTAAAAATAAAACATTTTTTAACACAATCTGTGCCTAAAAAATAAATGCCGAAGCATGGGGCAATCCGCCCCTACTGTTAGGAGCAAATCTCTCCTCCACCCCTTCCCCCATGCTTCGGCATATACAGTGCCTTACAAAAGTATTCACCCCCTTGGCTTTTTACCTATTTTGTTACATTACAGCCTTTAGTTCAATGTTTTTTTAATCTGAATTATATGTGATGGATCAGAACACAATAGTCTAAGTTGGTGAAGTTAAATTAGAAAAATATATACAGAAAACTATTTTTCAGAAATAAAAAACTGATATTTGGCATGTGCGTATGTATTCACCCCCTTTGTTATGAAGCCCATAAAAAGCTCCGATGCAACCAGTTACCTTCAGAAGTCACATAATTAGTGAAATGATGTCCACCTGTGTGTCAAGTGATCTGTCATTACATATACACACCTTTTTTAAAGGCCCCAGAGGCTGCAACACTGCCATGAAGACCAAGGAACTCTCCAAACAAGTAAGGGGCAATGTTGTTGAGAAGTACAAGTCAGGGTTAGGTTATAAAAATATATCCAAATCTTTGATTAACCTTAGGAGCACCATCAAATCTATCATAACCAAATGGAAAGAACATGGCACAATAGCAAACCTGCCAAGAGATGGCTGCACACCAAAACGCACAGACTGGGCAAGGAGTGCATTAATCAGAGAGGCAGCACAGAGACCTAAGGTAACCCTGGAGGAGCTGCAGAGTTCCGCAGCAGAGACTGGAGTATCTGTACATAGGACGACAATAAGTCGTACGCTCCATAGAGCTGGGCTTTTATGGCAGAGTGGCCAGAAGAAAGCCATTACGTGGGCATGGTCTGCCAGCGCCAGAGATGGTTGCTTAGACTCTGAGCTCATCAGCCTGGGGAAAGAAATGGAGCAACAAGGGCCCAATCTCGCAGATGATCCACAGCTATCCTGCCTCCCTATCATCTGGAGACAACAGGGAACCATGTCCTGCAAACGGATGAACGACCATCATCCACAAAAACTGACAGCCTTCTTCCTCAAGCCTTCACCTAAGGTCAGTCAAAGCCAAGATGGCGCCGGCACGGCCGAGACCGCAACACACGAGGCTTACACTGATCTCCCTTACGAGATCCAGGGTGATCAGGACCCCTAAACCTCAGCCCTGACTCCTAGTCATAGATCGGAGGCTAATCCCATCACAGGCAGCCCCGCGAAAGCCCACATGCGGATGGATCCACAGCCGCCGGCCACACAAATTGAGGCCCAGGCTTTTCACCCCTTCCAGTAAAACCAGACCTTACACTCCTCCATGGCCTTCTTTCCCACTACAGGGCAACCTGTGGTCGATACCACCCTAAAGGACATGTTACTATCACTCCAATCCTCTCTAATGACTGGCATATCCTTATTTACCAATATATCCACAGACATGCATGTACTGGATGAGAGAGTGACACACATAGAGAATAGCATGAAGGAATGTACTACAACTGTTAATTATATAATTGACACATATGATGAAATAAAAGAAGAGCAATCCTGGGTAAGGGACAAATTGGCAGATTTAGAGGACAGATCCAGGAGGAATAATATTAAGCTGAAAGGTATTCCTGAATCCATACTGCCACCTAATCTCCCCAAATTTGCCAAAGAGCTCATGCATACGATCCTCCTAGATGTCTCGCATAGAGACCTACTAGTTGATCGAATCCATAGGATTTCCAAACCCTCTCATTTAGCAGCCTCCATTTCCTGGGATGTGTTAATGAGGGTGCACTTTTTCCATGTTACATAGTTACATAGTTACATAGTAGGTGAGGTTGAAAAAAGACACACGTCCATCAAGTCCAACCTATGTGTGTGATTATGTGTCAGTATTACCTTACATATCCCTGTATGTTGCGGTCATTCAGGTGATTATCTAATAGTTTCTTGAAGCTATCAATGCTCCCCGCTGAGACCACCGCCTGTGGAAGGGAATTCCACATCCTTACCGCTCTTACAGTAAAGAACCCTCTACGTAGTTTAAGGTTAAACCTCTTTTCTTCTAATTGTAATGAGTGGCCCCGAGTCTTATTAAACTCTCTTCTGCGAAAAAGTTTTATCCCTATTGTGGGGTCACCAGTACAGTATTTGTAAATTGAAATCATATCCCCTCTCAAGCGTCTCTTCTCCAGAGAGAATAAGTTCAACACTCGCAACCTTTCCTCATAACTAAGATCCTCCAGACCCTTTATTAGCTTTGTTGCCCTTCTTTGTACTCGCTCCATTTCCAGTACATCCTTCCTGAGGACTGGTGCCCAGGAATGGACAGCATACTCCAGGTGCGGCCGGACCAGAGTCTTGTAGAGCGGGAGAATTATCGTTTTATCTCTGGAGTTGATCCCCCTTTTAATACATGCCAATATTCTGTTTGCCTTATTAGCAGCAGCTTGGCATTGCATGCCATTGCTGAGCCTATCATCTACTAGGACCCCCAGGTCCTTTTCCATCCTAGATTCCCCCAGAGGTTCTCCCCAAAGTGTATAGATTGCATTCATATTTTTGCCACCCAAATGCATTATTTTACATTTTTCTACATTGAACCTCATTTGCCATGTAGTCGCCCACCCCATTAATTTGTTCAGGTCTTTTTGCAAGGTTTCCACATCCTGCGGAGAAGTTATTGCCCTGCTTAGCTTAGTATCGCCTGCAAATACAGAGATTGAACTGTTTATCCCATCCTCCAGATCGTTTATAAACAAATTAAATAGGATTGGTCCCAGCACAGAATCCTGGGGAACCCCACTACCCACCCCTGACCATTCTGAGTACTCCCCATTTATCACCACTCTCTGAACACGCCCTTGTAGCCAGTTTTCAATCCAGGTACTCACCCTATGGTCCATGCCAACGGACCCTATTTTGTACAGTAAACGTTTATGGGGAACTGTGTCAAATGCTTTTGCAAAATCCAGATACACCACGTCTACGGGCCTTCCTTTATCTAGATGGCAACTCACCTCCTCATAGAAGGTTAATAGATTGGTTTGGCAAGAACGATTCTTCATGAATCCATGCTGATTACTGCTAATGATATCGTTCTTATTACTAAAATCTTGTATATAGTCCCTTATCATCCCCTCCAAGATTTTACATACTATTGATGTTAGGCTAACTGGTCTGTAATTCCCAGGGATGTTTTTTGGGCCCTTTTTAAATATTGGTGCTACATTGGCTTTTCTCCAATAAGCTGGTACCATTCCAGTCAATAGACTGTCTGTAAAAATTAGGAACAACGGTCTGGCAATCACCTGACTGAGTTCCCTAAGTACCCTCGGATGCAAGCCATCTGGTCCCGGTGATTTATTAACGTTAAGTTTCTTAAGTCTAATTTTAATTCCGTCCTCTGTTAACCATGGAGGTGCTTCCTGTGTTGTGTCATGAGGATAAGCACTGCAGTTTTGGTTACTGAAGCCCCCCGATTCACTCGTGAAGATTGAGGAGAAGAATAAATTCAATACCTTTGCCATCTCCCCATCCTTTGTAACCAGATGTCCTTCCTCATTCTTTATGGGGCCAATATGGTCTGTCCTCCCTAGAAACTTCTCACAACAGCCAGAAATGGCCCATAACTCCCTGCGCCATACGAGAATATCCTGCTATTTCCAGACCTAAATATACCTTGCCATTAAGGAGACAACTAAATCCAGTTACTAAAGGCCTGGTCCAACGGACTATCCGACTGACTTTTGGCGGACTTCCAACGGACTTTCTCAATGAACGGACTTGCCTACACACGATCACAGCAAAGTCCGATGGATTCGTACGTGATGACGTATGACCGGACTAAAATAAGGAAGTTGATAGCCAGTAGCCAATAGCTGCCCTAGCATCAGCTTTCGTCCATCGGACTAGCATACAGACGAGCGGACTTTTCAAAAGGAATTGGGTCCGGCGGAGTTCCGACGTAAAGATTTGAAACATGTTCCAAATCTAAAGTCCGTCAGATTTTCGACCGAAAAAGTCAGCTGCGAGCCCACACACGGTCGAATTGTCCGCCGGACTCGGTCCGACGGACCAGTCCGGTCGAAAAGTCTGCTCGTGTGTACGCGACATAAAGCACCAGGTCCCGATGGATTCTCAGGAGCATACTTTAAAAAATTTGCCCACCAACTAGTACCTCATCTAACCACCATGTTTAACAATGCAAAATTTCCCAGTGAATCCCTGAAAGCACTAATTGTGACCCTACCGAAACCAGGCAAAGAACCAGTGGCACCCCAAAACTTTCGCCCGATATCTCTCCTAAATTTAGATCTAAAAATATATGCAAAAACAATAGCCACACGATTACTCAATATTATGCCCAAATTGTTTCATAAAGACCAATCCAGCTTCACTACCGGAAGACAAGCACCGGCTGCAAACAGGAGAATGATTATAAAGACATTATACATTATGCTGAGTCCAGCGGAACACCTTCTCTGCTCCTCTCACTGGACGCAGAGAAGGTGTTCGACAGGGTACAGCGGGTAAACCTTCAAAAAGTCCTCCAAAAATATGGATTTAAGGGACAAATATTAAACGCCATATTAGCATTATACTCCACCCCCTCAGCCCAGGTGTTCTCAGCTGACATGCTATCCCAAATATTCCACATATCCAATGGTACTAGGCAAGGATGCCCATTATCCCCACTTATTTTTAACTTACTAATAGAACCCCTAGCGGAACACATAAGACAAAATCCTAAAATATCTGGATTTGAGGTAAGACATCCCATAAAGTTAGCTTGTTTGCGGACGACGTCATCCTCATGCTTACTAACCCGACTTCCACCCTAACAAAGGTGCAAAAAGTCCTGCAACAGTTCAGCAAAGTATCTTACTATAAAGTTAATGCAACAAAATCGTATATCCTAGATCTCGGTGTAGACGCCACAACCAGAAATTTGCTCCAGACCTACTATCCATACACATGGGTTGAAAATGATATACCATACTTGGGAGTACAATTAACAAAATCAACAAAAAACCTCTTCACTTATAATTTCAAACCCTTCCTTACCAATCTCCAGAAAGAAATACAACAACTAGCAAAATATGAATTATCATGGTCGGAAAGATTGGCTGCTTTCAAAATGATACACCTACTTCAGCTGCTATATCTTTTTAGAACCATCCCTATCCCTATAGCACCATCGTACTTTAAAGCTCTCCAAACCATGCTTAATAAATTCCTCTGGCAAGGGAAAAAACCTAGATGTGCACACTCTAAACTCTTCAAACACAAACTTGCAGGGGGGCGGGATCTATTAATTTTGAAGATTATCAGTGGGCATCTATCCTGACCCAACTACAAGACTGGTTCCAACCACAATCTAAAACTTTATGGGGCCAAATAGAATCAGCAACCTTGAAAAATACAACTCTACAAAAATGGATATTAGGTACCCCGCTTGGATACCCTATCCCAACGGCAATATCTCCCACAATGAAAGCCTCGGCTTTGGCTTGGAAAAAAACGAAGTACCCTAGAATTAACTCAGCACAATACATTCTCCCCACCTCTCTCAATAGACATACTACATCAATTCTCGCCAGACCTCTCTGGCTCATTGGGCAACAAAAGACATCACACATACAGTATACAAAACCCATTTCAGGGACCCAACCTATTGACGTTTCCTCAACTACAAAAATAATTCAACCTTCCCCCAACAGAAATCTTCAACTACCTGCGAGTAAGACACTACATCTCCCACATACTGACCCCAACATACACATAACTTCCCAAGATATGGTCATATCTAACCAATGAAAGGTACCTATCTTTTCTATAACACTTTTCACTTTGGGAATTCACCCAAAAAATATCTCTACGCTGGTACCTAACACCCACAAGGATAGCATCCTTTAACAATGCTACTTCAGACACATGCTGGAGATGCAACAAGTCGAAAGGAGACCTTCTATACATAATGTAGACATGTACGCCTATACACAACTTTTCAACGTCCATCTTCCATATACTGTCAGATATCACACAGCACAAAATACCTCCCTCATCAACTCTGGGTCTACTAAATCTGACAATAGAAAAAATCACCTTCCCCCCTCAGAAAAGTGACTACTCACACCCTCCTAGCAGTTAGACTAAGTTTAACCAGGCTTTGGAAAACTACCCAGACGCCGTCTATAGAAAGCACTCTCGACCTGGTTAACCTACATTATAATTATGAATTTATGCTAGCCTCCAGCAAAGGCATGCTTACTAAAGCCAAATTCGAATGGCTCCCTTGGTCTCATTGGTCCACAGCAGCAGTATTCCTATAAAGGCTTGTATTTGAAGGTTAAACCTGGTAAAATAGGTCATAGACACTCCTGAAAACTGCTTAGGAAAATGTACTGATTGATATTTTTGAGCTGAAGTACTTGTACTTGTTTTGAACTTATAAACAACTTGGAATATGTTCTCTATCTTATAATTGTAACACATGTGAAAAATCAACAAAGATTATTGGAAAAAAAGAAAGCCATTACTTTCAGCAAAAAACAAAATGGCACATTTTGAGTTTGCAAAAAGGCATGTGGGAGATTCCCAAAATGTATGGAGGAAGGTGCTCTGGTCTTATGAGACTAAAATTGAACTTTTTGGCCATCAAAGAAAACCGTATGTCTGGCGCAAACCCAAAACATCACATCACCCAAAGAACACCATCCCCACAGTGAAACATGGTGATGGCAGCATCAAGCTGTGGGGATGTTTTTCAGCAGCCGGGACTGGGAAACTGGTCAGAGTTGAGGGAAAGATGGATTGTACTAAATAAAGGGATATTCTTGAGCAAAACCTGTACCACTCTGTGTGTGATTTGAGGCTAGAACGGAGGTTCACCTTCCAGTGGGACAATGACCCCAAACACACTGCTAAAGCAACACTTGAGGGGTTTAAGGGAGAACATATAAATGTGTTGGAATGGCCTAGTCAAAGCCCAGACCTCAATCCAATAGAAAATCTGTGGTCAGACTTAAAGATTGCTGTTCACAAGCTCAAACCATCCAATTTGAAGGAGCTGGAGCAGTTTTGCAAGGAGGGATGGGCAAAAATCCCAGTGGTAAGATGTGGCAAGCTCATAGAGACTTATCCAAAGCAACTTGGAGCTGTGATAGCCGCAAAAGGTGGCTCTACAAAGTACTGACTTTAGGGGGGTGAATAGTTATGCACATTGACTTGTTCTGTTATTTTGTCCTATTTGTTGTTTGCTTCACAATAAAAAAAAATCAAATTCACAGTTGTGGACATGTTCTGTAAATTAAATGATGCAAATCCTCAAACAACCCATGTTAATTCCAGGTTGTGAGGCAACAAAACACTAAAAATGCTCTTTTTTGCACTGTATACTCTGTATACTCTTTTTTTTAACTGTGAAGTGGTGAAATCACCTCCTACAGCGCTGAAATCATGGCTTTACGTATTGTGGGAGCAAACGCTGTCAGAATAAATAAACCCGTGCTGCAGCTAAATGGCGTACCTGCTAAGCAAATAAATAACAATAAAACAAAGTAACATTACAATATAACAGTAATGCCGCGTACACACGAGCGGACTTTACGGCAGACTTTGCCCGGCGGACTTTTCGACGTACTTTACGACGGACTTTCTGAATGAACGGACTTGCCTTCACACAATCCACCAAGGTCCATCGAATTCGTACGTGATGACGTATGAACGGACTAAAACAAGGAAGTTCATAGCCAGTAGCCAATAGCTGCCCTAGCGTGGCTTTATGTCCGTCAAACTAGCATACAGACGGTGGACTTTTCGACCGGACTCGATTTCGACAGATAAATTTAAAACATGTTTCAAATCTAAGTCCGTCCAACTTTTGAGAAAACAAAGTCCGCTGGAGCCCACACACGATTGAATTGTCCGACCAAATCCCGTCCACCGGGCAAAGTCTGCCGTAAAGTCCGCTCGTGTGTACGCGGCATAAGACATACCATACCTGCAAAGCAAATACAATAAAACATAGTAAAAATAAAACATTACAGTTCTAAAATACAGGAACAATAGAGAGAGAACAATAGATATAGAACAATAGAGATTGAACAATAGAGCGGACAATAGAGAGCGAACATAAGAGAGAGAACAATAGAGAGAGAAGAAAAATAAAACCACACCGCTTTTTTATGGGGTTTTTTTGTGTTTTTTTTGCACTTTTATATAAACTGTAAACTGTAAACATTCCAGATTAGGGTCTCTCAAAATGTGTTGGCCATCTCATCTTTCGAGACCCTGTGTAAGTGTGCCCTAGGACTGTGTAGTGCTTTATCCTATGCTAATGCTCCATTAGTGTGTGGTAGCGTTTGAAACAGTCACCGATGCAGAGACCAGGTTGGTCAGGACAGGAGGGACAATAAAAGCTGGTGTCATGCCTAAATCTGCGTTTTCTGCAGACACTACATCTTCTTTGGGGTTTTCTGTGGGCAGGGGTACCAGGGAGGAGATACGGAAAATGCCTCTCACGCAGCCGGCTCACTGCAATTATGTTGGGAAGGTGGGCCATAGCACCGTCTGGAAACAGAAGGGCTGTGACGATCTCTTCCTGGAATTTTAGAAAGGATCCAGTTCATCCTGAAGCTTTGTACAGCACAAAAGCATTTAGCAGAGTCAATTGGAATAAATATAGACATTTTTTTATACCAGCGTCTGGCCTCATGGGCAATTAGGTATGGCGCCAACAACTGGTCGTTGAGGTCCACCTCCTCCCATATTAAGGTTGTATTCGTGGACACAGAGGGGTTTCTCCACAACACCAATCGCCGTAAGGGAGGACAGAACAAAAACATTCCGTGAATACCTCCACTTCACTGCTAATAAATTAATACATTTCAAGCAGGCTTTCTCCCCCCATCTAAGTCGGGGCTCTAAAAGTCGTTGGGGGAAGCCCCGGCGATTAAATCGCACGGTGCCACATGCACCAATTCCACAATCAAAAAGATGACTAAAAAGTGGCACACTAGTGTAATAATTGTCCACGTACAAGTGGTACCCCTTTCCGAATAAGGGTGAAACCATGTCCCAGACAAATCTTACCAGCGCTCCCTATATAGTCTGGGCAGTTCTCTGGCTCCACGTGACTATCTCTTCCCTCGTAAACCATAAAACTATATGTATAGCCTGTTGCCCTGTCACAAAGCTTATACATCTTGACCCTATATCTGGCACGCTTGCTGGGAAGATACTGTTTGATAGACAAGCGGCCAGAAAACGTAATCAGGGACTCATCAAGGCAGACAACTTGATCGGGAGTAAACAAGGCTGCAAACTGTTGGTTGAAGTGGTTTACGAGGGTCCGAATTTTGTGGAGCTGATTGTATTCAGGGTCACCCCCGAGGATGACAGAGTTCATGTCATTGTCATTGAAATGCATGAACTGCAAGATCTGCTCTTATCGTGTCCTGGTCATGGAGGCAGAGAACACGGGCATATGGTGAATTGGGTCAGTGGACCAATATGACCGCACCTCACTTTTTTTAACTATGCCCATGAGGAGGGATAGGCCCAGGAAGGTCTTAAATTCGGAAACCGTAATAGGTTTCCAATTTCTGGCAAGGGTCAACTGGGGATTAGCGACAATGAATTGCCTAGCATACAAATTGCTTCAGTCCACAATAGATCTATAGAGATCTTCCACTTCCACCTGAATTCTGGGTTGGCCAGTGAATGGGGGAAGTACGGGTGCTGCAGAAGTGGTTGGCTCCCAATTCGGATTAGCAAATGCAACAGGAAGGGCACTATGGGCTCGAAGATGTGTTTATCTTCTTCTTGGTGGCTACGGGACACTACTTGTGCTAGCCACCTCACCAACTTGAAATACACTTATGGGACTCGCCACGTCACCAAGTGTTACTGCAGTGCTGGATGTACGACTAGGATGTACTAGGCCGCTGGTGCTTGCCAGTCCACCAGAAGGATGAGCGGCACTAGTACTGGCTCTCTGCTCCATACGAGAGCCCTGCGGTTCTTGCACCTCAACAACAGCAGAAGATCGGGGTCGGGTACGCCTGGCCTTGGCAGGGACCACTACTCCGTCGTCAGAGCTATCTGTCAGGGTGCCGCTGCTGTCTACTGGTTCGTATTCTGAGCCAGAATCGGACAGATGGGTGACTTCCTCTTCACTTCCTCTTCTCTCTCATCTGTCAGGTTTAGAAACGTGTAGGCCTCTTCACTAGTGTACCTTCGATTTCCATTTTGGCCTCTAAATTTACTGGTACACTAGTGAGACTCAAAGGAAAAAAGAGCACCTGACTGTCAACAACTGCTTCAAAAGCTACCAAAAAATCTGTTAGCGTTTGCAGGGATCAGGCCTGACTCTGCAAATGCTGCAGTTATGTGTTTAGTGTTTTGTTAGGGATAGTGATCGATTGATACTGCACTTTGGTGGGCTGGGCTGGGCTGGGCGGAGGGGCTAAACGCAGGTGCTAGCAGGTATCTGGGCTGTTTCCGCTAACGCTGCATTTTTGGGAACCCTAAACTACTGGGGACGCTAGTATAGATCTGATCAGATCAGATAATGATCCGTTCAGATACTATACTACTAAGGGAGGTAGTCAAGTGAAACTAGCAGTGTGGAGAATTGATCGGAGCTAAGGTTACCAGGTCAAGGTCGGTCTTCTTTATCCTCCCCTGGCTCCCGCTCCCCATGCCATGTGTAAAATAGTAAAAAGTTTAAAAACTCTGACCTGCAGTCCAGGCTGAGTGAGGCTGTGGCTGTATTTTTTTATTACAGAGCACACAGCAAAATTTACAGCACATGGCATTACTGTCTGTATTTAACTACTTGATGGGCTTATTTTGGCCCTGGCTGGTTCACATGTATGTGTTTTGGCGGCCTACATTTTTGCAGGCACAGCAGCCCTTTCATTTGAATGGGCTGCCATGCCTGCGTTTCCTGCAAAAAAAAGGTGCATGTAATCATGTAAGAGGCCGCACGCACATCTATGCCGATCAAGCAATGAAATACAGCACTGTCTGTCCATTCTGCTTTTGCACCATGTGACTTACCTGCAGTTCCTGCACCGGCAAACCTGCTGCATTTTTAGATGTTTAGGCCACGCTTTTAAAAACAGTGCATTTGTGTGTGCAGGAACCGCAGGTGAGTCGCATGGTACAAAAGCAGAATGGATTTCCAGGCCACTGCATTTTTAAAATGCTGCATGCACCTTTTTTTCTGCAGGAAACGCAGGCATGGCAGCCCATTCAAATGAATGAGCTGCTGTGCCTGCGCAAATGTGGGCCGCCAAAACACATGCATGTGAATGTGTGATGTGACAACGGCTGCAATGTAATTGAGGTGCTGTGATGTGTAAAAGGGGCACTATGACATGAAGGGGACTCTAATGTAATGGGGGCGCTGTGATGTGTAAAGGAGCACTATAGTGTGGAAATGTCTGCAATGTAATGGGGCGCTGTGACATTAAATGGGAACTGAGGACACAGTGGGACTGCTGTGAAGGGGGTCTGCAAAGTTTTTTTTTTAGATAATTCTATGTTTGTGTTTGTTTTTTGAGATGTTGGGGTGAAGAGCAAAATTGCATTGGGGGGGGGGCAAAAAAAATGTTTGCCCAGGGCTCAACATTTGACGCTTTAAAATTGCGCACACTCTTGGCGTGGTGACAAACTACGGTACGTAAAAATCTCCATAGGCGACGCTTTAAATATTTTTTCAGGTTATTAGTTTAGAGTTACAGAGGAGATCTAGTGCCAGAATTATGCTCTTGCTCTAACATTCGTGGCAATACCTAATGTGTGGTTTAAACATTGTTTACATTTGTGGGCGTCACTTGCGTATACGCTCGCGTCTGCACGCAAACACCAGGGGATGGGGACACTTTAGGTTTTTTTTCTCTTATACCCTCCCCTTTTTTTTTTTTATTGCTGTCACAAGGAATGTAATTCTTTGTGACAGTAATTGGCAGTGACAGGTACTCTTTAGGACCCCCCAATCCCTCCTTTGCACTTAAAAGCATTCAAAACGCCACGTTTGGCTGTTTTGAATGTTGTCATTTTATTTTAAATTTGGCGACTTTAAGTCTTTAATAAACCAGAAGTGATGTTATGACTTCGCTTCCGGGTTACTAGAACCGAGACCCGATCAAAGCTGATTCCGGCTTCGTTCAGGTCTCCTGCCAGCTGGAAGATGTGCCGTCTGGTCGCTCGGACCTCCTGGTGGGACGGGAGTTCCCGGGCGAGCCGTGGAAAGTGGCGGGGGAGGGGGCGGGAGTGTCCCCCTCCCGCTGCTTTGAATAACAGCCGAGCTGCTGCTTGGCCGCATCGGTCGTTATCACAAGAAAGTTGACCATCGGCTCAAACGGTACCGGAGTGATGCATCACCCCGGTACAACCCCTTTAAGCCGAAAGCTGCATATTTGCATTACATCCACGTGAAGGGGTTAATGCATGTCTAAAATATATATTTATATATTTTTATTAGTAGATGCATTTTAGTCTTTTTATGGAGTGGTTTTGGGGTTTTTTGGTGTTTTTTTTTGGGGGGGGGGTTGGTGTGGGGTTTTTTTTTTGGGGGGGGGGGGGTTTGGTGTTTTTTTGTTTTGTTTTGTTTCTTTTTTTTTTAAGTATAACTAAAGGTAAAACTTTTTTTAGTTTTGGATGGAGTGGAGAGGGATTAAAATGCTTGTCAGTTTTTATTGCTGTCTAGACGTGTGCACTAACAAATTCTTTTAAGTTTAATTTGTTTTTGTTTTTGTTTTTTTCTCGTTTTTTCAAGTCAGCGAAATTCGCTATTTTGAATACATTAGAAAATTCAAAATGACTATTAAATTATAGGCATTGTAATTTCCTTTCAAATTTGGCTGTTAGTGAACGTAACGAATACGAATTTATCCAAAGTTACAAATTATCCAAAACAAACGTCACATCTAAACAAATGGAACGCAACAAATAATAAAAACATTTATTCATTACGTTCCAGTATTTTAGATGCAGCATAACGAATTAATGTTTTTATTATTCGTTGCGTTCCTTTCGTTTAGATGTGACGTTTGTTTTGGATAATTTGTAACTTCGGATAAATTTGTTACGTTCACTAACAGCCAAATTTAATAGTTAGTAATGGTTGTTATTTTGGGTTTTCGTTAATTTCGATTTTTCAAATTTTCGAATTTCGACAAAATTTGTTAAACATGTTTTCGTTAATTCGAATATATTTCCAAATTAATGAATTTGTCGAGTTTCGTCAAAAGTAATTTGAAACTAATTGCACATGTCTATTGCTGTCTGTGCCCCTGTTGGGGTGATCTACCCTCTCGATTTGTCCTGTTTTCCATGATCGTTAAGTCAAAGAAAATTCCACATTTTGGGTTTTCCCAAGAAAAGTAATATTGGTGAAATCTTCCAATAAATAGGGGAAACTGGTTCTGGTAACCTGGGGGGTCCCCAAGGAAATCCCTTAATTTGCAGGAATTTCCTCTTACTTTCTGTTTGGCTATGGGACAGGAAGTGAAGGGAAATCTCTGTAATGGGACACAGATGGTTATAACCCTCCCTTGTCTATACAAAATTTTGAGGGGGCGGGGGAGCTTTGCCTATAGTTCTACTATACATTATAGCAACGTGTGTGTCTTGGAAAAAGTATTCATACCCCGTCCTTTCACGTTACAACCAAAAACATAAGTATGTTTTTATTGGGATTTTATGTGATAGACCAACACAAAGTGGCACATAATTGTGAAGTGGAAGGAAAATGAGAAATAGATTATAAATTATTCTTTTTTTATTTTTTTTTTACAAATGTGTGAAAAGTGTGGCGTGCATTTGTATTCAGCCCCCTTTACTCTGATACCCCTAACTAAAATAAAGTGGCGCCCACGTTCACATTGGGCCGATCTGACATGTCAAATCGCATGCCAAATTGGCAGCTATTGCCGACAATGACACAATCTAAATCGGTGCGATGCTGACTTTGCGCCGCCGCACCGCTTCCCAAAAGTAGTTCCTGTACGGAGTTGGAAAAAGGATCACCCCCTTGTGTCAGTATTTTGTTGAACCACCTCTTGCTTTAACTATAGCCTTTAGTCTGTTGGGACATGTCTCTACTAACTTTGCACCTCTAAATTTTGCAATATTTGTCCACTCTTCTTTGCAGAACTGCTCAAGTTCAGTTAAATTTGATGGTGAACGAAAGTCGTTCCACAGATTTTCAATGGAGTTTAAGTCTGGGCTCTGACTAGGTCATGCAAGGACAATCACCTTTTTCTCCTTCAACCCCTGTGTGGTCATTTTTGCTGTGAGCTTTGGGTCATTGTCATGTTGGAAGGTAAACCTTCTTCCCATTGACCACTTTCTGGCAGAGGGCAGCAGATTTTCCTCCAGAAATTGATGGTATTTTGCCACATCCATTTTTCCTTTTATCGTGACACGTCCTCCAGTCCGTGCTGCGGGATATTACCACCTCCATGCTTTACTGTAGGAATGGTTTATTTTGGATGGTGAGCTGTGTTTGGATTTTCCTCAGGCATATCATTTGAGGCTTTTTAAGGGATTGTATTATCGATGTGCCAGAAACACAACATTAATGCATGTATGCCTATAGGCTTCTGTAACTGCTCAGTGCAGAGTAGTGAAGCGGACTGCTGAAGATGCCAATACAAAAGTAGCTTGCCCCATATATGTGCACACTCTTGCACTTGAGTTGCCATTCCTCCTTGTAGGTAAAAATATACTATAGGCAGCCCTCAAATTTTCCACTCGCATGGCATGGTTGAATGGGAGCCCTTCTCCCAGTGATTGCCCAAGGGAAAAAGAGAGTGGAGGAAGAGCTGGCCGGAGTACAGAGCTGGCCGCTGTAAAGGCTTACATTTGAATTGCCATCTGCTCGCGGTCAGACAGCCCACCTCCTGACCAGGCGCCAATGATAACTAGAATGCTGGTCCAATGCCAGGACATGTTCTGTCTGTCACAGGAGGCGGGGCCGTGTGTGACAGCAAGTGGGCGGCAATTCAAATGTAAGCTGTTACAGCGGGTAATCCCCGCTCTGTGACCTGGCCACCCTCTCCTCGTGGGCACTGGTCACGCTGCAATCGTGTACACTGATAAAGTTTCTGTTAATAATTTTTGTAACTTAATTCTACATAAAACATTTAAGTGTCATTTCATGGGATAATTTATGAGGGTGTGTTTAGGGGTGGAATTGGGGGTGCTTGGCAGGGTGGGGCAACTGGTGGTGAGTAAGCCTAAAGGCCTGGCTAGTAGCTCTGCTATAAGTATCTGGCACCCACAGTACAAGGTATGGATATTGGGCATGGGGAAGAAAAATATCAAAAGCTCCCAATTACTTGGGTCCACATGAAGCTTACACTTTTTTTTTTATCCTATTTTTTTTCCTATCCATTGTTGAGCAATATAACAGAAGTTAACATTGGGGCCCACAATTGCCTCAATAGAGCTTCCAATGTGCATATCTACTTGGCCCCTTTTATCAAGACTATTGGGCATAGAAAGGGTAATTGATATTGGGGTAAACAATTACCTAGGCCACATGGGGCTCACAATTAATTAGACCCCCTTGGAGTTTAATATGTGCACTACTACTTGTCCCTTTCTCTACACTGAAATGGGGTATTGGAAAAGTAATTGACATTGGGACTCAACAATGTGCGTTTCTATGTGGCCCTTTCTAACCTTTGAAACTATTGGGCATGGAAAGGGAAATTGTCAGTGGGGCTCACAATTGCCTAGGTCCCCACAGAGCTCACAATATGCACTTCTACTTTCTATTCATTGAGACTCAATTACATAAGTACAAATACTATTTAACCCATGTATCTCACTGCACTTTAAATATTGGGTGTCAATAGGATATTTTGGTTACATGCAATTTTTTTTTTTCTTAGGCTGGAACTGGTAAAAATAATTCAGCTTCATACATGGTTCAAAAAGTTGAGTTTGTCAAACGCATTTCATTGAGCTCTACAGGACAGTTGCATAGCAGATGGACTTATGTATTTGCATGTTTAATCTTTCAAACTTGCACCACCTATTTTTTTTTTACTGTGTTTTGTGAAAACTGGATATCTGGAACAAAAAATGACCAACCAAAGGATTCCCTGGCCATTTCAGTAAATCAGTCAATGGTGACCGAAATCTCTCTCCCACCAGAAGAGCTGCAGTCATCTACAAAATCTACTGTGCCTTTAATCATCCTGCTTTGGACATGGCCTCATGGGCACATTTTCCCTCTCAACCAATGCCCACTGTCGGTTGATTCATCTGGCTGTTTGTTCACAGTGAACCGCAGCTTGTACTTTGATGCAAATGCTGTAGTTATTAACCACAGGGATGTGTCAACTTCTATAACGAACTTGCCACCAATGTCTAGACCACCTGGCCAGTACTGGATCTGGTTTAATTTGGAGCCTCCGGAACATCTGCGCAACCTCACCATGATGGAGAATATCTTCAACCTTACTATGTCTTACAGGTCAGACTCTGATATCTTTACCCCTTATGGTTGGATTGAAAAGAATGATGGAACAGAAAATTTTACGATTCCTCAAAAAAACAAGCTTGTGGCTTGGGTAGTCAGCAACTGGAAAACAGAGCAAAAGAGAGTACAGTACTATGAGCAGCTGGCAAAATATATTCAAATTGATGTCTATGGGAAGCACCATATGCCATTGCCAAGAAAGAAACAATTTAAAACTCTGTCAGAGTATAAATTCTACCTTGCTTTTGAGAACTACGTCCATGAAGACTACATTACAGAAAAGCTCTGGTATAATGCTTTCTGCACAGCAACACTGCCAATTGTAATGGGCCCTCCACGTAAAAACTATGAGCGTTTCATCCCCTCAGACTCCTTCATTCATGTTGATGACTTTTCTTCTCCCAAAGAAATGGCTTCTTATATTCTGAGTCTGGACCAGGATGATCAGAGTTACCTCCAGTATTTCAGCTGGAGAGCCAACTATAAACCAGGAGAGATCAGAAAAACTTGGGTGACCGAATACTGCAAAGTATGCAAAGCTATAAAAGAGGCTCCTCCTTATAGGACTTTTCCAAGTATTTTTGACTGGTTCAAATAATTCTAGAATGGTAAAACTTTAGGTCATCCTGATCCTTGCTACAATAACTAGTAACTAGTAAGCCATTGACACAGAACAAGTAGGCATATTGTGATGCCTGAATAGTCTGAACTGTGTAAGCTTGTTCAGATCAGTGTCTTAAGATCATGTCTTTCTAGGTAAAGATTAGGATGACAGACCTTAAAAATAGATCACATGCCAAAACATTTTTACATTTCCATAGAGTAGTAAAGGTTTTTTTTAACCCCCCCCCCCCCCCCATCCATTTCTTGATCTTCAGTTATTTTCTATCCTGTGTTCCATTCCACTCTGACCTCCTGATTTTTTTTGATTGGCCACTATAATAGCTCAGAATGGAGTTTGTATGTTTTTCTAATTAAGCCCAACTCCAGCCAAAAAAACCTTTAGCCTTGGATACAGTGCTGAAAGGTTGGGACCTCTGTTACATTTCTCTTTATTGCTATGTGCAATGTAGGGTAAATCGCCTTCATTTCTAGACCAAACCTGAGGAAATCACCACAGGGGACACAGGATTTATTACCTGAAATGTATTCAACCTTCCCAATTTTTTTCCAAAATGTAAAGTTTGCCTGAAGCTTTAATTTAAAGGTTTTTGGGGGTTTTTTTGTGTCGTGATTATATTATACATTTTATATAATATTAGCACCATTAAATGTCAATTTTTACTGGAGAGTTTGCAAGAAAAAAAGTGTGGAACAAATTGGTCTGCAAATAAACAGCTTGATGCTTTTTATCCTACAACGATTTGTCTATTTTGTACGTCTGGATCCAAAGATGTAAGTGTTTGTATGTGTTTTGTACACGCCCACTATTTGGGCTTAGTCACTTTGTGACCACTTTAACATTTTAGGTAGAAATATTGCCAGACGTTTAAGGGTCTAGAGCAGCTGTTCTCAACCAGGGTTGCGTGGAACACAAGAGTTCTTCAAGCAGTGGCTAACTGACCTCACATGTGATGGTACCTGCATAGTTCCAGGTACAACACCATTTGGCAGAGCCAGTCGTGACCATTCTTCCCACTGACCACCACCAATGGAAGGGGCAATTTCACAAAGACCGCCAATGGAATAATTTTAGCATTGGAGACCTGATACAGACTGCAAGGGTTTCTTTGGGGTAAAAAATGTTGAGAGAGGCTGGTCTAGAGCTTTGTTTCCAATGTCCAGTGGCTGCCATGCCATTTGGTTGGACAGCTTTTCCTACTGTTATCTGACCAAAGTAGCTGTATCTTTGCCTCTGGTGGTGCACAGAGGAGATGGTATGTAGCCAGGGTTGTGGATAAGGGGGTACCACCAGCCTTCTAATATGAGGCCCAGGCCAGCAGGGGAGCCTAGGCAGAGGGGTGAATTGTATGTGGGCAGGGAGGGTGATCGGAGCGGCAGAGGGGCAATTACTGGTATCAATCATCTGTATGGCTCTTTACAGCAGCTGAGAACCGGCCTCTTCTCTCCCACCTGTTGGCTTTTAGCTGTGGCAGAGACCCATACTGGGAAACGGTTCCAGTAATTTTCCCCCACCATACAGATCACCCTTCGTGTGCACCAAATGTTTCCCCTATGCCTGCAGTGTTGCTAGGCTTCCCTACTGTCCTTCCTGAAAGCACACAATAGGATCCTTCAAGATGGAGACTGGTGGAAGGGTCTGTAAATGTCCTATTTACCAACCTCTTACTTTTCTGAGTGATCGGTACTGATCACTCACACTGTTCATTCATAATTGAAGCATTGGTTGTATGGTGCCCTGTGTCAGGTTGTCAGTATGGGGCCCTTTGGTTTCTAACAACAGTCCTGCAGCAGACAGAGTGCACAGAGCCCACACAGCTTCTGCCCCTCACTGCCTTTAAATGCAACCAGGACAAAGATGGTGGTTATTGTTAAGCCCTGTACTTCCTCTGCTGCCTCTTTATTACACTGCAAAAAAAAGCTCACACCAGTCTGATTCCAGACCAGATTCCCGCCCATGTTGACACCCAGCCATGTACTAGTCCCTAGTGTAGTAGATGGCTAGGTTGTGTTTTACACAAACTATCTGTGCTGCCATTCGCAACACAAGCCAATAGTCCAATGTCTTCTGAAAAGCAGCATTGGGGTTAAGCTTGGATCCCAGATCAAGCTCAGGTAGTGGGATTAGTAGATTTTCCCTTCAAGTAGACCTTAACTAGATGGCATTTAGTTTGCTAAAGCACTGCATATCAAAAGGGTTGCCATTTAGTTTTTTCATGTTGTACACTTTTAATGCTTTATTATGTATGTATGTATGTATGTAATTATGTATGTATGCTCAGTGCTGTTTGCTTAGAAACCTCTCCCAGTGTGCTGGCTCCACTCCGCCTATGTACCTGTTGGGGAGACCCACATGTTCTTGCCATAATGTAGTTGTATGGGGCCCCAGATTCTGTGATGACAGGCAAGGTCTGTTGGGGGTTGTGCCACACACTGATACCAAATAATGAAAGTAATTGAGGTTACGGGGCACATGGTCCAGACAAGACTCCTCACTGCTGGCTGACCTTCCTTCTGCTGGCCACCACCAGTTTTCCAACTGAGCCAGCTTCTGGACTTGCACCCCATGTATAGGGCACCTTGTGATTCACTGGAATAAAGAGACTAGTCCATGTTCTTCAAGAAATCTAAGGTTGTAACATCAGTCCACTTTTTGTATGGTTCCATTTTTCCATGGCTGGTGAAGTTTGTGGTTCTTGTCCACTAAAGGGATGTTTTTGCAAACATTTTCTCAAGTCGTCTTCCAGGAAGGCACCCTGAGAGATTACTGGTCCCACCTGACAGGAAACGCAATCAACAAAGGGGTTAAAACCCCTGCCCCTCCCTGTGCTCCTCAGTTCTTGATTGTGTTTCCCCACAGCGAAACCATTAGGGGGGAAAAAAACAAAGACCTGAAGCATTGGGCTGGTGGTCTCCCCTGGGAGCCAGACCGCAAGCTTGTAAAGCTTCTTCGGGTCTGGTAGGGTTCTTTCCCTTCCTGGGGGGTCTCCCTATCTTCAGCAGAACCTGGAAGAGCCCCCTGAGAACTGAAGGACCCTGGGTACAGTGGGGTACCCAGAACTTCAGGGACCACTTTCTTGCTCCCTTAACTGGCGGGTGTCCATTTAGCAGGGGGAGCTAGCAGTCAGGTTTCCCATGGGGCACGGTGTGCCCCCCCCTGCAGCTGGCAGTGAGGGATGGTGCTGATCAGCAGGCTTCAGTGGAGTGAGAGCTCGACGCCATCTATCCAGCGTTCAGAAGAGGAATGACGCAGCTTCCTCTCCAGCAACGGAAATGATGTCGCCACGTCACTTACGGTTCTGGGCTTTGAAATAATGTCGGAGGAGCAGGCGTCCACATCCTGCTCTTGCCAGTTCGGTCAATACCAGCCCACTTAGGAACTTTGAGGCTGTGTGACGGGTGGAGCGAGATGCCCACAGCGGCTGCAGTTATTGAAAAGGCCACAGGGGGAGGGGACATCACTGCCCAAGTGGTTGCCAGCCGTCCTATAAAAGCTCCTTCCCACTCTAATGCCCCCCGTACACACAGTCGGATTTTCCAACGGAAAATGTGTGATAGGACCTTGTTGTCGGAAATTCCGACCGTGTGTAGGCTCCATCACACATTTTCCATCGGAATTTCCGACACACAAAGTTTGAGAGCAGGCTATAAAATTTTCCGACAACAAAATCCGTTGTCGGAATTTCTGATCGTGTGTACACAAATCCGACGCACAAAGTGCCACGCATGCTCAGAATAAATAAAGAGATGAAAGCTATTGGCTACTGCCCCGTTTATAGTCCCGACATATGTGTTTTACGTCACCGGGTTCAGAATGATCGGATTTTCCGACAACTTTGTGTGACCGTGTGTATGCAAGACAAGTTTGAGCCAACATCCGTCGGAAAAAATCCTAGGATTTTGTTGTCGGAATGTCCGATCAATGTCCGACCGTGTGTACGGGGCATAAGAGATGTGGGTATTGTAATGACAAATTGCCTCAGGACCATTCTAAAACCTTTTGCTACAAAATGTATCCACAAGCTAGCAGGGAAAGAAACATCTCAGGTCATGAAGGACTTTCTCTCTATACAAACGGAGAGGCTGTCAACTCTTAAAGCCTTCCAAGCAACTCTCAAGTCTAGGGAGTCGGAACCCCACACTAGCAGGGAGGGTTCTTCCTCCCAGGAGGGCTCCTTCTCTAAGAGGGCAGCAGACTGAGGCATCCTGAACCCCTGAGGTCTCTTCACTCTCGGGACTCTGAGGTGGAAGAGGAGACTGACGCTCCTGATCACTGTTTTTCTGACTAGGGCTTAGAGGATAGTCAGGAAGAGGATTCCAGAACCGGCAGACATACTTTTTCTGCTGATGATATGGTGGGCCTCCTGAGGGCAGAGTATGCATCTGAGGGGATACAGGAACCCACAGCCCAAGTGTCTGCCCAGGACAGAATGTATAGAGGCTTGGTTAAGCCCCAGTCCAAGGTTCTCCCGATTCACCAGGCCCTTAAGAATATCATTTTAAGAGAATGGAAGGAAAGAAAGCTGTTGAAGTTTAAAACTTGGAAGCATAGGTGCCCCGTCAAGGATGAAGAGGAGGAAAGATACCCAGATTAGATGCTTCCTTGGCACAGGTGTCTAAACAATCAGACCTTTTCTTTTGAAGGTGCGGGCAACATCAGGGACCAGATGGACTGTCGGACCAAAACCCTCCTGCGCAGGGCCTGGGAAGCCAATGTAGCGGCTATGTGTCCTGCTTCAGCCTGTGTGGCTAGGAACGCAGACATGTGGGTTACCAAATTGTTGGACCATGTAACACGAACCTCTAAGTCCAAGCAGGTCTTGGACTCCCTAGAAGTAATTGGTAGGTCTACGGAGAAGGGCAAGAAATTTCCTGTAAAACCCAAAAAGGATGAGGGAAGATTTTTTTAAGGCTCCCAGGCAAAGAACCGGTTTAGAGAGAAAGGAAAGCAGTGCTGCCAGGCGATTGGGGGGGGGGGGGCTGGTTGGTAAGGGCAAGCAAAGAGAGGGTCTCCTCTTCCCCAGCCAGAAGTCTACTGACAGACTCCAAGTGACGTCAGGGTGGGGGGAAGGCTTTCCCACTTTCTCTCCCAGTGGGAAAGGGTTACTCAGAGTCCCCACACTCTACAGATAATAAGAGAGGGCTACGGATTGGAGTTTCTCTCCTTCCCTCCCCTGAGTTTCCTCTTGACCCATCTTCCCAAGGAGCGGCAGAAAGCAGAAAGCGATGGGTCTCTTACAAAGCGTCAGGCAGCTGGCAGAACAGAGGGTCATAGTGCCAGTTCCAGTGGAGCAGTGCGAACAGGGATTTTATTTCCACATTTTTGTAGTTCCAAAGCCCTCGAGAAAGTACTGCCTCATAATAAATCTAAAAGGCTAAACAGGTTCCTGCGGGACAAGACATTCCGCATGGAAAGCATTTATACTCTCAGGAAGCACCTCCTGAACGATGTATTTATGGTCACTATAGATCTAAAGGATGCCTTCCTTCACATCCCCATTTTTTCAGACCATTAGGCCCTTCTAAGGTTTGTGATTCTCTCCGATCAGGGAGTGCAGCATTGGCAGTTTTGTTCCCTTCCGACTGGCAGCCAGTCCCAGGGTATTTACAAAGATCCTTGCAGAGGTGCTGGCGGCGTACCTCCATCTCCAGGGGGTAGCACTGATCCCCTATCTTAACGACATATTGGTTTACAACCAGAGTCGAGATCTCCTTCTTGCCAACCTGGAGAAGGTAGTGAGCACCTTTTTAGAGTACCTGGGGTGGATTATCAGCCAGGAAAAATCCTCTATGATTTCCACACAGACCAAGGTTTATTTGGGATTCCTGGTAGATTCAGCAGCACAGAAACTTGTCTTGCCTCAGGGGAAAGTAGAGGGCCTCATGGCGGCAGTATTATCCCTTCTAGAAACAGAACAGGTCTCCTACAGGAGGATTATGAGAATCCTCGGGTTGATGACATCCTGTATTCCCGCGGTCTTGTGGGCTCAGCTCCATTCCAGGGCTCTCCAGCAATTCCTACTATCCTCCTGGGATGGAAAAGAGGGTCGCTGAATGACAAGGTCTCCATTTAGGGAGGGGTGAAGGAGTCCTTGTAGTGGTGACTCAATCCTCAGAGGTTGCAGGTAGGTCACCTTTGGGCCCAGCTCCAACCCCTCAGGGTAAAGACAGATGCAAGCACCTGGGGTTGTGGGGGCTGATTAGAGGAACTTCGAACCCAAGGCGCCTGGGACCGGGGTCAGAGGAAAGCTTACTCCAACCTCTGGGAGCTCTTGGCAGTCCAGGAGGCCTTAAGGTCCTTTGAAGAAAGAATCAGGGGCAAGGAGGTCCAGATTAATTCCGACAACGCGACCGTGGTGGCCTTCCTGAATCATCAGGGAGGCACCAGGTTGCGCACTCTTCTGTCCCTGTCTCAGGAGCTCCTGGAGTGGGCAGAACAGAGTCCATTCAATTTCAGCAGTACATATAAAGGTGTACAATATCGTAGCGGACTACCTCAGTCGGCAGACGATTCACCAGTGTCTGCACTTTGGCAGCCCAGAGATCAATATCTTTGCGCGCAGAGAGAGAACAGGAAAGTGAAGAGATTATTTTCACTTTCCAGAGAGAACGGTTCAGAGGGGGTAGACGCATTGGCCCAGGTTTGGTATTTTCGCCTGGCCTATGCCTTTCCCCCCTTAGTTCTGATTCCGAGGATAATACAGAAGTTGAGTCTGTCAGAGGACAGGTTGATTCTGGTCGCCCCTTGGTGGCCCAAGAGGACCTGGTTCCCAACCCTCAGCGCCTCCTGGAGAGGCAGGACCTTCTCCTTCATGGCCCAGTCCGCCACCCAAACCCCAGCTTCTTCAAGCTGACGACTTGGCTCTTGAAAGGGAAAGCTTACGCCATAGGGGGTGTTCTGAGAAAGTAATCAACACCCTTCTTTTAAGTAGAAAGCCAGTTACCCAGCGCATTTATGCCAAGGTCTGGGGAGTCTTCTCACTCTGGTGCCAGACGAAGGGGACTTCCCAAGAAGAGATCCCTGCAATCCTGGACTTTCTCCAAGATGGCGCGGATCAGGAGCCAGCAGCCAATAACCTTGAGGTCCAGGTCACAGCCTTGTCCAGTTTTTTGGACAAAAGACTTACTCTTGACCCCCTGATCAAAAGGTTTTTATCAGTGATTGAAAGGATGTCCCTAGTGCAAATGAGCAAATTTCCACCTTGGGACCTAACTGTAGTTTTGGAAGCCCTAATCAGGACACAGTTTGAGCTGTTGGCTCATATCCCTCTTAAGTTACTCACCCTTAAGACAGCCTTCCTACTGGCCGTCACGTCGGCCAGGAGGATAGGTGACATCCACGCTCTGTCGATAAAAGAGCCCTTTTTTCTATTATTTGAGGACAGGGTTGTACTTAGACAGGATTCCCTGTACCTTCCGAAAGTAGTCTCAAAGTTCCACAGGACTCAAGAGATTGTCCTTCCTCCCTTTTGTACCAATTCTCAGCATGAGAGAGAGAGAGTTCCTTTGACTGTTTAGATATCAGACCATGTCTGTTGATTTATTTGCATAGAGTGAAAGAGTTTAGAAAATCCAGTCACCTATTCGTTTTTTCGGACAGAAAAAGGGTCAGCAAGCTTCTAAGGCAGTCATAGCAAGATGGATCAGGCAGACCATTACCATAGCCTATGAGCAGACGGGTAGAACAGTTTCTGCTAACCTCAAAGCACATTCTACTCTGGCGACCTCTTGGGCAGAAAGCATCAGTAGAACAGATATACATAGCAGCTACATGGACAAGCCAGAGCACCTTCCTGAGAAACTACAGGGTGAAGTTGCTGTCACCTCAGGATCTGGCGTTTGGTAATAAAGTTCTACAGGCTGTTGTCCCATCCTAAGGTAGGCCTGAGCTACTTACTCTTCTCTCAGGGTGCCATCTTGGAGGACGACTTGAGAAAATGACCAGTTACACTTACAGGTAACAGGATTTCTGGGAAGTCTTCCAGGACGGCAGGTCTACTTCCCACCAGTTCTCTTTGTATGATTGGTTTGATATAAGGATTGGAGGTGTTTCACTCTCATGCACTGGTGTGGGTCAATACATTTTCACAACTGAGGATCACAGGGAGGGGCAGGGGTTTTAACCTCTTTGTTGATTGTGTTTTCTGTCAGGTGGGACCAGTCATCTCTCAGGGTGCCGTCCTGGAAAACTTCCCAGAAATATCGTTACCCGTAAGTGTAACTGGTCATTTTTCCAGATTTCCTGGAGGTACCTATAAGGGAAGGTGCGGCGGAGAAGGCCAATTAAAGTTAGATCGGTATGGTTTCTGAGACCCCAATTCCTCCAAGGACCAGGAATAACTCCTTAAGCCCACGTTCACATTGGAC
Source organism: Lithobates clamitans (assembly GCA_037952925.1). Classification (NCBI taxonomy): domain Eukaryota; kingdom Metazoa; phylum Chordata; class Amphibia; order Anura; family Ranidae; genus Lithobates; species Lithobates clamitans. Next base: position 2,037,035 of record JBBGZY010001611.1, read on the forward strand.
CAATTTGACATGCAATTTAATTCCCAAAGTAATTCCTGTGCTACTTTGGGGGTGATTTGAACAGACATCTGTGCATGAACCCACACAGATGTCTGTCAAATCGCCCCCGAAGTTGGACTGCATTGCCGGTTTGAACTCGCGTGAGTTCAGCTGAAATCACATGATTTCTAACCCGCGTCAGTGTGAACCTGGACTCGCATACTAAATTTTTCCTTCTCAACTCCACTCTTAATGCCTATTTATACCCTAACCTAACCAGGGAAGAGAAGACCCCAAGAGAACTAAGATTACATCCCCCAATATTGGGCTCTACAAATTTTATATGGTCCAAACAAACCTTGGCTCTCTACCCACACCTCATTCTTCTAAAATCAGATATCTGGGAACCCTGGATTTCTGCAAATATCAAGCAGCAATATTTAATATAATAAAACACCATACCACGTTCAAAATGCCAATTTGGGTGATTATTGAAGAGGTTAATCATCTTAGTATAGACAATATACTTTTGGTCACTTCCAAAGGCTACACTAAACTACAGAACCCTATTTCATTTCATGCATTCTTTGAGTATGGGACTCTGTTAAATACCCAGGGAATATCGTATCACCCCACCTCCCACTTAGAAAGTACCTACACAATCCTGGAATTTCCTGGAAAAGTTGTGAATTTCATTAAATTCCTGACCAACAGGAAAAAAAATAAAAATAAGTTTTAAATGTCAGCTTTAAGGCCAGGTTCAACACAGGACTACAGAACATTCCTCTTATGTTATGAAGATAAATAGCAATCTAAATAAATTCATCTATGCTTAAGAATACATGGCAAAGAATATATATTTGTCACAAAAGCAGCTAGCACAATTGTGTAGGCAACAAATATCACAACTGTAATCAAATAATGTGGTGCTTTCTTTCAAAAGGGAAATATATGAAAGAGTCCTTCACAATAGTCCATACAAAGTGTTCAAAAAAGCCATATATTAGAAGAGACATCAGGAGTATAAGAAACACAAGATTGTTTCAAGAGGGAAATAGCCCCCAACCTTCAGCATGGCACGTAGAGCCTCTTACTCCAAGCTCCTCTTACCCCACGCTATGGATCACTTAGGTCAGTGATGGCGAACCTTGGCACCCCAGATGTTTTGGAACTACATTTCCCATGATGCTCATGCACTCTGCAGTGTAGTTGAGCATCATGGGAAATGTAGTGCCAAAACATCTGGGGTGCCAAGGTTTGCCATCACTGACCTAGGTTATAAGTGGTCAATCAGCGCTTAAATGATCAATCAAAGTATCACAACACTCCAGCAAAATTTTATGAGGACTGTGAATTGCAAATATTCTTCACTCCGAATCAAATCTCAAGCCGCCATGCCATACCATACAATTCAAAAGGAGAAACAAAACCGCCTCAAGGTGTAGTAGTAAAAACACTTCAACATTTATTACAAGCTCCATACACTCAATATACATAGTAAAACAGGCATGTCATCAATAATAAAGAGGTCTCGAAGATGGCCACCATCCTCGTCCGCGATGACGTCACACACAGTAGCCATCTTGCTGGTTTGAGGCCTTTCCTATCGCTGATGACATACCTGTTTTACTATGAATATCTTTTTCATTTTTCACTTTTGGAAGACAGCGCTGCTTTTTTAGTTTATTGCATTATGAAGATAAAGAGGAGGGGGATAAATTCTGTAGTTCAACAGGAAAAACTCAGGTAGGGCTGACAAGACTGCTTGAGATTTCAGGGCAGCAGCGGCACTGTGTTTTCAGCTCATTCTAGGAAATTAGGAGCAAACTAAATTTCTAGCAGGATCAATAAGTACTGTAGTTTGATGAAGAGTCAGAGATGTTTTTTGTTTAAGACATATGCTAACAGCTGTTCCTAAAAAAAGTGGCTACTGAGTGTACACTACTCCTATAACAAGTATGAATTAGCACTAGAGATATACAGTATATATTTAAAAAAAAAAAAAAAAAAAGCAGCTATAATAGAAAGTACTGTACTGTATATTTGTGCAAAAGTAATCACGCTTTGGGTTTAGAGGAAAAGGCAAACAATCCATTTTGCAAAGTGTTTTGCCTTCTCTGCAGAAAATGGGATGGAGGTAAATTGCGGCAGACAAATGACTCGTAAATAGCCTACGAAGAGACAAAAAGCACAAACCTGTTCTATGGGAACAGATAAAAAGCCATTGATCACCGGTCCAGGCCTCATCTAATGAACAGTAACCCTGGTTAACGGAGAACTATCATATCGGGTGATAATTGTAAAATATTACAAGATGGAGCAATGAACTTGGCTATAACTTGTTGGCCTCTTGTCTGGAAGTACCATTTGTGAGTTCTTTTACTTTACATTCAGTAGTCGAATTCATTTTCCAGTGCAGCCATAGCAGCTTCAGCTAATGTATTCTTCATTATATAATGGAATCACCCCCAACAAAGCAGTAAGGCAGGATAGCATTTATCATCCGAGGGTGGATCCTTAGGTCATTGTAGGGTACAAGCTAACAGTTGGGGGCTCACTTTACCTTTTCAATGTTTTTTCACCCGTTAAACTCATGGAGAGAGGGTTAAGGGCACAGGATACCCAAAATATCCCACACAACTGGTAGCATTTTCCATGTGGTGGTTGTCCTTGTATTATTGTGGGGTAAAAACAAACAGTTTGGTGCTCACTTTAATCTATCGATGGTTTTTGTCACACATTAAACTCTTGGAGGAAGGGTTAAGGGCATGGGCGTCACTAGGGGGTGGCTTTTGAGGCTATAGCCCCGAATCTGGGGCCAATAGCCCCGGGTCTCTGCAGGGGTCCCCAAGGGGAGGGGAGGCTCTCTGGGGACCCTTATGTAAGTGGGGGGCTCTCTGGGGACCCTGATGCAAGGGAGAGGCTCTCTGGGGACCCTAATGTAAGGGAGGCTCTCTGGGAACCCTGTTGTAAGTGGGGGGCCCTCTGGGTACCCTGATGAAAGGGGGAGGCTCTCTGAGGACTCCGATGTAAGGAGGAGGCTCTCTGGGGAACCTGATATAAGGGGGGCTCTCTGGGGACCCTGATGTAAGGGGGCTCTCTGGGGACCCTGATGTAAGTGGGGGGCTCTCTGTGGATATATATACACACACACGTATATTACTGTATATACATGTGTATGCTCGCCCAAGCATATGACTTTCTTTACTACGCTGCTATGGGTTCTAGCCCGAGATCTTTTGTAGACCTAGCAACGCCCCTGGTTAAGGGCACAGGATTACCAAAAATATCCCACAAAATTGGTAGCATTTGCCATCCGGCAGGTTTGTCCTTGGGTATTGTGGGATAAAAACAAACATATGGGTGTTTACTTTTATCTTTCAATGGTTTTTCACATGTTAAACTCATGGAAATTGCACAGGATACCCAAAATGTCAACATATCTCAGGCCTTCTATTAACGAAATTGATGGTAGAATTTGTCATCCAAGGCTGGGTCCTTGGGTTATGAGTGAAAAACCATAGAAAGGTTAAATAAAACACCCAATTGTTGTTGTTTTTCACCCATTAAACTCAAGGAGAGAGGGTTAGGGACACAGGATACCCAAAATATCCCACAAAACTAAGGAAGGTGAAATACCGCGCTATGTATAAAAATAAACTAAAAAAGCAGCTACTAAGAGTGAGATACACACACAATAGCAAATAGAAGAAAAATGTAGCAGCGCTAGAAATAAAAAATTAAAATTAAAATATGAAAAATATATATATACAAAAATATATATATTTGTGCTAAAAATTGACCTGTAACTAAAAATAGCAATGAAGATCACCAGAACAATTAATCAAACCTAATAATATGAAATTATGAATGAGTGTTATACAATTAAAAAGGAAAATCATGAATAATTAAATGTGACAAAACGTGAAAAAAAAATATTGATTGAAAAGTAAAAACTGAATCCTTCCACCGTGACACAGTCCAAGTTCATAAAACAGTGTTCAAAAATAATGAAATGGATTATCGATGATTCCGTGATAACACCACCACCGCAACCAAAACTGTGACCACCATGTGAAATACAAGCCTACCAAATAGCAAGCTCAGCCGGCTTGTGACCTATATCCCGGTCGGGGGCCTTTATCCCAAACTGCACCAAATATCAGCAATCCAGACCTGTATCCTGGAGCCAGGCTAAAACCATCACAGGGGTAATGATTCCTAATACTCCGAAGTGCCCTCTTAATCCGGAACTCGAATACGATATTCATATAGAACCCAAAAGAGAAAGCCTCAACATAGCATAATTCCGTATGAACAACTTTTATTAAAAGGTTAAAAGTACACTTACAGTGTTGAAATAAGTAACAGCAAAAATAGCCGGCCGGCTAAAACATGGATGCCCGTCCACTCGAACACTGGTACGCGGTGGCGTCAGCACGTCAACTCCTCCCGACGTACGTTTCGTCAAACCACTGACATCGTCTGCTTTCCCCAATTGGGGAATTACAATTACAATTACACAATTGGGTGTTTTATTTAACCTTTCTATGGTTTTTCACTCATTAAGCTCATGAGGGGGGGTTAGGGTCACAGGATACCTAAAATACAAAAATATCTTAAGCATTCTCTTAGCAACCAATTTGTTGGTAGCATTTACCATTCAGAGGTGGATCCTTGGGTCACTGTAGGGTAAAAATAAACAGTTAGGCACTTTCACTTACTAAACTCATGGATAGAGGGTTGAGATGTTGAGATGCCACAGTCCTTCTGTAATCAAGGAAATTGATGGAATTTAACAGCTGAAGGTGGATCCTTGGGTTATTGTGGGGTAAAAAACAAACAGTTGGGTGCCTACTTTAACCTTTCAGTGCTTTTTTCAATTGTTAAACTCTTGGAGAGAGTGTTAGGGGCATAGGATTCCCCAAATGCTCTAGTCCAGGGGTCTCAAACTGGCGGCCCTCCAGCTATTGCGAAAACTACAAGTCCCATGAGGCATTGCAAGGCTGATAGTTACAAGCATGACTCCCACAGGCAGAGGCATGATGGAACTTGTAGTTCCGCAGCAGCTGGAGGACCACCAGTTTGAGACCCCTGCTCTAGTCTGTTAGCAAAGAAATTGATAGTAGCCTTAGCCATCCAAGGGTGGATCCTTCAGGAATTATGAGGTAAAAATCCAACTATTGGGTGCTTACTTTAATCTTAGAATGTTTTTTCACACATTAAACTCATGGAGATGGGGTTAGGGGCACAGGATACCCAAAATATCCCATGAAATTGGTAAAATTTGCCATCTGAGGGGGATCCTTGAGTCATTTTAGGGTAAAAGCAAACAGTTGGGTGCTCAGTTTAAACTTTCAATGGTTTTTCATGCATTAGGCTCATGGGGAGAGGGTTAGGGGCACAGGATACCCAAAATACCAAAATATCGTAGGCCTTCTATTAATAACAAACTGACGATGGCCCTTTAAAAGCAGCCTCCTAATAGCAATTGGCCTTTGTAAGCATACGCTTCCGACTAGATTTGCAGGGACCCTCTGTCTGAGAGTAGTCAATGTACTTTTAAGTGTTGAACAATGAGGTCCCCATGCAATGTCCATCCGAAAACAGCTTCACCTGGATACTCCTCTACATAGCAGACTTTCCTAAAGATGCTTGGCCCTCCAAGGACCAGGGTTGCTGGGGAACTGCACCACCGAGGACAGAAAACTTGACCTGTAGATGTAGTCACAGCATTACTTATATATTTTAGGTCACCTTGGCCTTGATCCATCAACTTGCAAAAGATGTAAATCTGACCTCCAGCTTTTCCTTCAGTCTTGCACAGTTGTACAGGCTCCTCTCCTGGACTGAAACAGCTTACTCTGATTTCACCGCACACTGTGAGCTTCTCGCTCAGGGAAGGGTACTTGGAAGGAGATTCCAAGGACTTCAAGATCAGGAGGAATTTTTCTGTATTTGCAGAAAAAAAACTTTGCCTGAATATAGAAAACGAATGCAGCCACCAGATCTAAGGAATGGCAATCTGAAATACATAATATTGTCAAAAGTATTGGGACGCCTGCCTTTACACGCACACGAACTTTAATGTCATCCCAGTCTTATGCCCCGTACACACGGTCGGATTTTCCGATAAAAAATGTCCGATCGGAGCGTGTTGTCGGAAATTCCGACTGTGTGTGGGCTCCATCGGACATTTTCCATCGGATTTTCCGACACACAAAGTTGGAGAGCAGGAGATAAAATTTTCCAACAACAAAATCCGTTGTCGGAAATTCCGATCGTGTGTACACAAATCTGACGGACAAAGTGCCACGCATGCTCAGAATAAATAAAGAGATGAAAGCTATTGGCCACTGCCCCGTTTATAGTCCCGACGTACGTGTTTTACGTCACCGCGTTCAGAACGATCGGATTTTCCGACAACTTTGTGTGACCGTGTGTATGCAAGACAAGTTTGAGCCAACATCCATCGGAAAAAATCCTAGGATTTTGTTGTCGGAATGTCCGATCAATGTCCGACTGTGTGTACGCCCTATTAGTCTGTTGGGTTCGATATTGAGTTGACCCACCCTTTGCAGCTATAACAGCTTCAACTCTTCTTTCAAGGCTGTCCACAAGGTTTAGGAGTGTGTCTATGGGAAGGTTTGAACATTCTTCCAGAAGCTCATTTGTGTGGCCAGGCACTGATGTTGGACGAGAAGGCCTGGCTCGCAGTCTCTGCTCTAATTCATCCCAAAGGTGTTCTATGGGGTTCAGGGGGCCCAAACTCGCTCATCCATGTCTTTATGGACCTCGCTTTGTGCACTGGTGAGCAGTCATGTTGGAACAGGAAGGGGCCATCCACAAACTGTTCCCACAATGTTAGTAAATGCATGAAATTGTCCAAAATGTCTTGGTATGCTGACGCCTTAAACGTTCCCTTCACTGGAACAAAGGGCCAAGCCCAACCACTGAAAGACAACCCCACGCCATAATCCCCCCTCCACCAAATGATTTGAACCAGTGCACAAAGCAAGGTCCATAAAGACATGGATGAGCAAGTTTGGGTTGGGGGAACTTGACTGGCCTGCACAGAGTCCTGACCTCAACTCGATAGAACACTGTTGGGATGAATTAGAGCGGAGACCGCGAGCCAGGTCTCCGCGTCCAACATCAGTGCCTGACCTCCCAAATGCGCTTCTGGAAGAATGGTCAAACATCCCCATAGACACACTCCTAAACCTTGTGGACAGCCTTCCCAGAAGAGTTGAAGCTGTTATAGCTGCAGAGGGTGGGCCAAATCAATATTGAACCCTACAGACTAAGACTGGGATGCCATTAAAGTTCAGGTCTGTGTAAAGGCAGGCGTCCCAATACTTTTGGCAATATAGTGATTATTACATTTTAGTACTGAGTTTAGATACACTTTAAAACACAGGCACAAAAAAAAAAAAAAATCATTATGTGCGCACACTTATGACATGCATGGGAGTAAAATCCAGTGGAGATATTTTTTTATATGTGTCTGGACTGCACATGACGGATTTAACAAGCCTGCTAGCTAATAAATAAATAAATAGATAAATGTATCGCCAGTCTTTCCAGAGAAACAGCCACATGTAAAGTTTTAAAGGTCAACAGCACCACCTGCTGCTAGGTTGCAAAACTGCAGCTAACGCAGCGCACCTAGAGGAGTAGACTGGCCTTGAGATGTGTTTTTTAATTACACCCGCAGCATCTTATCTGTGAAGAAACAGAGCTATTCACCTGAAAGGTGCAGCACGCTCTGATGAAGCTATTCATGTTTCTAGGAGATAAAACAATTCAAAGCCAGACTGAATCCCCCATCATCTGTCAGACCGGGGAGAGGCGGCTATGGGGTATATAAAAATAACGATACTCTTTATTGCCTTTTTTTTTTTTACAACTACGGATCCGGGCGCTATCTGATTTCAGCTGTGAAATTTGCTGCGGGATGAAACTCTCTGTCGTGTATTTATTTGGTATTCTCACAACTCGGGGGTATCCGTGTCTTTCCTCCAATCTCTTCCTCCCTCCCCTGATTCTCCCTCGCTCACTATACCGCTTTCTCCGTGTCTCTCTCTCTCTTTTCCTCCCATAGTATCTTTCTCTTGCTCCTAGATGAAACAACGGTACATCTCTCATTTTCTCTGTCTTCTAATCCTTACCCCCTCCCCATCCCCACCCATCACCATTTTTTATCACTCTCTCATCAGAGCCGATTCATTGAAAGTAGAAAAAAAAAAATGAGCACAAACGCAGAATTGCTGCCAGTAGCTACGGATTGAGTGTTTGCCTTCATTTTAGGGAAACGTTTCAAAAGAAGGCCTGTTGTATTTATTTTATTTGCTCCAGTTTTGATATTGCAACTACTCAGTTTCTATTGCACCATCATCCATAATCCTCTCTTCCTTTTTCCTAACTTCCTTACTTCTATTCATTCCTCTTTTTTCTTCCTCCCTTCCTTTCTCCTTATTTGACTTCCTTTTCTCATTCCTTCCTTTATCTAACCTTTCTTTCTCCTTTCCTTCTTTCCTCCTTCTTGCATTCCTTTCTTCATTCCTCTCCTTATCCCTCCTTCCTTTCCTTACCCTTCCTTTCTCTTTCCTTTTATTCCTTTCCTTTCTCTTCTATCTATTTGTTTTCTTTTCCCTTCCCTTCCCTTCCTTTCTTTTCCTTTCCATTTCCTTCTTTTCTTTTCCCTTCTTTTCAATTCCCTTCCCTTTCCTTTTCCTTCTTTAACTTTCCCTTCTCTTTCTTTCTTTCTTTCTTTCTTTCTTTCTTTCTTTCTTTCTTTCTTTCTTTCTTTCTTTCTTTCTTTCTTTCTTTCTTTCTTTCTTTCTTTCTTTCTTTCTCTCTCTCTCTCTCTCTCTCTCTCTCTCTCTCTCTCTCTCTCTTTCTTTCTTTCTTTCTTTCTTTCTTTCTTTCTTTCTTTCTTTCTTTCTTTCTCTTCACTTTGCTTCTTTGCCTTTCCTATTTCTTCTTAGACTTTGCCTTCCCTTTTCTTCTTTGCCCTCCCTTTCCTTTTTTTTTGCCTTTGCCTTTTCTTTTCACTTCCCTTCTTTCCCATCCCTTCCTTTTTCCTCTTTTCCTTTCCCTTTTCTTCTTTGCCTTTACCTTCCCTCCTCTTATTTTCCCTTTCATTCCTTTCCCTTCCCTTTCCTTCTTTGCCTTCCCTTTCCTTCTTTGCCCTCCCTTTCCTTTTTTGCATTTCCCTTTCCTTTTTTGCCTTTCCCTTTCCTTTCCCTTCCCTTCTTTCCCATCCCTTCCCTTTTACTCTTTTCCTTTCCCTTTTCTTCTTTGCCTTTACCTTCCCCCCTCTTATTTTCCTTTTCATTCCCCTCTCTTTCCTTCTTTGCCTTCCCTTTCCTTCTTTCCCATTCCTTCCCTTTTCTTCTTCCCCTTTCCTTTCCCTTTCCTTCCCTCCCTTTATTTTCCTTTTCCTTTCTTTGCCTTCCCTTTCCTTCTTTGCCTTTCCCTTCCCTTCTTTTCATTTTTTCTTCCATGGACTGTCCCTCTTCTAAGAACTCCACTGGTGTTATGGTCCTCTCAGCCTGTGTGCATGATGCTCAACTACCACCACTATCTCTACTTATTCTCCTAGCAGGAAGTATAGTTTTCTCTTGCAACATATTAGTTGCATTGGCCTATGGTGACAGTGTTTCTCCTCTATAGATACTGTACAGTGATTGAGCATTGTCAATGGTGGGATAATCAAATTAAAGTCCACGCAGGTAAATGTCTGAATTAGATGGGCAAATGTGGCCACCACTAAGGAGTAAGATGGGGCTTTGTTTGGGCTAAGTCAGGGTCAACACCAGATCATGGCTCATAATTTGCTAAAGCAGCAAGACAAGGCAGAGGCATATTGAGGATATTGGGCCAGAGGTTGATTCCAGGAGTCCATAAGCCAGACTGGAAGCACACATTGGCTTTCTTTAATATTACCTTAAGTTAACACCTGGGTCAGGCATTGAAAGCATTAAACGGCTTCCATGAAGCCTTCTAAGCATCCTTCAGCTCTTCTGGGACTGCTGAATGTCCTTTTTGTAGACATTTAGGAAACTGCAAGATATGTTTGTCAAGCTCTGGACCAGGAAAATTGCTAGGTGGGTCTCCTTTGCGATAAGTGTTACCATGATTGTGTGTATAAACATATTTAAAGCCCCACTCCAGGCTACTGTTAAATGTATCCATGCAGTGGAGTACTCCCTGCACTGCATTGGTTAAACTCACAATTGGCTAGGGATAGAATAAATAAGTACAAATACTTACCTTACCTTACCTCTTCTGCAGGCTTCCTCCTCTCCATGTGATTGGTCACATAGTCACTTCACTGCCCAGCCAGTTGCAACTCTCTGCAGTTCTCTCTCAGAGATTTTATAGGCAGAGCCAGCAGGATCAGTAGACCATCCAAATGAAATAGCATGCTTCCCCACCAGTGAATCCAGTCCTGCTCACCTGCAATCTGTTGAAAGCCATTGAATGACAGGTAATGTGTTGTCATCTTCTTGGCTGACGTCATCAGGAGGTATCACGTACCTGGTGAAGACTAGAATGTTGTGGAGGCCTCTTTTGCACCTCCCATCCAACACTCCTGAAGGGAGGAATCAAATAACTGGTGAAGACTGTAATGTTGTGGAGGCCTCTCTTGCACCTCCCGCCCAACACTCCTGAAGGTGGAGACAGAGTGTAAGGGCAAGGAGTGGTACGAGTGCCATAGCAGCTAGCTGGTGATGTCCACTCTGTAGGTGGATAAAGCTGGTAGTTGTAGTCCTCGGAACAGGATGCAGAAGTCCAAAAGCAAACCGAGTCATACACGAGCAAGCGGGTACAGCAGATCAGGTCTTGGGAACACAGGAACAAGCTGAAGACCATTCAGTAACTCCATGTAGACCAGTTTAAATAGGCCACTGGGCACCAAGTCCTAATTGGTATGTGCTTGCACATGAATATGTGCATGATGAACTGACACTGCATAGGTAACAATGGTCCTTCGCTCAATAAATGAGCACGTGTGCAATGTGCACGAGCATGGGCATGAATCTGCACTGGCCTTTTGATGCTAGAAATCCGGTTTACACTACAGGAGCCCAGTAATCTTTTCTGGGTACCAGCCCCCTGATGACACTCCTCTGTGCATGCTTAGTGCATTCTACATTGTCCCAAAGTCTCCCGGCATGTCTTTCTTTCTTTCTTTCTTTCTTTCTTTCTTTCTTTCTTTCTTTCTTTCTTTCCTCTTGCTTTTTCCTGTTTTCTCTTTCTTTTCTCTCTTTTTCTTGTTTCTATTTTTTTTTCTTTTCTTTTTCTTGTTTTCTTTTTCTTTTGCTTGCTTTCTCTTTTTTTCACCCCTTCTTGTAGTCTCCTTCTTTTTCTTTTCTCACTCTTTTTCTTGTTTTCTCTCTATTCTTTCTTTTCTCTTTCTTTTTCTTGCTCTTTCTTTCACCCCTTCTTGTTTTCTCTTTCTTTTCTCTCTCTTTTTCTTGTTTTTTCTTTCCTCTTTCTTTTTCTTGTTTTCTTTTTCTTGTTTTCTCTTTCCTCTTTCTTTTTCTTGTTTTCTTTTTCTTGTTTTCTCTTTCTTTCACACATCCTTCCTTTCTCTTTCTTTTCTATTTAATAACTTCCCTTTCCCTTTTCTCTGTTCATGTCCTTCTATTCCCTCCCATTGCCTTATTTTCCTCTTTCCACTTCTTTTCTTGCTCTCACTCTCACTTCCTTCCTTCCTTCCTTCCTTCCTTCCTTCCTTCCTTCCTTCCTTCCTTCCTTCCTTCCTTCCTTCCTTCCTTCCTTCCTTCCTTCCTTCCTTCCTTCCTTCCTTCCTTCCTTCCTTCCCTTTCTCATTTCCTTATTCACCTCAGCACTGTAATTCTTTTTTAATAATTTATGTCTTTTCTTAAATATTTGACAGGGAGACGGGTATGACTGCCATCCAAATGTGCTTTGAAGTTACTTGAAGCAGCTTTATTCCTTCAGTGCCAAAAGAACCTGTACTACATGGAAACGTGACAAATCAGTTTGATTAGTTTAGTTTGGAGTCTTTATTATTGCCCAAAATGTCGACAAATAGTCTATATTTTCACAGATAATTTACTACAAAAGTTCACATTTCCATACGTATAATACTGTATATAAGCTTGCTGTGTCTATCCATGGTCAGCCTGATAACAATCAGACCATTCTGTGACGATGGGAAGATTTTCGCTGAAGAAATTACACTTTGCTACAATGTAAGGTAGTGAGTGTACAGCTTGTATAATACCGCGTACACACAAGCGGAATTGTCCGACGGTCCGACGGACTGAATCCGGCGGACAATTCGACCGCGCGTGGGCTTCGTTCGACTTGCAGCGGACTTTTTCGGACTTTAGATTTGGAACATGTTTCAAATCTTTACATCGGAACTCCACCGGACCCAGTTCGTATCGAAAAGTCCGTTCGTCTGTATGCTAGTCTGACAGACGAAAACCGGGCAGCTATTGGCTACTGGCTATCAACTTCCTTATTTTAGTCCGGTCGTACGTCATCACATATGAATCCGTCAGACTTTGGTGTGATCGTGTGTAGGCAAGTCCGTTTGTTCGGAAAGTCCGTCGGAAGTCCGCCGAAAGTCCGTCAGATAGACTGTCGGACCAGTCCGGTCGAAAAGTCTGCTCGTGTGTACGCGGCATAACAGTGTAAATTTGCTGTTCCTTCAAAATAACTCAACACACAGTTATTAATGTCTAAACCGCTGGCAACAAAAGTGAGTACACCCCTAAGTGAAAATGTCCAAATTGGACCCACAGTGTCAATATTTTGTGTGGCCACCATTATTTTCCAGCATTGCCTTAACCCTCTTGGGCATGGAGTTCACCAGAGCTTCACAGGTTGCCACTGGAGTCCTCTTCCACTCCTCCATGACGACATCATGGGGCTGATGGATGTTAGAGACCTTGCGCTCCTCCACCTTCTGTTTGAGGATGCCCCACAGATGCTCAATAGGGTTTAGGTTTGGAGACATGCTTGGCTAGTCCATCACCTTTACCCTCAGCTTCTTTAGCAGTGGTCATCTTGGAGGTGTGTTTGGGGTCGTTATCATGTTGGAATACTGCCCTGCGGCCCAGTCTCCGAAGGGAATCATGCTCTGCTTCTGTATGCCAGAGTACATGTTGGCATTCATGGTTCCCTCAATGAACTGTAGCTCTCCAGTGCCGGCAGCACTCATGCAGCCCCAGATCATGACACTCCCACCACCATACTTGACTGTAGGCAGGACACACTTCTCTTTGTACTCCTCACCTGGTTGCCGCCACACACGCTTGACACCATTTGAACCAAATACGTTTATCTTTGTCTCATCAGACCACAGGACATGGTTCCAGTAATCCATGTCCTTAGTCTGCTTGTCTTCAGCAAACTGTTTGCAGGCTTTCTTGTGCATCATCTTTAGAAGAGTCTTCCTTCTGGATCGACAGCCATGCAGACCAATTTGATGCAGTGTGCAACATATGGTCTGAGCACTGACAGGCTGACCCTCCACCAAACCTCTGCAGAAATGCTGGCAGCACTCATATGTCTATTTCCCAAAGACAACCTCTGGATATGATGCTGAGCAAGTGCACTCAACTTCTTTGGTCGAACCATGGCGAGGCCTGTTCTGAGTGGAACCTGTCCTGGTAAACCGCTGTATGGTCTTGCCCACCGTGCTGCAGCTCAGTTTCAGGGTCTTGGCAATCATCTTATAGCCTAGGCCATCTTTATGTACAGCAAAAATTATTTTTTTCAGATCCTCAGAGAGTTCTTTGCCATGAGGTGCCATGTTGAACTTCCAGTGACCAGTATGAGAGCGTGAGAGCGATAACACCAAATTTAACACACCTGCTCCCCATTCATACCTGAGACCTTGTAACCCTAATGAGTCACATGACACCGGGGAGGGAAAATGACTAATTGGCCCCAATTTGGACATTTTCACGTAGGGGTGTACTCACTTTTGTTGCCAGCGGTTTAGACATTAATGGCTGTGTGTTGAGTTATTTTGAGGGGGCAGCAAATTTACACTGTTATACAAGCTGTACACTCACTACTTTACATTGTAGCCACGTGTCATTTCTTCAGTGTTGTCACATGAAAAGACAGAATAAAATATTTACAAAAATGTGAGGGGTGTACTCACTTTTGTGAGATACTGTATATTCAATTATAATGGAGAAGAATTGTTGAAGTGAGACCTGGCCGATTTAGACAGTAACTCCTAGGCCAGCTCTCTTGCTAACCGAGTGTGTACAAGGGTATATGTTTAGCATGGAAAGGGGAGCGTAATTAGGATATTGGTGTCTTTCTGTTGGATGTGCTGTTCTGTGGTCCTTCAACAAAGCATTGGTATCCTATTTATATACAGTCATAATAGAGATGAGTTGCCACTGTATTATGCTTATTTTCCATCAATCCCTAATGCACAAGGAGCTAATGGTTCTAACACAACCAACAAACAAAATAGATTTGGAGGGAAGAGGCACTAATTAAAGCTTCAGCCCACCCCAAATTGACATACACTATATTACCAAAAGTATTGGGACACCTGCCTTTACACACACATGAATACTTTAATGGCATCCCAGTCTTAGTCCGTAGGGTTCAATATTGAGTTGGCCCACCCTTTGCAGCTATAACAGCTTCAACTCTCCTGGGAAGGCTGTCCATAAGGTTCCGGAATGTGTCTATGGAAATGTCTGACTGGTCTTTGTCTATAACTAAATAGACCTTAGTCTCTATCTAGAACAAAAATATCTTTTGGCAGGACTTGCCCTGTAACCCAACTTTGCACTTGAGCTGTTTTGTATGTACATCCAAAGTAGACCTTCATGCAAAGTATGTACATCCAAAGTAGACCTTCATCCAAAGTATGTACATCCAAAGTAGACCTTCATCCAAATTATGTACATCCAAAGTAGACCTTCATCCAAAGTATGTACATCCAAAGTAGACCTGCATTTTTTCTGGGAAGACATACAAACTCCATGCAGGTGGTGTTCCTTGTAAGGTGTAGCATTGAATCCCAAGAACCAGGACTCCAAGAGAGTTTCTAACCACCAAGACACCGCAATATTTCTAATTTTGTGCTTAGATTCCAGCCTTCTCAGTATTGGCACCAGCCAGGCTATTTAAATGATGCTCTCTGACTCTGGATTAGGATTAGGGGGCTTTAAAAACAGTTTTTGTTTTATCAAATGTGTGTTAATTTAATTGTTGTACACTTTTTTTTTCACTAACTTTATTGCTATTATATGCCCTAATAGCCTCTAAGTGAAAGCACAAGTGAAATGACAGGTTCTTTTCAAGGAGACATCAGGGATCTACTAGACCCCTAATGTCACCTCTGGACCCCACTAAAGCTGCTCACATACATATCATACTTGATCAGCTTCTTCTTCCTTGGTCAGTGCTGCCAGGAAATGACAGTGCTCAACTCGGAAAATGTCCCTGAATCTGCTGACACCCGCTATTCTTATTCTGGGCCTGCAGGGTGCCCTGCGTGTAAAAGCATGTGACTAGGGATGTGTCAACAGTTCGGTTCTTTTCCTAGCCTGGCGGGAGCCCAACATCATATATAGAAGCAATATTTCTACTACTTCCATATTAGACATTTTCCCGCTGTCACTGGTTTCTTAGGAAGCTGTGGGTGCTTGCACCCAAGGCATCCCTAGGAACCGCTGACATTACTGGGAATGCCTGCCATATAAGCAGAGGGGTGAGGCTAGCAGTGACATCACTGCCCAAATATGGCCAGTGGCCATATTTAGGCAATGATGTCACTGCTATTCCCGTCCCTTTCCCCTATTTAACTGATGACAGCTCGGGGAGCTGTCCTTCAGCTGCTGGTACAGTCGGAATTGGTCATATGCATCGGGGTGGTTTTTTTGGGGGGGTTTTCCAGTGAGCAGTCCATGATGTCCCCCAGAAGCATATAATTTACAAAAAAAAAAAGCACACGACCCCTCCAAGGTCCCCAAAATACATAGCAGATCCTTGGAGGGGTCTGTGTGCTGTTTCTAATTTACCACTTGCCGACCATCCGCTGACGTTATACGGCGACAGGTTGGCTCTTCTGCGCAAATCGCCATAGCTGTGCGGAAGCCACTTTAAGGGCTAGAACCAATGCGCGTGGCTGGCAGCCGCGATGTCCGCCGGTGACCTGCAAGCGCTCCTCAGAGAGCCAGAATGGGCATCTGTCAATGTAAACAGACAGATCCCTGTTCTGCCCGGGAAGTAGAGAGAGATCTGCTGTTCCTAGTGATCAGGAACAGCGATCTCTCTCTACTCCCAGGCAGTCCCCTCCCCGCACAGTTAGAAACTCCTCCCTAGGGAACATTTAACCCCTTGATCAATCCCTAGTGTTACCCTCTTCCCTGCTAGTGACATTTATACAATAATATACAATAATCAGTGGCTATTTTTAACACTGATCGCTGTATAAATGGTCCCAAAAAAGAGTCAAAAGTGTCCAATCTGTCCGCCGCAATGGCACAGTACTGCTAAAAATCGCTGATCACCGCCATTACTAGTAAAAAAAAAAAAAATATGTAGAAGAATACATATGGGCCTAAACTGAGAAAGAATTTTTTTTTTGTTTTGTTTTTTTGGGGGGGGGGGTATTTATTATAGGAGTAAAAAATATTAGGTGTTTTTCAAAATTGTCGCTCTTTTTTTGTCTACAGTGCAAAAAATAAAAACTGCAGAGGTGATCAAATACCACCAAAAGAAAGCTCTATTAGGGCGAAAAAAAGGCCGTCAATTTTGTTTGGGTACAGTGTCGCACAAGCGCGCAATTGTCAGTTAAAGTATCGAAAAAATGGCTTGGCCAGGAAGTGGGTAAATCCTTCCAGGGCTGAAGTGGTTAAAAAAAAAAAAAGCTAGCACTAAAATGTCATTTTAAACACTTTTTACCAACGGTTGTAAAGCCTAAAGATGTGTTATATTTGTTGTTATCTGTAAAGGCAAAATGTTTTTTATCTTAATGCATTATATGCATTAAGATAAAAAAAAAAAACTTTTATGTGTAGCAGACCCCCCAGCACCCCCTAATACTTACCCTGAGCCCCTTCTCTGTCCAGTGATGTCCATGATTCCCTCAGCCGTCCGGGACTTTCCTCCTGATTGTCTCGGGCACAGCCGCGGTGCCATTGGCTCCCGCGGCTGTCAATCAAAGACAGCCAATCAGGAGAGGAAGGGGGCGGGGCCGGGGCTCCGTGTCTAAATGAATACACAGAGCTCTGACTCGGCTCAGGTGCCCCCATAGCAAACAGCTGGTCTATGGGGGGGCAGTCGTCAGAAAGGAGGGGCCAGGAGCACCGAAGAGGAACCCGAAAAGAGGAGGATCGGGGCTGCTCTGTGCTATCCACTGCAAGAGAGGAGGTAAGTATAACCTGTTTGTTTTTAAAAGGGAGACTTTACAATAACTTTAACCTCTTGGTGCCGAGCACATGCAAGGCGCCAAGGCGGACCTTGGTTTCAGGCGGCCGCATATTTGCATGCAACAGTGCACGTAGACCTGTGCAGAGAGCGCACACCCTGTGCACTCCCAGCACAGTTACCGGAGGCTAACGAAAAGCTCTCGGTCGCTGCTTTCAGTCGGGAGCTTTCCGATCATGTGACCACCGTGACAGCCAATCTAAACCCTAAAGGGCCAGCAGTCTCCAGTTCCAAGAAGTAAACGCATTCTCTGCATTAAGGTAAAAAACCTTCAATGCTCCCCCCCCCCAGCCCCTACTTTACTTACCTGAGCTCGATCTCGATCGGAACCATTGGCTCCCACTGCTCTCAATCACAACCAGTGAGGAGGTAGCAGGGGGCAGGGCCGAGACATGCTCTGTGTGTCAATGAGAGAGTGAGCCTGCAGGAGTGCCCCCATTGCAAGAGACTTGCTATGGGAGCCCTCGGCAGGAGCGCAGATGGGGGCCAGAAAAGAGGAGGATCGGGGCTGCTTTGTGCAAAATAATTACACAGAGTTAGTAAGTATAACATGTTTGCTATTTAAAAAAAAAAATTTTATATATATGTGTATATATATATATATATATATATATATATATATATATATATATATATATATATATATATATAAGGTTTACAATCATTTTAACTTTGTAAATGTCAGAGCTGCTGCAGCTCTTTCTGTACATCTGGGATGTGCACCTTCACAGGCAGCATTAGGACACCCCCCCCCCCCCCCCCCAGATGTGTTATTTAAAAGGATAAGTACAGCCAAAGCTTGTTTGGCTGTAGTTCTCTTGTGTATCACAGGAGTGCAGTTTGTTCTGCACTCCTGTGACCCGTTTTCAGCAGACGACGAGCTGAAGCCTGCTGTCAGCTGACGTCCCACAGCTGGTCCATATGGTCGGGATCCTCCCACTTGCCTGGACCAGCGAGCCACTAAGAGCCGCTCTTGCCCCCTCCACAGCTTAATGCTCCAGTGAGCGTGGAGGGGGCAGAGCAGAGAGCGGTGACTTTCAGTCACCAGCTCTCTGCTCATGGAGCACTGAGAACTGAGCGATCAGTGGTGTTTGATCACTTGGTTCTCAGCCTTAGACCCGGTGGGGGGATAGATGCAGCATCGGACCGATGCTTAGGAGGACTGCTTGCTGTCAGAAATCACAGGGCCCCGTTCATTAGAGCTGCACAATTAATCGTTAAAAAATCGTGATCTCGATTCAACCCCCCTGACGATCTCTGTTGCAGAGTTTGCCGATTCTTTCATATAACAAGTGGAGAGACTTATCTGCTCACTCGGCTGTCAAAAGAAAACATCCAGGCAGTCTGCCAAGTTTTTCAAATGAAACATTTTAACTAACTCTTCCTTCTTAGATCAAAGGGAAACTTCTGTGTGTAAAGAAAAAATTCAGGCAGTCTGCCAAGTTTTTAAACAAGGTGTAAATGCAGGAAGTTTAACCACTTAAAGTCTAAATCTTGTTTCTTAAGTTAAAATCAATATTTTTTGCTAGAAAATTACATGGAACCCCCAAACATTATATGTATTTTAGCAGAGACCCTAGCGAATAAAACGTCAATTGCTACAATATTTTATGTCACACTGTATTTGCACAGCGGTCTTTCAAACGCAATTTTTGGGGAAAAAAATACACTTTAATGAATAAAAATTAAAAAAAAAGAAAACAGTAAAGTTAGCCCAGTTTTTTTTTTCATTTTAATGTGAAAGATGATGTTACGCCGCGAGAATCATGAGAATCGTGATCTAACTTCTAAGCAAAAAAATCGTGATTCTCCCATTTTAGCCAGAATCGTGCAGCTCTACCGTACATCCATTCTTGCGGGGCCCTCCAACCCCACCTTCTCCACCCCCACCCCTCCCCCTCCGAGGTGCAGCAGAGCAGAAGCAGAGTCCCCTCCTCTGCCCCCATATCCTGGGCCCCTCTGTTGATGTGATGGGGCCCAAGGAAATGTAATTTGAAGCCCTGGTTAGCAGGTAGGAGTGGGGGTGTGGTTTAGTAAAAATCAATTTATTAATTTATGCAGAAATTAACAATAAAGCTGCCCCAGGCCCCCCTGTTTAGTTGATGAGACCTGGGCCAACAGGACCGGTTGTACTGCCTTATCAGCGGCCCTGCTGATGCTGCATCTACCTAGGTAAGTATATGTAGTGCTTACCCCCTGCAGGAGCCGCTGAATTATTGTGCCCGGGTCTCCCACTGAAAAATCCACAGCCAGTTACACAGTATTTTCACAAACAGCCAGGTGCACACACTCTTCTGCTCATCGTCCCCAATAACCAGTCTAGGGTTTGTCTTTTTTTTTATTTATTTTATTTGGAGAACTTGGATAGGAGAAGGGAATTAGTAGGATACTCCAAATTAACTATTCACGAGCGAGGACAACTTCTCAATAGAACTGTGTAGTAGACTGTCAGTAGCACTATGCACTAGGCTGTATAGGATGAAGCAAGTCCCTTTGTAGCAGAAGGAATTTACTAGACTCTACTTCTTCTAGACACTAGCCAGTGCCCCGTTTAGCTCACACACCCAGTATGCTGACTTCTAGGACTAAGAGGGGGGGATTTCCGCAACACACAGTCCCAGGGATCCTTTTAG
The DNA here is from genome assembly GCA_037952925.1 of Lithobates clamitans. Lineage (NCBI taxonomy): Eukaryota > Metazoa > Chordata > Amphibia > Anura > Ranidae > Lithobates > Lithobates clamitans. The sequence goes on from JBBGZY010001611.1 coordinate 2,057,101, forward strand.
GGATCTGTACTCACGAAAGGTCCCGGGACAGCTGGTGGCCTCCTTCCAACTTCCGAGCGACACTGTATACCAGTGATACCAGACAGGATACGTGGACATCCTCCCTCAGTCAGCTTGCAAAGGACCCATGAGTTGTAGCTTTTAACCCCCCACTAGCGGCCGAAGAAGGGGTTAAAAGCGCCCGTGTTTTGCGGCGCTTCCAAAGTACTCTTTAGGCGCTTCCAAGCGCTGTATACAGGGCTCCCAAACCACTCCAAAGATGCTGCTTGCGTGACCTTTTTCTAGCGCACTGCCCCACTCGGGCTTTCACATTCGGGCAGCATGGGAGGCAGTTTTCAGGCGCTATTTCTAGCGCTAAAACGCCTGAAAACCGCTTCATGCCCCGTACACACGATAGGATTTTCCGACGGAAAATGTTCGATGGGAGCTTGTTGTCGGAAATTCCGACCGTGTGTAGGCTCCATCGGACACTTTCCATCGGAATTTCCGTCACACAAAATTTGAGAGCTGTTTCTCAAATTTTCCGAAAACAAAATCCGTTGTCGGAAATTCCGATCGTGTGTACACAATTCCGACGCACAAAGTTCCACGCATGCTCAGAATCAAGCAGAAGAGCTGCACCGGCTATTGAACTTCATTTTTCTCGGCTCGTCGTACGTGTTGTACATCACCGCGTTCTTGACGTTCTGAATTTCCGACAAGATTTGTGTGACCGTGTGTATGCAGGACAAGTTTGAGCCAACATCCGTCAGAAAAAAACATGGATTTTGTTTTCGGAAAATCCTATCTTGTGTACGGGGCATCAGTGTGAAAGGGATCTCAGTGTTTCAGGCCCTCAGGTCAACCACCGGAGGCCACATGGCAGTCTGAGCTGGGGAGAGTCAGCAGCCCCCTCCCCACCTGGACCTCCCTCCAGAGCAGTGGCGGCTGGTGCTCAAAATTTTTGGGGGGGCGCCAACAAACTGAAAAATTCTGAAAAAAACCCCCATCAATTGCAGCCTCACTGTACCATCAATCGCAGCCACTGTGCCCATCAATTGCCACCACTGCGCCCATCAAACGCAGCCTCTGTGCCCATAAATTGCAGCCACTGTGCCATCAATCGCAGCCACTGTGCCATCAATCGCAGCCACTGTGCCCTCAATCACAGCCACTGTGCCATCAAACACAGCCACTGTGCCATCAAACACAGCCACTGTGCCCTCAATCGCAGCCACTGTGCCCTCAATCGCAGCCACTTAGTCCTCATTCGCAGCCACTGTGCCCTCAATCGCAGCCACTGTGCCCATCAAACGCAGCCAGTGTGCCATATCAAATGCTGCCAGTGTGCCGCCCGCCTGATGTCTTCTCCCGTCCTCTCTTCCTGTCCTCTGCTATGATTGGACGCCTGATAGTGTGTCCAGTCACAGCGCCTGTCGTTTCAGCCAATCAAGTGACGGGTAACAGATTCGAGTCCTGATTGGCGGAGAGGCAGTTTAGTGTTAGGAAAGCGAAATTGCTTTTCTAACACAGCTGAGTGGCCCAGCATGGCGCTCGCAGATCACCTTTTTTGAAGCCAATTAGAGCCTATGGCTCTAATCAGGTGCTTCAAAAAGAAAACCCTGCCGCTGTAATTCAGGTACCCTGCGCCCGAAAAGGGGCCCGGGTGCCTAAATAGGGGGTGGCAGAGGTGGCCATAGACAGATTCATGCAATGCATGGATCTATCTATTGGTGCTAGGGGGTGGCTGGAGAGAGGGGGCGGCGCCCGTTGGACGCACCGCCACTGCTCCAGAAGTAGACTCTCACACCACGTGCTCCTCAGATATAAATACAGGTAACCGGCATTCCTTGGGGCACATCCCTATCTGATTGGCCAGGGCTGTATCAACATCCATGCTCCTCTCCTAGGTTTCCACCCACTGTTCAGTATGGCTCATTACTATTGGACCAGTGTGAAATCTCCAAGACATCATGAGCAGCACCGGAGCACACTGAGCAGGCCGTTGGGCTCATCCTTACTGCCGACTAGGGATGAGCTCAGGGCCGGTTCAGATCCTAGTCTGAAACCACCTGAGCGATCCCGTCAGAAAGCTGGTACTGTACTTGGCCAATCATACGCACCCAAAGCATTCCCTATTCTCCAAGAAAAAAAAAAAGTTTGGGCTATACATACACTCTAATTAACGAAAAAATAAAAACACAATAAAAAAAAATCATAAATGTGTAGTACATTTGCGACCGTAACAAATGATACAATTCCAGTTTATGGTAAGATTCCTCAGAGAGAAAGACGGGCGCGTCAAAACAATCCACAGCTGGATTATGAATAAGTACGTAAGCGGCAGACAGTTTTACAAGTGTCATTTACAAATGCACTATTTTATTTTTAATTTGTCAGCCATCACCATAAATGTTTCTCTCTAATTTGTTAATAAATATACTGAGCAAGGAAGGAATGGATAAATAGTGCAAATTAAACTGTAAGTTTTTGCTGTTAATTAAATATAGGAAAGCAGCCAGGCTGTCCCTAAAGCCTCGCACAATCTGCCTTATCCGCTCGCTGCAATTAGCATTATTGTAAGACAGGAAATGTCTTGAAAATACATTAGCGCAATAAATAAATGACTGCTAAAGGATAAGGTTCCGGTTCGCCGCTATCATGGGTCTGCGGTGAATCCTGCACGTTTTAACCACTTCAGCCCCGGAAGGATTTACCCCCTTCCTGACCAGAGCACTTTTTGCGATTCGGCGCTGCGTCGCTTTAACTGACAATTGTGCCGTCGTGCGACGTTGTACCCAAACAAAATTGACGTCCTTTTTTCCCCACAAATAAAGCTTTCTTTTGGTGGTATTTGATCGCCTCTGCGGTTTTTATTTTTTGCGCTATAAACAAAGAAGGAGCAACAATTTTGAAGAAAAAAAACACATTTTTTTTTTACTTTTTGCTATAATAAATATCTCCCAAAAATATATAAAAAAACAAATGTCTTTCTCAGTTTAGGCCGATATGTATTCTTCTACATATTTTTGGTAAAAAAAAAAAATAATCTTAATAAGCGTATATTGATTGGTTTGCGCAAAATTTATAGCGTCTACAAAATAGGGGATAGTTTTATGGCATTTTTTTTTTTATTAGTAATGGCGGCGATCTGCGATTTTTATCGGGACTGGCATTAACTGGGGGGGGGGGGCTACACCTCACATGACAGTGATCACTGCTCTCGATGACAGAGAGCAGTGATCTCTGTCCTGTCTCTATGCAGAACAGGGAAATGCTTTGTTTACAAAAGCATTTCCCCATTCTACCTCTCCATGACATGATCGCGGGCACCCGGCGGACATCGAGTCACGCGCGCCCGCAGCAACGCTTCTTAAAGGGGACGTACCTGTACACCCTTTTGCCCACCAGTGCCATTCTCTCAACGTAAATCGGCGTGCGCTGGTCGGCAAGTGGTTAAGGTCTCATTTAGACAAGCAGTTGGGGGAGTTTTTAGCACTTCTCAATGCCCCCCCACCCTTTAAGCTGCAATGGCAAAGACAGCCCTGAAATTAAAAAAAAAAAAAATAGGCGTAGGGCCTCGTGACAGGGGGGACAGGGGAAACAGGGCAGGATAGGGTTAAGATGGCATTATAGTTTTATGGGAGGTCACTTACTGTATTGGCTGGTTTGCAGTGGTAGGTGGGGCTGCTGGGGGGGGTATACAGGGAGATTATCCCAAAGCGTGGCAAACCCCTTGGAGCAACGGACAAGCAGGATTCCCCGCCCTCTCGCCCTGGATTGTGTTGGTTTTGACTGTTGTTGGCGGTTGGGGTCTTTGGAGGCATTAACATTTTTGGAACAGTTCATAGTGTGACCCATCTAAGGTATGGCGTCCGCTATTGGATCCCAGTTAATGGTGGATTATTTGGGAAGCAGTAACAAGGGAAGTATCTGTGGTGAAGTGTGTTTGTCTCTGAGCCGGTGTTGCGCGGTTGGGGATCATTAAGACGTAATGCAGATACACAACCTAAATTTGGTTCTTTGGTGCCTCCCAAGACCGCCAACCTTTATGTTCCAGGTACTGGATTATGTTTATTGTTTCTGTTTTAAGGAATGGTATTAAAAAGGGGATTAATTCCAGGGAAAAAATGATAATTCTCCCGCTCTACAAGACTCTGGTCCGGCCTCACCTGGAGTATGCTGTCCAGTTCTGGGCACCAGTCCTCAGGAAGGATGTACTGGAAATGGAGCGAGTACAAAAAAGGGCAACAAAGCTAATAAAGGGTCTGGAGGACATTAGTTATGAGGAAAGGTTGCGAGCACTGAACTTATTCTCTCTGTAGAAGAGACGCTTGAGAGGGGATATGATTTTAATTTACGAATACCGTACTGGTGACCCCACAATAGGGATAAAACTTTTTTGCGGAAGGGAGTTTAACAAGACTCGTGTCCACTCATTAAAATTAGAAGAAAAGAGGTTTAACCTTAAACTACGTAGAGCTGGGGTCTCAAACTAGTGGCCCTCCAGCTGTTGCAGAACTACAAGTCCCATCATGCCTCTGCCTGAGGGAGTCATGCTTGTAACTGTCAGCCTTGTAATGCCTCATGGAACTTGTAGTCCCGTAACAGCTGGAGGGCCGCCAGTTTGAGACCCCTGACGTAGAGGGTTTAAGAGTGGCAAGATGTGGAATTCCCTTCCACAGACGGTGGTCTCAGCGGGGGGGGGGCATCAATAGTTTCAAGAAACTATTAGATAAGCATTTGAACAACCGCAACATACAGGGATATACAATGTAATACTGACATATAATCACACACATACGTTGGACTTGAGGGACTTTTTTCGACCTCACCTACTATGTAACTATGTATTTTGTTCATTTGTTAATAAATGGTCAAACTGGCCAAATTTTCTCCAAATCAGTGTCAGTCTTTTTTTGCTCAGGGTTATATGTTTAAGAGGTTTTTGGTGGGGGTAATTACGTATTAAGGGGGAGACATCTGTGGTGCCTTAGTCATGCAGCCGCGGCAAAAATTAACCAAGCCCGCTGAACAAGCCCCATTCGAACAATGCACACCGTTGTGTCCCATTGGACAAAAAGGGGATTAAAACAGGCAGTGAGACATGACATTGCCTCCTTGCTACCAATCAATCACCCCTGAAAAGCATCTAAACCTACCTAGCCTTAGGTTTTTTGGATCCAGGAAAATATGGCAGGAATTTGCCATAATAGTCATAATAGGCTGCCTGGCCTTTCAAGGTCCAATCAGGGGGGATTCTGTTTAAACTAGCCCACTCACTATACAAGGGTGACTTTACAACAGCTGTGTTTTAGCTTTGATAGGAAAAGCATAGGGACTGCTGCAGGCAAACTATATAGGGAGAGATTAGTATAGGCCTCGTAGGCACTGGCTGGTCTCTTGAAGCTGAATTCCAGGAATTCAGCCACTTTGTAAAAAGTGAAGGCACACTATGATTTAAGTCCAAGGAGGTGCATGACAACTCCAGGACTTATCTCTATTATTTATATCTGAAAAGTCTATGTCTATGCTGGAGCATACGCCAACACAGGGCTGTGAGAGGGGAGAGAGAGGCACACAGAGCAGCCATGCCTGCCCTTCCCCTTTGCTGCCCATTCAGAGAAGCCTTTGTATTTTTTGAATGAATTCACATAATGCAAAGGCATATGTGATTGGGCAGGAGGAGGGGCAGGCAAAGCACCTGTACTGACTTTAATATTAAAGATGCTCAGACTTGAAGCATCAGCGCTGAGTTCCCAGAAATACAGTGAGAGCCATCTTCCGGGAGTGCAATAAAACTGTCAGATGTAGATATTAAAGATAATCCCAGGAGAGGTCATACAGCTCCTTGGACCCAACTCATAGTGTACCTTCACTTTTTACCACCACCACCACCTTACAGTGGTGGTCAGAATGCTACCTTTACAGATAACTAAAAAGATCAAGAAAAAGATTTTCTGGCTTTGCCAAAACAATTTCGGCCTCGGAACTATGCAGATGCCATCAGATGGGAGATCAATCAGCCAGAGCTCAAGGTACCCCCAGCAAACCTTGGAGGAACCCTGGGTGAGAATGGCCGAAGTAGACTGTTCTTACCCTGCACTATCCTTCCCAATCTACTACTGTGTGTGTGTATGTGTATATATACAGTATATATGTGTGTAACACTTTCAACACTAAAGCATTTTCATTTCTGTCTGTGTTGCTATGGAGTGTCTCTTTCATGCCACAACTGGTGAAACCATTGTCACCATAACAGGAAATGAGGGAAAATCTCCCTAACAGAATCCAGGATAGCAGTAGAACTCAACAGTGGTTCTAATCCTTCCCTGTGCTATCGTAAATTGGAAAAAATAAGTTTTGCCTGGACATACAGTTTATTGTGGATAAAGTAAAATTGCGCAACCAAACACAACAATATATCTGAAAAAAACAAACACAAATCTATTTCTAATAGTGTGTGCATTCAACTCCATGTGGTGCTCCAACAAATAAACCGCGACGTTAAACACTTCTGTTCGGTAAATAAGATAAGAGAGGCCGCTTACCGGATAAGGTGGATCTCAGATTATAGAGATCAAACTCGCTCAGCAAAAGATCATTCAGCTGGTGAACACTCCTGGGACTCCTCCACAGCCGTTATCCCTTCCGATACAGCGGGCTCCTATATTCATATAATATTCCTTACAGATGAGATGGCAACTCCTTCTAGATAGTCTCCTGCATTGGGATATATCACAAAATAAAAAGAAGAGGCTTCATGGTGCAGTACTCCCGTTTAAAAGATTTATTAAAAGCTTTACAGTCACTGACATCCAAAAACAATGAAACTATTTTAAAACAACCGCAGCTCAAGCCAGCCAGCTGGTGCATGGTGACGTCAAGAACTGGTGCTCCACCCAACGTGTTTCCCCATACTAGGCATCGACTGGGAACGGAGTTTATTAACTGCTTGCTGAACAGCTCTCCTGCGTGAATCGCCGTAGCTGTATGGCGGCTCGCGCAGGCACAGTTGTGGGTGGGCGCACACTACGGGAGCGTGCCCGCTGGTAGGGCGGACTTGATGTCGGTCGGCGACCCACGATCGCCTAGTACAGAGGATGTCAATTTTTTTTTTGATACAGCGTTGCACGACCGCGCAATTGTCAGTTAAAGTGACGCACTGCCGTATCACAAAAAATGGCCTGGTCATTAAGGGGGCAAATCCTTCAGGTCCTTACTTGGTTAATAAATAAGGAATCCCAAAGCACTATGGGGTACCTGAAGAGCCAGCATGGCAGAACAGCTTGCTTTGCAGCTCCCTGTGTTTAATTGAAACCTTAGTCCTCTGATAGGGGATGAATCACTGTTAACTTATTCTATAAATAATAGCAGGGCTTTTTTCCAGCGGGAACGCAGTTTCGGCACCTCCACCACTGACTGTATGTAATGGCAAGGGTGCTAGGGCGTGCTGCAGGGTCTATTGATGTTCACGGCTGGGGGATCTGTTCTAGCTGGAGGGGATCTATTTTGCATGGGGGTCTTCTGTTGCTAAGGAGGTCTATTGTTGCTGGTGGGGGACTTATTGTTGGTGGGGGTGGGTCTTATATTGCTTGGGGGGTTAGTTGTTGCTGGGAGGGGGTATATTGTTGCTGGCTTTTGGGGAGATCTGTTGTTGCTGCCAGGAGTCTATTTTGTGGTGGGTGGTCCATTGTTGTTAGGGGGATGGATTGTTGCAGGGGATCTATTTTACTGCTTTTCTTGTTATAATTACAAAATTCTTTACAAATTACTTAGCACTACACAATGATTCTTGGTTCTGTATTGCCAATTGGGCAGTACTGGGAGGCGGGTAGGGGATGGAACCAAGGAACGGAGCTCGGAGGTGGGTAGGGGTGTAAAAAAGGGGTGACTCGGAAAGGGGAAGTTCCTGCACCTATTCTCTTAAAAAAAAACCCTTAATAATAGGCTCCTTTTAGCTGTAAGCTGAGATATATGTATATGTGAAAGACTTAGAAAGGAAATATTTAAAAAATTTGTGTAATTATACTCGAGTCCGACCGTAATAAAGAAAGGAATTTCATACAAGGCCGCTATACATTCATTTTATAGAATGCCCCAGCTGGTATGTTTAGTTCTAATCTCAGTCTCCCATGCTTACCGTTTGCCTTAATTCGATCCACGTGTTTGCTTTCTATTTAAGTTGTGTAATACAGTACAATTCTGCCAGCATCACACTCCCTCCTAACATGTATTATCAGCAGGAAAATAATTGAAATGCCAAAATTCCTGTTTATTCTGGGTGGGAATTGTCTTGATTCATTTCAATCTGCAAAACACCTTTTTATGTCAAAGCACTTATATTGTTAATGGAATGTCAGTCTGTGCTAGCTGGAGAGAGGATTCTATAATTTATAGCTGTGTGTGGGTGTTTGTGTGGCATTCAGCCTCAAATATGGAATAGTAGCTACCCAGAGGTGATGGAACGCTGTCTTTACACCTTTGGGAGTGGTGGTGGTCAATTTTCTTGATATAGGGGACCTCAAGTGTTATCCTTCAAATTATCATAGGGTCATATATATTATTGATTGGATTTAATGCTACAGTAAACTCTCAGAGACTGTGGATATGCTATAGGAGTTATTGAAGACTGGTAAAAATTTTGGGTTTGTCCAAACCTGGAAGTTAGTTGCCATTGCTGAGCCGTTTCGGGGGTGGGGGTTGGTCAAAACCCAAGTTTGTTCGAACCCAGAAGTTAGCTGCCATTGCTGAGCCAAAGTTTGTTAGAACCCAAAAGTTAGCTGCCATTGCTGAGCCATTTGGAAATGGGGTTTGGAGAGAACGCAAGTTTGTTTGAATCCAGAAGTTAGCTGTCATTACTGAGCCAAAGTTTGTTAGAACCCAGAAATTAGCTGCCATTGCTGAGCCAAAGTTTGTTAGAACCCAGAAGTTAGCTGCCATTGCTGAGCCATTTGGAAATGGGGTTAGAAGAGAACACAAGTTTGTTTGAATCCAGAAGTTAGCTGCCATTACTGAGCCAAAGTTTGTTAGAACCCAGAAGTTAGCTGTCATTACTGAGTCATTTGGAGATGAGGTTAGATCAGAACCCAAGTTTGTTAGAACCCAGAAGTTAGCTACCATTGCTGAGTCAATGTTTGTTAGAACCCAGAAGTTAGCTGCCATTGCAGAGCCATTTGGAGATGGCATTAGGTCAGAACCCAAGTTTGTTTGAACCCAGAAGTTAGCTTCCATTGCTATGCCAATGAACTGCAGGCGGGAGATTCCCCAATCCAAAGCTTCACATGTATAAAAGGGCAGGCATTTTTGTGGTTTCATTGACCTAATATGGCTACATGGCTGTATTGGGTCAATGGCATTGACCTAATATGGTCATGTGCCCATATTAGGTCAATGATGTCTTGCGCATCCCTGCCTCTTTCTGTGTGGTTGTAGCTTTGGTAGCTGTAGCTGAAGGGTTGGTAATCTCCCATCCACAGCTCATTGGTACAGCAGTGGGAACTAAACTTTTGAGTTCAGACAAACTTGGGTTTTGGCCTAACCCCACCCCCAAATGGCTCATCAATGACAGCTAGCTTCCAAGTTCAGACAAACTTGGGTTCAGACTGAACCCCACCCTGAGTGGCCCGGCAAAGACAGCTAACTTCCAGGTTCAGATAATCTTAGGTTCAGACCAAACCCCACCCTGAATGGCCCAAAAATAATTGAACACTGTCTTTATGTTTTTGGTAGCTGTGGTGATTAACTTTCTTGATATAGGGGGCCTCAAATGCAGCCCTTGAGATCACCAACACTGGTAAAGGTTTGTATTTAAAAAATAAATAAAAAACATGTCATACTTACCTGTTCTTGCAATAGTTTTGCACAGAGCAGCCCTGATCCTCCTCTTCTGGGGTGCTAATGCTTCTGGCCCCTCCCCCCTCCCACCTCCGTCGAGTGCCCACCATAGCCCTCTGCTTGATATGGGGGCACTTGTGCGGGCTCACTCCAGAGCCACCTCTGTGTTCATAAGACACATAGTGCACTGCTTGGCCCCGCCCCCCACTTTCTTCTCACTGCCTGTGATTGACAGCAGCCAATGGCTCCCGCTCCTCTTTTTAAACCAATAAGAAGTCAGAGAGCCAAGAGAGCCTTGGCTTTCGTGCACATCGTTGGATCAAGATTGGGCTCAGGTGAGTATAAGGATGGTGTCATGCTCAGGGGTCAGGCTCGAAGACCAGTTGCTATAGCAGTTGCAGGACTACCACTGACCAGCAGGATAGGTACACAGGCAGTCACCCTGGCAGATGACGCAGGCTCACCTGAGGTACGGAGTGTTCACCAGAGCTCCTGATGGTGGAGATGGATTTTGCTGCATGTTAGTATCAGGGCGCAGTCCTCAGGATCGCCCCACCAAGAGGTGAGCAAGCCTGGGGTCGGTAGCGGATAAGCAGGTACGAATCAAACAGAAGCGTGGTCAGTAAACAAGTAGGTTGGGATCAGGCAGAAGCGTAGTCAAGGAACAAGACAAGGGCTGATAATGAGCAGGAGCAAATATGGACGGCAGCAGGGAAGACAGGAGCGAGATACTGGCTGGAGATAGCACAATATTCTGGCAAAGAGGAAGTGCAGAGACATGGCTTATTTTAGGAAGTTTGTGGTAGGAGCAAAGAGTTAAAGGTTCGCCAGAAATCAAGGCACAAGGCAGGGTTGTCCAAAGGATCCGAGAAAGCATTGTCCAGCATCTCAGATAGCTCAGTCACAAGGGTAATTGCCAGACACAGCTGAGGTCCCAGGTTCAAGTCTAGGTCCTGACAGATGGGGGCTTGGTAGGAAGCCGTTTTTTTACCTTCATGAATAGAGGTTAAAAAAAATCTGCCTTTACAACCACTTTAATACTAATACTGAAAATGTTTAGATTCTGTAGGTATGCTATAGGAGTAATTGGAGTAATTGGAGACTGGTTAATGAATTTGGTTTTATTTGGTCAATAACATTGATCTAAATGGCCATGCACCCATAATAGGTCAATGGTGTCTTGAGAATCCCTGCCCCTTTGTGTACAGCAGCTCATTGGCCCAGTAATGATAGCTAACTTCAGGGTTTGAATCGGACCCCCCCACCCCCCAAACACAAGCAAATCATTACTGGTGATATGCTTTGCAAGACAGTTATAGACACTGGAGACACTTCACATGAAACTGTTAGAAATCACTGCTATTATAGTCTATTTACAATGCTTCCACATTTGTGCTCAATGCAGGCTCCTTAAAATCTACTTGTCCCACATTTATTATTTATCTCAGCAGGATACATTATAATAGAGCTGAATAAAAAAAATACATACAAAGAGAAAAAACAGCACAGTAAAAAAGGAAAGTTAGTGTTAATGAAGCTTTACTGGCTTGAGTAAGAACCCATCAAAAAAACAACTTCAGTGTAGCGCTCAATTGGGAAAGGAGGGGGAAACAAATGTGTATAATGAAACACACATGAATCAAAGTTCAAATGCTGACAATAATGTCTCTATAAACAATGTGTAGTCCTCTGGACCGGATAGTGAGCCCGTGATGTAAATCCTCTATGAAGGAGAGCCCACACACCACCAATAATAACAGGGAGGCTTACCGGACTCGGTGGACCCGACCGGGCGTACGCCAAGGGGGGTCAAACAGGCTTAGGTGGTGCTGGGCTGGAGTGGATACTGGAGAGCAGGGATGATGAGATGGCTTCCAAACGGCCTTGCTCCTGGAGGGTGGTCCGGGCTAAGATCGTGATACTCAGATCCGTATTGGAACGTAGAAAAAGAGAAATAGGGCCAAATAGTGTGATTCCGTATAAATAAAATTTATTTGAAGTGAAAATACACACTTACATGGAAAATAGCTAAAACCAGCGCTGTATATCCAAAAAAATGGCGACAGTGGGGTCCTACCTTTTGGGTAGGACCCCACTGTCGCCATTTTTTTGGATATACAGCGCTGGTTTTAGCTATTTTCCATGTAAGTGTGTATTTTCCCTTCAAATAAATTTTATTTATACGGAATCACACTATTTGGCCCTATTTCTCTTTTTCTACGTTCCAATACGGATCTGAGTATCACGATCTTAGCCCGGACCACCCTCCAGGAGCAAGGCCGTTTGGAAGCCATCTCATCATCCCTGCTCTCCAGTATCCACTCCAGCCCAGCACCACCTAAGCCTGTTTGACCCCCCTTGGCGTACGCCCGGTCGGGTCCACCGAGTCCGGTAAGCCTCCCTGTTATTATTGGTGGTGTGTGGGCTCTCCTTCATAGAGGATTTACATCACGGGCTCACTATCCGGTCCAGAGGACTACACATTGTTTATAGAGACATTATTGTCAGCATTTGAACTTTGATTCATGTGTGTTTCATTATACACATTTGTTTCCCCCTCCTTTCCCAATTGAGCGCTACACTGAAGTTGTTTTTTTGATGCTGTTTACATTTGTTGGTTGTGTCAGCTGCTATCTCTTTCCCCCCCCCCCCCACCCTTCAGGCAGCGCAGAATTATTGTGCATATCTTTTGAGTAAGAACCCAGAAAAAGAAAACACAGGCTATTGTCTGCAGGGGTCGCCACACAATACATGACAAAAGGGCTGCATGGAGCCCCTGGACCATATGGTGGAAACCAAGGTTTTAGAGGCACTTCATAGAGTTTGTTACCCTGCAGTATCAGAGGATGTGCACAACTTTCTATAAAATATGGGACACCCAAAACTAATATTTCTGTTCTAAAAGACTTGAATAAACTGAATAATCACCTGCCCACCTTGTAGTCCACCATGAGGCGTCTTGGAGAAGCAGGTACCCATTGGCACTGGAAGGCAAGCCCAGTGTGTGCACCCTTGCAGCCATGGTGAGAGCCCTTGGAAGTCACAGGTGCTGATAATGAGAAGCTGGCTGGAACACATGGAGAATCACACTGGTGCAGAGGAGAAGGTGGCTGACTGGTATACCCAGGGAGACAGAATGTTGAGGAGACTGGATGCTGGCAGAGGTGCACCAAATCACTAGAGCAGGATGCAGACTGGGGGAACATGAAGATCACAGACACAGGCTTGAAGACACAGGTACAAGTTTGGTTAGTGGCCCAAGGATTGCAAGACTGGATGCAGGCTGGTCGAGGATCACTGGAGAGACAGAGGGCATTAGGGAATGCTGGGGTCACTGAGGTTATGTGAGGTGGCACTGGATCAAAGTAGAGATCACTAGGCAGCATAGATGGTCCTGCTGCTAGCGTGTGGACCTGTCATTTGAACACTGAGCAACCCAAACACTAGCCCTTTCAGACAGTGCCACCTCTATTCCTGGCTGCGGTACCGGTGGCTGCACACAGAGGGGAAGACCCACGCTTCAGCGTGGAATAGGTGAGTGTGACACCTAATAAATAAGATATCTCTGAAACAAGACCTGACTTAACCTGCTGGAAAGGGGCAGTAACAAGGCCGCATAACGGCTAAAACATGTGGCTTTTTTATTTAACGTGATTAAAAATGTTAGAAACTGCTCCATGCCAGCAGCATGCTGAAGTGCCCAACTGCTGCTTCTACATAGAGTGAAGCGCTCCAGGTCTCCAGCAGCCTGACCCATTCTCTGTAAAGTGTGCCAATCAACAATGCTGCTAAGGGAGTATGAGCTATGTTGATTGGAGTAGGGTGCAGGGGGTGTGTTGGACCACTGGAGACTCAGACCATTGTTGTCTGGGTGAGAGCAGCGGTTTGGCTCTTTATTGTGCTGCTGGCACAGGGCACCTGCTAAGGAAGCATGAGCCTTGTTGATTAGAGTAGGTACAGGAGGTGCATCAGACTGCTAGAGACCCCGACCGCTGTTCTCTGTGTGCGAGAAGAGGTTTGGTTCTCCAGTGTGCTATTGGAACAGGGCAGCTTCTAAAGAGAGCATGAGCCTTGTAGATTAGAGTAGCATAAGATTTGTTGATTGTACTTTGGTACAGTGGGTGTGTTGGACCAGTAGAGACTCAGACCACTGTTGTCTGTGTGAGAGCAGAGGTTTGGCTCTCCATTGTGCTGCTGGCACAAGGCAGCTGCTAAGGAAGCATGAGCAATTCTTTATATGAGTAGGGTGCAGGGGGTGTGTTGGACTACTAAAGACCCAGAACACTGTTCTCTGTGTAAGAGCATCTGTTTTGTCTCTCTGTTGCGCTGTCAGCACAGGGCACCTGCTAAGGAAGCATGAGCATCTTTGATTTCAGTAGGGTGCAGGGGATGTGTTGGACCGCTAGAGACCCAGACCACTGTTCAATGTGTGAGAGCAGCGGTTTGCCTCTTCCCTTTGCTTCCGGCACAGGGCAGCTGCTAAGTGAGCATGAGCAAAAATTTATTTTGAGTAGGGTGTGAGACGAGGTTTGGCTCTCCAGTGTACTACCGGAACAGCTTCATACAATTTTCGTCACAAACACATAAACGCAAAGAAAATCATTTACTGGGCTTTACCTCTCAATTTTGGTGTATATGAACCCTTAAATCTTCTATTCCCATGTTGCCTGCGCTCTGTGCGAAACGCGTCAAAGTTTCTTTTTTTTCTCCAATGTCTGTGTTAGAGCAGCAGTTTGGCACTCTGGTGTACTATTGGCACAGGGCAGCTGCTAAGAGAGCATGAACCTTGTTGATCAGAGTAGGATGCAGAAGGTGTATCAGACGGCTAGAAACCCCAATGGCTGTTCTCTATGTGAGAGCAGCGGTTTGGCTCTCCAGTGTGCTGCTGACACAGGGTAGCTTCTTACAGTTTTAGTCATGAATACATAAAAAAAAAAAATCTTCTATAGGGCTTTTCTTCACAAATGTTGGTATATATGAACCTTTATATTCTCTATTCTCATGGTACCTACGATAAGCACTCTATGCAAAATGCGTCAGTTTATTCTTTAATGTCTGATTACCTATGCATATCTGTGCATCTTTACAATAAACTTACAGTCAAGCAAGACAAACAAGAGAATGAGGATGTCTCCTTTTACTAGAATCTTGTTGAAAATACCAGGAACGGACAAGGTGTGAAATCCGAAATCTAGGAAGCATGGGGTATGCAAAGTCGGCTTTATTGTAGCAGGAAAGTTTATGTTGACTAGGTTATGTTTAATATACCCTCAAGACCATCTGTATTATTCTTCTACCAATTTGTTAAGTCACTTGATTACAAAGGGTAATTCTTTTATCAATGTGGCAATAAGCCGGGATAATTAGTGCCCAAGATAACAGATGAGAGAGAAACAATGTCATCAATTACTAAACACAAAAACACAACAATAGCGAGCAAAATCAAAACATAGCGCTTTTTTTTTTTACTTCCAGCAAATTCCCCACATTTTCTTCTCACCACAAAAGCGTCCTGACAACAGAAACAGATAATGGCGTGCATTGTGATCGGCGGTAATTGTGTGCGAGTCAGAGGAAAACGAATATGCTAATCTTCCACATCTTAAGTGAAACATCAATTAGGAGTTCAAGCCGGGCTAAGCGCCAAAGACATATGGCGAGTGGGAGAATACAAGTCGATTCTCCATGAACAGAGAGCTTGCACGCCATCAGACTTGGAAGACGGAGGATTTTGGCAAGAAAGAGACTCGAAAGGTTACCGAATAGACACTACGCAAGTCTGCAAAGGAGATATTAGGGCCAATTCACAAAGGTCTTCATTAAAAGAGTAGAAGATAAATTGGACCTTCACTCAAAAATAAAATGTGTCCAGTGTCCCATCCCCCCCCCCCCCTTCCTATTTTTTATTTAATTTCCTTTTTTTTTGTTCTTCACTCCTGCCCTCCTCTATTCTCGACAAGTTGTGAACGACATTGGCCTGGAGCCTCCTTGGATATGTACCTCACATATTCCAGGAGGTATAAGCTGGGGCTTTGAACAGTGCTGGTTGGAGGACCTGACACTGCATCATAAGCCCCTGGCAAAAAGAGCTGGCTCCTAATGATGTAGAAGAGAAGATGGTGGCGCAGGATCAGGTGTGGGGACGGTGAGAGAAGATGGGGCATGGGGTGATCCAGAAGAACAATGCTAGATGCTCCGAGCATCCAGCATTTTGTGCTTGTGTGCTTGTGTGCTTGTTTGCTTGTTCAATTTTGTTCAAATACACTTGCACCCCAAACCACATCCCCATCAATAGCCCTCACTTGCTTCTTTACAGTCCTTTGTCCAATCCTCCAATTTTGTAGGACTCTGACACGGCCATCAACATCCTCCAAAAGTTTGCACTGCGGGCAAACTCCTTGACCCAGGACAACATAGGGCCATGGCTTGCCCTTTTATCCCTCTATGATGGATAGCTCAGCCAAATGTTCTCATCTTCACCTCCACAGGGGGACCGGGGGGGGTGCTTTTACTACCATATACCACCATAAACCACAACAGGAGGAAAAAAATAAAATAGCAAACATGTTATATTTACTTGCTCTGTGCAGTGGTTTTGCACAGAGCAGCCCGGATCCTCCTCTTCTCGGGTCCCACGATGGCGCCCCTGGTCTCTCCCTCCTGCTGGATGCCCCCACAGCAAGCAGCTTGAGGGGTGACTTGAGGGGCGACAGAGGGGCGACTTAGCCACCTGACAAGTCGCGTTCTGTACTATGGAACCATTCTAATAGGAACGACTGAAGTTGCTCCGACTTAGAAAAAGGTTCCTGTACTACTTCAGGATGATTTCAGGGCGATTTGCATTGACTTCTATACAGAAGTCATTTTGCAAGCCGCCGCTGAAGTCGTGTGCAGGTCGCCTTACAGAGTCGCGCTGCAAGTCATGCTGCCCCTATGTGAACCGGGGCTAACTAACTATATACCACATATACAAAATGATGAACACAGAAAAACAGGGGAAAACTGGAGGTGCAGGGAGCAGATGGGAAAGGGGAAACAAAACTGGGATCAGGAACAAAAGAGGAGCAGGTACAAGGCAGCATGGTACAAAGTACAGGTCAGGAGCAAGATCGTGATCAATGGGAAACAGAATCTAGCAGCAGCAAAACAATGGAGTGAGAGACACTAGTAGGGAAGGATCTAAATACCCTCCTAGCAGCCAGCATCAGAAGGAAACTGCTTAATGGGATCTGCTGGTTGCTGGGAGACACCTGCTGGTGGAAACCGAAACTACAACCTTCCGCTCTGGGAAGCATAGTGCCACCAGCAGGTGATCCAGGTCCTGACACCCAGATTGTCAATGTATTAAGAGGGGAGAGTCTTGAGCAGAGCTATGGATTTATGTATGTTTCTATATCTATATCCTTATGTTCTTTTTTTCCCTGTAACATTCCTTTCGAATTTTATATATATATATATATATATATATATATATATATATATATATATATATATATATATATATATCTCAATGATTTCCCTTGTTGGGAATCTTGTTTCACAGGTTTCAAACCTGTACTCAGTTATGTCTACATATGTTTAATTGATATCCAAAATGGATGAAAAATGTTAAACAGTCCAACAGCCTAAGAACATTAGAAAAAAGGTAAGTAAAGTAAAAAAAAAAAAAAATGACACGTTGGGTTGGAATTCATGGAGGAGTAAAGGGGGTCAGGAAAGGGGAGGGTGATGTTGTGCTTTAATGATCGAAACCTTTGAGACATATAGGAGCTCAGGGTGTGATTCATATGGCTGGCAATTTATCCAAAACCAATATAACCTTTTTTGGGTGGGCCGACCTTTAAATTTTTGAACAACAGGTTGAACAACTACCTTAAAAAAAATATCGAATAAAAAGAGGCAAGCAGCAGATGTTTTGCGAAATCCCCAGAACAATTGAGCAGATAACGATTCGCTTTGCATAAGACGGAGTGCATATTCTTAGCCGCTAAAACAAAATCTCCAAGGTTAAACCTTCAATTAATATGAAGCGCTCAGTATTATGTGCACACTGCTTGCATATGCATGCACTGCTTAGAGGAAGCGAAGGCATCGGCGTCACACCTCCGCCCAGCGATGCAAACTCTACCATAGGGGAAACGGCTTGTTCTGTTATTCTCTGTCCGGGACAAGAACATCATATTACATTATTATAAATCACAATTATTAATTGTGAAAAAAAGCAGCTTCTCTTTCATCAGAAAACGTTTAATGAATGTATGTGGTTACAGCTGTTTTAAGGGTTTTCTTTTTCTTTGATTTTTTTTTTTTTTTTTAACAGCGATCAATCTACTCAGACTGGGTGTTCTGTTTCAAATGACTCTTTATGCATTGACATACCTCCTTAGACCCAGTCTGCCCAGACAGTAGGGTCACCTGCTGACTTGGCACCATCCACAGGCAGCTCTTCTCTTCAAAAAGGCACAAAAGTTGAATCCAATGCAAGTTTACGCCAGATAATTGTAGTACAGAGGTTTTTCTGGTCTTTTGAAATGTAAGACGATAATGACTCTCTTAAAGGAGAAGTCTAGCCTGAGCTCGTTTGGCTGGGCTTCTCCGAAGGGTCACAGGAGTGCAATTCGTTTTGCACTCCTATGTCCCGTTTTCAGCAGAGAGTGGTCTGAAGTCTGCTCTCTGCTGACGTCACCAAGATCAGTCCAGGCACCGCGTCATTCCAACTTCGGAAGTCTGGATCCTCCAGGTCCCTGGACTGATGGCAGACTTAACCTCTCAGTAAGCAAGGGGGAGATAGGCCCTTAATCACCTGTTGGGCATCTCCATTGGCCTGCTTACAGGAGGATGCCAGCAAGGGTGAGATAGACCCTTCATCACCTGTTGCTCTTCTTTATTGGCTTGCCTACAGAAGGATGCCAGCAAGGGTGAGATAGGCTCTTCACCACCTGTTGGTCTTCTCTATTGGCTTGCTTGCAGAAGGATGCCAGCAAGGGTGGGATAGGTCATTCACCACCTGTTGGGTATCTCCATTGGCTTGCTTACAGGAGGATGCCAGCAAGGGTGAGATAGGTCCCCCACCACCTGTTGGTCTTTTCCATTGGCTTGCTTGCAGGAGAATGCCAGCAAGGGTGAGATAGGCCCTTCACCACCTGTTGGTCTTCTCTATTGGCTTGCTTGCAGAAGAATGCCAGCAAGGGTGAGATAGGCCCTTCACCACCTGTTGGTCTTCTTTATTGGCTTGCCTACAGAAGGATGCCAGCAAGGGTGAGATAGGCCCCTCACCACCTGTTGGGTATCTCTATTGGCTTGCTTACAGGAGGATGCCAGCAAGGGTGAGATAGGTCCCCCACCACCTGCTGGTCTCATCCACTGGCTTGCTTACAGCCAACCCGAGCTTGTCCTTGGGTTAGACAATGTATTTAGTCAGAAAGATTCTGCAGCAGAAATGTTATTATAAGCAAGCAATGTCTTATAAGCAAGCATGTAAACAGAATGAATAAAAATGATCTATGAAAACAGAACCCAAGAATAAAATTACCTTTATGA
Organism: Lithobates clamitans; assembly: GCA_037952925.1. Taxonomy (NCBI): domain Eukaryota; kingdom Metazoa; phylum Chordata; class Amphibia; order Anura; family Ranidae; genus Lithobates; species Lithobates clamitans. The sequence goes on from JBBGZY010001611.1 coordinate 2,076,457, forward strand.
CGATAAAACCTCCAAAAATGTCACGGGCTGTTTACAAAGAAAACATAGGGGAGAGGAAAATAAAATGTAACAGGGAGTGCGGCATGCATATCATCAACGGGGAAACAAAGCACAAGGCACAGAAAACACTAGCAAGAAGAAAAACAGGAGGAAAATGATCCGTGAAAATGAGTAATGATAGAGGAACGTCTATGGAGTGGAGAATTGTGTCTCCAGTGGGGGAAATGAGAGCGGCAGATAGAGAGGAAGGTGTTGGGGGGGGAGGCAAAGAAAATGTTTCCTGATGAATAGAAAAAAAAACAATTTAAATTTTATATTATGCATTAACCCTGCAGGGCTGAGCGAAGCCAAACAAGCTTTAGCCAGAATAAACATGAAATGGAAATCACAGAGGTAATACGTATATGTTTGTATTGCAGAGGCGGAAGGAGGCGGCATTGGGGAGTGAATTTAACCCAGTAGATCTGCAGTTTGTCCTTTTTTTCTGGGCACTTTAACCCCTTTCTACCAGCCATATGCATATATGTGGTAGCACGGGGGGTGTAGCCCTTTTCGCTGAAAGAGACATCTTTGCACAAATAAAATAGGGGTGTTTCCAATTGTTTATGTGACACGATATTAGTGCAAACGTTTATCAGGCATGAATATCCCCAACAAAAATTCTGTTTAATTTCAGAGCACACAAACGCAATATATTACCATATTTATTTTTTCTTTGGTAAATTTTATAAAGACAAGGTTGTGCTGAGAAAAAAAGATATCAAGCCTTAAAATTGTGTGCATCCGTGAAACAGTGACTCTAAATGTTGAATTTGTGACACATTAACCCCTTCTGGAGCGCCCCGCGCAGATATACTGCGGCAGGGCGGCCCTCCTACGCGAAATCACGTACCTGTATTGGATTTCATGTACTGGGTCTGGGGTGCGCGTCATCGGTGACCCGCTCCCGCTTGCGATCATTCTCAGGAGAGGCAGAACAGCGGTCTGCCTATGTAAACAAGGCAGATCGCCGTTCTGTGAGAGGGCAAGATGGAGATCTTGTGTTCCTGCTAAGCAGGAACACGGATCTCTGTCTTCCCCCAGTCAAAGCACCTCCCACGCAGTTAGAAAGCACCCCCTAGGAGCACATTTTAACCCTTTGATCACCCCCTGATGTTAACCCCTTTCCTGCCAGAGTCATTAGTACAGAGACAGTTCATTTTTTTAGCACTGATTACTGTATTGGTGTCACTGGTCCCCAAAAAGTGTCACTTAGCATCAGATTTGTCCGCCGCAATGTCGCAAAAATCACTGATCGCCACCATTACTAGTAAAAACAATAAAAAAATAAATAAAATTCTATAAAAATATACCATAGTTTGTAGACGCTAAAACTTTTGCACAGACCAAGCAATATATGGTTATTGGGACTTTTTTTTTACCAAAAATATGTAGCAGAATACATATTGGCCTGAATTGATGAAGCAATTAGATTTTTAAATTTTTTTTATTGGGTATACAGTGGGGAGAACAAGTATTTGATACACTGCAGATTTTGCAGGTTTTCCTACTTACAAAGCGTGTAGAGGTCTGTAGTTTTTATCATAGATACTCTTCAACTGTGAGAGACAGAATCTAAAACAGAAATCCAGAAAATCAAATTGTATGATTTTTAAATACTGTATTTATTGGCGTATAACATGCACTTTTTCACCCTAAAAATCGGGTGCTAATATTGTGTGCATGTTATACGCCGATACTGCAATTTGGGCTGCCTAGGAGGGAACGGGGAGGGGGGCGGGACGAGCGCCATGATTACATAAAGCGAGAATCTCCTGTTTACTCGGCGGCCTCTGTATTGGGAAGTCCCGTCTCCTGGGCCGGCATTGGACCAGTGTCCTGTCTATCATAGAAGCCGGTCAAGGAGGTGGGACTTTGTATTAAAGAGGCCGCAGAGTAAACAGGAGATTCTCGCTGTATGTAATCTGACGGCGCTCGTCCCGCCCCCCTCCCTGTCCCCTCCGAGGCAGCAGTAATCTGAGGTGAGGCTGCATATGGGCATTGATCAGGCTGCATTCATGGCAATGGTGAGGCTGCATATAGGCATTGATCAGGCTGCAGTTGGGCATTGATCAAGCTGCATTGATGGGCAATTGTGAGGCTGCAGATGGCACTGATCAGGCTGCAGATGGCATTGATCAGGCTGCAGTTGGGCAATGATGAGGCTGCAGATGGGCAATGTTGGGGCTGCATTGATGGGCATTGTCCCTTATTTTGCTTCAAAGTTCTTTATTTAAATTTTTATTTCCTGAAACTTCCCTCCTAAAATGAAGGTGCATGTTATATGCTGATAAATACGGTAATTAATTTGCATTTTATTGCATGACATAAGTATTTGATCACCTACCAACCAGTAAGAATTCCGGCTCTCACAGACCTGTTATTTTTTTTTTAAGAAGCCCCCCTGTTCTCCACTCATTACCTGTATTAACTGCACCTGTTTGAACTCGTTACCTGTATAAAAGACACCTGTCCACACACTCAAACAGACTCCAACCTCTCCACAATGGCCATGACCAGAGAACTGGGTAAGGACATCAGACATATAAAAATTGTAAACCTGCACGAGGCTGGGATGGGCTACAGGACAATAGGCAAGCAGCTTGGTGAGAAGGCAACAACTGTTGGCGCAATTATTAGAAAATGGAAGAAGTTTAAGATGACGGTCAATCTCCCTTGGTCTGGGGCTCCAAGCAAGATCTCAACTTGTGGGGCATCAGTGATCATGAGGAAGGTGAGGGATCAGCCCAGAACTACAGGGCAGGACCTGGTCAATGACCTGAAGAGAGCTGCGACCACAGTCTCAAAGAAAACCATTAGTAATATACTAGGCCATCATGGACTAAAATCCTACAGCGCACGCAAGGTCTCTCTGCTCAAGCCAGCGCATGTCCAGGCCCGTCTGAAGTTTGCCAATGACCATCTGGATGATCCAGAGGAGGAATGGGAGAAGGCCATGTGGTCTCATGAGACGAAAATAGAGCTTTTTGGTCTAAACTCCACTCGCCATGTTTGGAGGAAGAAGAAGGATGAGTACAACCCCAAGAACACCATCCCAACCGTGAAGCATGGAGGTGGAAACATCATTCTTTGGGGCTGCTTTTCTGCAAAGGGGACAGGATGACTGCACCATATTGAGGGGAGGATGGATGGGGCCATGTATTGCGAGATCTTGGCCAACAACCTCCTTCCCTCAGTAAGAGCATTAAAGATGGGTCGTGGCTGGGTCTTCCAGCATGACAACAACCCAAAACACACAGCCAGGGCAACTAAGGAGTGGCTCTGTAAGAAGCATCTCAAGGTCCTGGAGTGGCCTAGCCAGTCTCCAGACCTGAACCCAATAGAAAATCTTTGGATGGAGCTGAAAGTCTGTATTGCCAGGCGACAGCCCCAAAACCTGAAGGATCTGGAGAAGGTCTGTATGGAGGAGTGGGCCAAAATCCCTGCTGCAGTGTGTGTAAACCTGGTCAAGAACTACAGGAAACGTATGGTCTCTGTAATTGCAAACAAAGGTTTCTGTACCAAATATTAAGTTCTGCTTTTCTGATGTATCAAATACTTATATCATGCAATAAAATGCTAATTAATTATTTAAATATCATACAATGTAATTTTCTGGATTTTTATTTTAGATTCCGTCTCTCACAGTTGACGAGTACCTATGATAAAAATTACAGACCTCTACATGCTTTGTAAGTAGAAAAACCTGCAAAATCGGCAGTGTGTCAAATACTTCTCCCCACTGTAATTTATAGCAGAAAGTAAAAAATACTATTTTTACTACTAAAAAATTTTTTACTACTAAAAAAATTACTAAAAATACTATAAAAAAGGACATACATTTTATTTGGGTACATCATCGCAATATGACCCCTGAGGTCATATTCACCATCATTTCTGCTGAATGCTGCCCACTGGGGAGGTAAAGGGGCATGCTTTTTCAAAATAACATGGTGCCACATGTTGGGGGTCTTTTGTTGCGGGGTGGATCTATTGTTGTTGGAGGGTATTTTGTTTTGAGGTGAATTTATAGTTGTTGTTGTTTTTGGAGGGTATTTTGTTTTGAGGTGGATTTATTGCTGTTGTTGTTCAGTCGTTTAGTCATGTCTGACTCTTCTTGACCTCATGGACCATAGCAAGCCAGGCTTTTCTGTCCTCCATTTCCTCCCGGAGCTTGCTTATTTTCATGTTCATTGTTTCGATTATGCTATCTATCCATCTTGTTTTCTATCGTCCTCTTCTCCTTATTCCTTCCATGTTTCCCAGCATCAGGGTCTTTTCTAATGAGTCCTCTCTTCACATTAGGTGGCCAAAGTATTCGAGTTTCAGCTTCAGGATCTGTCCTTCCAGTGAATATTCAGGGTTGATTTCCTTCAGGATTGACTGGTTTGATCTTCTTGCCGTCAAAGGGACTTTCAATAGTCTTCTCCAACACCATAGTTCAAAAGCATCAATTCTTCGACGTTCAGCCTTCCTTATGGTCCAACTTTCACAGCCATGGGTTATTACTGGGCATACCATAGCTTTGACTATACGGTACTTTATCGGTAGGTTGATGCCTCTGCTTTTTATAATGTTGTCTAGGTTTGCCATTGCTTTCCTACAAGAAGCAAGCGTCTCCTAATTTCATGGCTACAGTCACCGTCTGTCGTGATGTTGGAGCCTAGGAAGATACAATTGTTGCTGGGGGTATTTTGTTGCTGGTGTCCATTGTTTTTGTAAGGAGCTTTTATTGCTGGGGGAGGGGGGATCATTTGTTGCTGGGGGAATCGACTGTTAATGGGAGGTTTATTGTTGCTGGCTGCAAGGGATCTATTTTACTGCTTGTCTTGTTATCATTAACAAATTCAATGCAAATTACTTAGCACCACAAAATGATGCTTGCTTCTGTAAGCTCTAAAAGGGGTGGTACTGGGAGGTGAATAGGGGGTGGAACCAAGGAACAGTGCTTGGAGGTGGGTAGGGGGTGGAGATAAGGGGTGACTCAGAAGGAGGGAGTACCTGCACCTATTCTTGAGAGAAAACGGCCTGTATCGAACTATGAACAAATGCAACCGATGCTGTATATCAATATAACAAATGTGATATATATAGTATATATAGTATTGTACCAATCTGCCTTCCTCTTGAACAAAATAACAAATTTATAAAAAAAATAAAAATAAAATTGCCAATAAATTTCATTAAATGGAAACAATTAGTTCTGGTGGAAAACCAAGTCAAATTCTATAAAATCAATTGTCCTCTTTGTTGTGCTTAAAGATCATGTACGACCAGAAAAAAACTTCTAGAACAGCACTGGTAGCAAATGCTGTGCAGGAAACCAAATGTTAAGCGTCCTTACTCATTTGTGACTATCTCCTTTATACCAGAATACATCCAAAGACTGCAAAAACAGTGTGATTTGCTGGATGCCCTCACTCTATCAGACACCTAAAGATAATACAAAATATATAGCACCAGGTCTCCACAAAATCACCTTCTGCCCACTGATTATTTGTGTGTGTGTATTTTCTTCCTTGACTTCATCTGGATTAAATAAAGAAGGTGGAATATTGTGGTCACCAGGTTAATGAACTTCTTGTGAAGAAATGGAAATTGAAATGACACTGGGCACCGTATTAGGTAGTGGAAAGTGAAAACTTCTCTAGGCAATAATAGATTTTCATGACGCGAATGAAAGACCAGGAATGTTTGCAGCTTATTTTAGGCAAAGCCAAAATGCAATTCCAGAAAAACAGCATCTTGTAAGGGTTCTGTTTATGACTCGATATGGTGCCAACTTTGAGAGCAGTCTTCATTAAGAAGCTCATCTCCAGGCCAATGTTATCCCCATCCTTCAATGCTCCTCACCCACCTCATTTCCACCCATTCATAAATGTATTTAAAAGAAAAAAAAATAATTCTACACAGTGCTCTTTCTGGGAGTGAAGCCCAGTGATCCACTTTTGCGGTCGTCCAGGCATATTGCCACCCCTCATGGGGAGGTTTTTACCCATCACTTGAGTCTTCAGGAACTTATGAGGAACCCATCGATGACCAGCAAGTGTAAAGTGTTCACAAAGGAGCAAGCAGGCACTCAAACAAGGTTTTCTGAAGTCCAGAAGAATTGACTTGTGACCTAATTTGTCACATGACCATGGGTTAAAATATTTATATTAAGGAGAATGTACTGAGAGAAGTCGGAATATGCAAAGAGGGGCAGGAACACCCAAAACTCCAAGAATGACAGAGTCAGGAACTTGATGCCTCATGTTCTTGTTGAAGTATCCAAGATATAAACAGTGGGGTAAACAGTTCAATTTCAGCATTTTCCATATGGAGGCACGGAGGAGACACGGAGGCCGGGAGGAAGAGCCGGGCCGCTCCAGCGAGGACACAGGCATTCTCCTTTCCGCCCGATTGGAACCCAGATGTGTGTCCTGAGACACAATTGGCCAGGGAGTCATAAGACTCCCTGGCCAATAGGTGCTTCCTGATTGGCCGGGAGGAGAATGTTGCAGAATAGCGAATATTCATTCACCAGTGTCGCACAACAGGGTGGGACCAGGGCGCACTCTCTGTGCCCCGAGCCCACCCTATTTTGAAGCCTATGAGAGCCTCTGGTTCTTATCAGGTGCTTCAAAATACACACCCCTCACCTATCCCTGCAATTGTAATTCATGTGTCAGGTGTCCTGAAAGGGGCCGGGCACATGAATAGGGAGGGCGGCGGCGGTGTTAGGGGGGGCGTGCGCCCACAATGCATGGGCCACCACTGCTTTCTAGCTATCTGTAAGGAGGTAATTCTTCCCAATGACCACAAGTGTAAGAAGCATTCTTCCCACTGACCATCACACTAATGTATCCTGAGTTGTAGGTCATTTTTAGCAGGGGTTCCCTGAGACCGGAAAGTTATTTCAAGGGTTCCTCTGTGTTAAAAAGGTTGAGAAAGGCTGACCTAAATCATGACTACAATTTGTATTTATTTTTACAGTTAGACATTTGCTTTTTTTTATTATTTTGATCATTTATTTGATCATTTATTTGATGTTGTTTTTAATTAAATACACTGCAATTTGTCTGGTATAGGAACATTATTGCAACTTTGGGTGACAGAACGTTCAAAGTGAGCAAATGTATGATAATTTGTGTTGCCGTAAGAGTTTATGTGAAATCACCATTAATAGCTGTAAAATATTGTAATTATGAATATATTTCATTTAGCTTGTATCTATGGAGGGCATGCAACATAGCTTCACAGAAGTGTCTGTTAGACAGACAATTCAGTGCCTAAGCTTATGTATCTAAACAATGGGACAAAAACCTCATTGTTCTACACATACTCACTTCAAAGGATCCCATGTTTAGATATGCAATGAGGGTCAACTGTCATCAATACTTAACTTTCCTGAAGGTCATGTACCTACAAGTTAAAGGGGTTGTAAACCTACGTGTTTTTCACCTTAATGGATCCTATCCATTAAGGTGAAAAAACACCTGGCAGTGACCGGCCCCCCAGCCCCCCCGTTTTACTTACCTGAGCCCTAGAACTTGACCCACAGGGAAGCGCTGTCTCTCTGCCCTGGGTTCTCGGTTCTTGATTGGATAGATTGATAGCAGCGCAGTCATTGGCTCCTGCTGCTGTCAATCAAATCCAATGACGTGGGCACCGGGGGGCGGGGCTGAGTCCGGCATTCTGTGTCTCTAGACGCAAATGCTGGACTCAGGAGCGTGCCTGCAAGGTAACCCTCTCAGGGAGGAGCCGTGAGAGCCGCCGAAGGACCCCGGAAGAGCAGGTTTGAGGCCACTCTGTGCAAAACGAGCTGCACAGTGGAGGTAAGTATAACATGTTTGTTATTTAAAAAAAAAAACAATTACCCTTACAATCACTTTTAACTTTCCTGAAGGTCATATACCCACAAGTTAAGTCTCCCACTCAAAATAGTTGGTGCCAAAGATTTGCATTAAAGGGGGCTGACTTATGCAAAGTATAGGGATTGGAGATGTAGCCAATCCTGAACCAGGAATAGGGAAGCCCACCAATCAGAGCCACGCCATGCCAACCAATGAGGCATCAGCCTGTAATGATATACAAAGACTAGATGGGAGGGAAACACACACTCTATGGCAGAGCAGTCACCTGAATGGAACCTCTATGGGAATGGTAAATGTGGGAAATCTCCCTTGTACTTGTATCTAAATATGTTGGTCTTAAGTCTTTTATGTCCTACTGTTTGTAGATTAATCTTTTAAGGAATATACTCTGTATTTCTTCATGTAATCCATGATTTTTACCCTTTTCCTGTACAATTAGATAGCTTGATGTGTATTAGTCTAGGCCTAGTTTACTATATACCAATACATTTTTGTTATTGTGTTAAAGCTTTCACTCATGGTCAAAGAACTCTCATTTAACCCAAATCATATCTGAGAGATATTTAATCTCAAATATAGTAAACGGGTAACTTTTGATACAATGTATCTCCGTGTTAAGAGCTAAGTTGCCTAGGTGATGGATTGTATCATTTAAAGTTCTGACCTCCTTTTATAATCACTGTTCATTGTTAAATAGGCGTGATGAAGGGCAAGGTTGTCCATTGTTTATTAGGTATGATTTTTCCTCAGTAAGTGCACTTGATGTGCTGCAAAGATCTGCTTGGTTTTTATGTGATTATTATTCGGTCTTCTTTTTTTTTGTTATGTTATGTTATGTTCGTTTTGTTATTTTGTTGAATGAAGTGAACAGTACACACCTTAAGGCTTTCTTTACATTTGCAGTAGGGGGCAGTGAAAAAACATGGTTGTACCACCGGGCAAAGGCGACCCATTCAAGTGAATGGTGCCACACCACAACCACAGTGGCGTGGGCTTTTAGGGGTTAAAACGGCTGGAGGTGAGGTGGCATAACACCTGCTCATTGCGTGTCAAACAACCTGTGAAAAACTTTTCCTTAAATGACACAGAAGCAGCAGATGGGAAGTCGCCGGTACTACTGTCAGAACGCAGCGCCACTAATACCCCGTACACACGAGCGGAATTTCCGTCAGAAAAAACTTGGATGGTTTTTCCGACGGAATTCTGCTCAAGCTTGCCTTGCATACACACGGTCACACAAAAGTTCTCTGAACTTTCAACTGTCAAGAACACGGTGACGTACAACACTACAACGAGCCGAGAAAATGAAGTTCAATGCTTCCGAGCATGCGTCGAATTGTTTCCGAGCATGCGTGATTTTTTGCACGTCCGAATTGCATACAGACGAACGCATTTTCGGATAGGAACTTTTTCCGACTGAAAAATAGAGAACCTGCTCCCAATCTTTTGCTGGCTGGAATTCCTCCAGCAAAAGTCCAATGGAGCATACACACAGTCGCATTTTCCGACCAAAAGCTCTCATCGGTCTTTTGCTGGCGGCATTTCCGACGTGTGTACACGCATTACTGTATGTACAGAAATTGAAAAATTGAAAAATTGCGCCAAACTCCTAAAAGAATAACGTGAAGCAGCCAACACAACAACCTGACTGTTGTAAATATATGAAAGTGAAAAAAGTGTGGTGCTAAAGACTAGTATTATGGGGTAAGTGACAGTGGTACCTAAAGGTGGAGATACATAACCCTGAGGTGTGTACCCAAATAATGGTGATACTATATGATGTGTAAAAAGACGATCAGGTCTCTTCGTATAGCAACATAAAACTAAGAAATATGGGAAAATGAATATAACTTAAATAAACACGTGTGTGGACACATATAAACAGTGAAAAAAACGTGTATGTATTGAGTGTTTTTGGGGTGGAGTAACCTAACCCAAAAGACGGTTCAAAATTGAATCACAATCAGTAAATAGTGAAAGATTACAGCAATGTAGTGTGCATCAACTCATAAATGGCCTGCTCCTTTAAACAAGGCCTACGTGCAAAAACGTGAGTTCATAAAAATGAGTCCATAGAAAGTGGAATTATTAAATGTCCATCATTATGCAATGGGGTGATCCCCGATGGTTCCCCGACAGCTTGGGTGTAAGCAGTCCTCATACAAAATCGATGGAAACCATTAGGAGTGTTCTTGCATGTAAATAAATTCTCGTCTTGATATGGAAACTTTCACCAAGAAGATATAAGTATAAAATGCCCTTACCAGACAAGGTGGACTCACAGGCCCTTGGCGGTGAGTCAAACAAGCATGTACCGCCAAGCGGTGTAGTGTGGTAGACCGTATGTGGATCCTGGACGGAGTCTCCTCAGAAGTCACCGGATGGCGTGCCTCTGGGGGGGACTGGACTGGAAGCAGATGTCTTCAGAGTTTGACCTCAGTCCTCAGTTTGGAAGATAGCTTCCTCAGCGACCAACCATGTGAGTAGGCAAAGATAAAAAGAAAAAACTTCCACATGGTGTAAATCCTTATTAAAAAAGTAATACCGTTTATTGGTAACAAAAGAGGTGTAAACCAAACGAATGTACAAATATGGACAGTAAAAACTCGGCTCACACAGGTACAAAAGATATAAAAAAACTATAAAAATTATAAAAATTAGCGCAGTAGTGTCAGGGGATCTATTTGACCAGACTGTGTGGACTGCACAGAGGAGACCAGAAACACATGCAAGTGAAAAAATAATGGTGTTTATTAAACAAGTGACAAGTAAAAGGAATATAAACAGTGCAAAACTAACACAACAAACCCACTACAAACAACAATATGTACAAGTAAATGGAGATACCGGAATCGTAAACAAAGCCAGGCCAAGGTCATACACAGGGAGGTCAGCAGATGGGCAAGGACAGGAAACCAGCAGGACAGGGAGAGGATGGATGGTTAAGCTGCAGGGCAGGGATCCAAGGGAATCAGGAGGGACAAGAACAGGATGGGCTTGGGATAGGGATCGGATTGGATCAGAGCAGAGCAGGACAGAAACAGGTTCACAATCAGGATACAGGCAGCAAAGTCAGGGCGCAGGGAGAAAGATACCAAGGCGAGCATGTGAGGGCTTGCCGGGTATTTATAGGACTGACTATAATTGACTTCAAGTCACACCTGAGCGCAGGGAGTGTTGTCTGCTCCATACTGCCAGGATCCATCCGCTGGTGGACGTCAGTACTGCGGCCAAAAGATGAAATGACACCAGCAGGGAAATATTCTCCTGACAGTTCAACACTGCCAGGAGACACCTGCTGGTGGACCCCAGTACTGCATGCCAAACGATATATCTTACCAGCGGATGGACCCTTTCCTAACAGTACCCCTCCCTAAAGGAGCGGCAGCAGACAGGAACAAACCAAGCTGAGCAGCAGACAGGAACAAACCAAGCTGGGCAACAGGCTCCGGGTGGTCGAGCTGGGAAGCAGGCTCCGGGTCGTCGAGCTGGGAAGCAGGCTCCGGGTCGTCGAGCTGGGAAGCAGGCTCCGGGTCGTCGAGCTGGGAAGCAGGCTCCGGGTCGTCGAGCTGGGAAGCAGGGTCTGGGTCGTCGAACTGGGCAGCAGTCTCTGGAACATTAGGCCGAACAGCGAGTACCGTAAGGGCAGGCCGGATTATAGGCACCAGCTCAGCAGGCTGGGTAACGGACCCCGGCCCAGTGGGCTGGGTAATAGGCCCTGACTCAGCGAGCTGGACACCGGGCACTGGTTCAGCAAACCGGATAACGGGTACTGGCTTGACAGGCAAAGTGACGGACTTCGGTTTAGCAGACTGGGTAACGAGCACCGGATCAGCAGACCGGGTAACGGGCACCGATTCAACAGACTGGGTAACGGGCACCGATTCAGTAGGCTGAGACACGAGCACCGAAACTCCAGGCTGAAACACGGGCACCGAAACTTCAGGCTGAGACACGGGCACCGAAACCTCAGGCTGAGATACCAACATCACGACATCAGGCTGGAAGACAGGTACCAGGATATCAAGCTGGAGGATGGGCACATCAGACCGGAAAGTGGGTACCGAAACATCAGACCGGGCAGCAGGTGCTGGAACTTCAGGCTGGACAGCAAAGACAGGCACTGGCACATCAGGCAAAACAGCAGGTACTGGCACAACAGGCTGAATAACAGGTACGTCGGACTGGTCAGTGGTCACTGGAGCGTCAGACTGGAACATAGACACTAGGATTTCGGGCTGACCAGCAGGCACTGGGACCTCAAACTGGGCAGCGGGCACAGGCATTGGCACAACTGGCTGAGTAACAGACACTGGCACATCAGGCTGGGAAGCGGACTTAAAAGCCGACACCGAGACATCAGACCAGGCAGCGGCTACTGGAACTTTAGACTGGGCAGCAGACACAGGCGCTGGCACATCAGGCAGAACAGCAGGTGCTGGCATACCAGGCTGGACAATAGGTACATCGGACTGGACAGTAGTCACTGAAGCGTCAGACGGGGTGGCAGGCACTGGATCGTCAGGCTGAGTGGCAGGCACTGGATCGTCAGGCTGAGTGGCAGGCACTGGATCGTCAGGCTGAGTGGTAGGCACTGGATCGTCAGGCTGAGTGGCAGGCACTGGATCGTCAGGCTGAGTGGCAGGCACTGGATCGTCCGGCTGAGTGGCAGGCACTGGATCGTCCGGCTGAGTGGCAGGCATCGAGACGTCCGGCTGGAAGGCAGGCATCGAGACGTCCGGCTGGAAGGCAGGCATCGAGACGTCCGGCCGGAAGGCAGGCATCGAGACATCCGGCCGGAAGGCAGGCACCGAGACATCCGGCCGGAAGGCAGGCACTGGGACATCCGGCTGGGAGGCAGGCATCGGGACATCAGACTGGGTAGCAGGAGCAGGTTGGGTTACTGGCAAGATGGTGTGGGTCGGGAAGAATTTTGGTTTCTTTTTTGGTTTAGCCCGTGCAGTTTTGTATGTAGGTGCAGGGCTGTAAGAAAAGAAAGTAGCTGGATTGAAGGAAGACCAAGGAACTGTAGCTAGAGAAGGGTTTTGTGGGACTGTTACAGGTGGAGGAGAAGAGACAGGTGGATTGAAGGCAGGATAGGTGCGACACTTGGAGACTGGGTGGTAGTATTTGGTAGGGGGCTGATTAAACTGGGCTGCAGCTGAGGTTGCCATAGGGCATGGGGAAATCCATATTAGCAGACCCGACAAACCAGGATGGTTTCCTCAATGCAGCCACGTCTGGTCAGGGATGGCCTTGGTATACTATCAGGGGATCTATTTGACCAGACTGTGTGGACTGCACAGAGGAGACCAGAAACACATGCAAGTGAAAAAATAATGGTGTTTATTAAACAAGTGGCAAGTAAAAGGAATATAAACAGTGTAAAACTAACACAACAAACCCACTACAAACAACAATATGTACAAGTAAATGGAGATACCGGAATCGTAAACAAAGCCAGGCCAAGGTCATACACAGGGAGATCAGCAGATGGGCAAGGACGGGAAACCAGCAGGACAGGGAGAGGATGGATGGCTAAGCTGCAGGGCAGGGATCCAAGGGAATCAGGAGGGACAAGAACAGGATGGGCTTGGGATAGGGATCAGATTGGATCAGAGCAGAGCAGGACAGAAACAGGTTCACAATCAGGATACAGGCAGCAAAGTCAGGGCGCAGGGAGAAAGATACCAAGGCGAGCATGTGAGGGCTTGCCGGGTATTTATAGGACTGACTATAATTGACTTCAAGTCACACCTGAGCGCAGGGAGTATTGTCTGCTCCATACTGCCAGGATCCATCCGCTGGTGGACGTCAGTACTGCGGCCAAAAGATGAAATGACACCAGCAGGGAAATATTCTCCTGACAGTTCAACACTGCCAGGAGACACCTGCTGGTGGACCCCAGTACTGCATGCCAAACGATATATCTTACCAGCGGATGGACCCTTTCCTGACAAGTAGGTGATGGGGGTAAAGACACAGAGACCCGACGCGTTTCGTCCTCAAAGACTTCTGCTGGGGTATGAATTTGCCCCCCATCCACTGCGCTATATATACTATAAATAGCAATCATAAATAATTCAAGCGCTGCAGTGTGTGGCGTGACTTCCGGGTCTGACGGCGTCACTACTGACCAAAACAGTCATGTGATGTACTCAAGGCCAATCCTGTTCCCCCATGGCTGGTCGGGAGCCAGACCTCACTTCCGTCCTCCAATCAACGGTCACAGCATCACCCCTGCTAGCACAATGATCACATGATGGTCGCTCACAGCCTGCACAAAGCCGCTCACAGCCTGCGTATCACGGGAGGGAGGAAGTAGTACTTGCACGTAGGCCTTGTTCAGAGGAGCAGGCCATTTATGAGTTGATGCACACTACATTACTGTATGTAGCTAATGCTTCTACAGTTTATATGTAGCGCCACTCCCATAAGGGCCCCTGGAATATGACTGTCCCCAAAGGTTGTCCTGATCTTGCAAGCCTCCCGACACCTCTGACACCCTGGGTTCGTACATGCACTATATTAGTATCCACTCACCACTTTGATGGAGCTAGGTTTGTATTATACCCACTTTATCTAGTCCTGGAAAAATACACTACATTGTCAAAAGTATTAGGACACCTGCCTTTACAGGCACATCAACTTTGATGGCATCCCAGTCTTAGTCCGTAGGGTTCAATATTGAGTTGGCCCACCCTTTGCAGCTATAACAGCTTCAACTCTTCTGGGAAGGCCGTCCACAAGGTTTAGGAGTTTGTCTATGGGAATGTTTGATCATTCTTCCAATAGCGCCTCTGTGAGGTCAGGCACTTATGTTTGATGATCAGGCCTGGCTTGCAGTCTCTGCTCTAATTCATCCTAAATCTGTTCTATCGGGTTGAGGTCAGGATTCCTCCACCCCAAACTCACTCATCCATGTCTTTATGGACCTTGCTTTGACCATTCTTCCACAAGCGCATTTGTGAGGTCAGGCACTGATGTTGGAGGAGAAGTCTCCACTTTAATACATTCCAAAGGTGTTTTATCGGGTTGAGGTCAGGACTCTGTTTAGGCCAGTCAAGTTTCTCCACCCCAAACTCGCTCATCCATGTCTTTATGATCCTTGCTTTGTGCACTGGTCCAAATCATTTGCTGGAGGGGGGATTATGGTGTGGGGTTGTTCTTCAGGGGTTGGGCTTGGCCCCTTAGTTCCAGTGAAGGGAACTCTAATGCCCTGTACACACGGTCGGACATTGATCGGACATTCCGACAACAAAATCCATGGATTTTTTCCGACGGATGTTGGCTCGAACTTGCCTTGCATACACACGGTCACACAAAGTTGTCGGAAAATCCGATCGTTATGAACGTGGTGACGTAAAACACGTACGTCAGGACTATAAACGGGGCAGTAGCCAATAGCTTTAGTTTCTTAATGTATTCTGAGCATGCGTGGCACTTTGTGCGTGGGATTTGTGTACACACGATCGGAATTTCCGACAACGGATTTTGTGGTCGGAAAATTTTATAGCCTGCGCTCAAACTTTGTGTGTCGGAAAATGTGTGATGGAGCCTACACGCGGTCGGAATTTCCGGCAACAAGGTCCTATCACACATTTTCCATCGGAAAATCCAACCGTGTGTACAGGGCATTAAGGTGTCAGAATACCAAGACATTTTGGACAATTTCATGCTCCAAACTTTGTGGGAACAGTTTGGGGATGGCCCCTTCCTGTTCCAACATGACTGCGGGTCAGTGTACAAATCAAGGTCCATAAAGACATGGATGAGTGTGTTTGGGGTGGAGGAACTTGGCTGGCATGGCCTTGACAGTCCTGACCTCAACCCGATAGAACACCTTTGGTATGAATTAGAGAGGAGACTGCGAGCCAGGCCTCTTGTCCAATATCAGTACCTGACCTCACAAATGTGCTTCTGGAAGAATGATCAAACATTCCCATAGACACACTCCTAAACATTGTGGTCGGCCTTCCCAGAAGAGTTGAAGCTCTTATAGCTGCAAAGGGTGGGCCAGCTCATTATTGAACCCTACAGACTAAGACTGGGATGTCATTAAAGTTCATGTGCGTGTAAACACAGATGTCCCAATACTTTTGGTAATATAGTGTATATGCGGTGGTAGGGTCAGCGTCCTCCATCAGTGCCCCCCAGAACTGTGTCCGAGCTGTCAGCTACTAATATTCGGAAACTGGTAGGACCGGCCCCAGATGACGTTGACACTGTGCAGCCAATCACAATGCTGCAAGACCAGGAGCCTCTGCTATCACCCTAGGGCCCATTTTTAGGCATAAATATTTCCTTTTCATTTGTTTCTTTATGCAGGCGTTCGCCTTCAAACAACAGCCATGGCAGCGCCGTTACATTTTGCAACTTTCCTACAGAATGTGCCATTTCCTTTCCATCATTTGCGACAGCCACGATCCTTCACAAAATTCACAGCGTGATCATTATTTGTTTTCATCTTTTTTTTTTTTCTTTCTTAATTTGCTCTGCGCTCTTCCATCTGGGGAGCAGCTGAGATGAAAATGCAATGAGAGGCGAAGTTTGCAAAAAACAAAATTCAGTTTGGAAAAATAATAAAAAAACCAAACAAATTGAAGCAATAACCGGGGCTCCCTACCTGTGATAGGTTCTATAAAAATAAAGAACGTATCACGATAAAAAAATAATAGAACGGCGTGGTCATTGGATAATAAATCCACATTACATACTGTAAGAATAAATGGCTGTATTAAACCCCAGCAATGTTCCTTCATGGGGAGATCACGGTGTGAGGATGGCGCTTAAATGGAGGAAGGAATGAACACTTTGGTGGATATATTGTCAGTTTTTCTTTTTTTTTTTTTTTTCCTGCAAACACAAACTTCCCTCCTTGTCACGCTGAAGTGTCTTCATAAAGGAAATATAGACGCATGCGGAGCCTACTCAATGGCACAAAGAATTGTCACTCTGTCTGAATTGTTTCGACAATATGTTGTATACATAAAAAAAAATATAGACATAGCGCTCATTCTCCATAGCTCACAAAAAAAGCTTAACTAGTTAAGGACCGGGCCTATTATTCAGACTCGGTGTTTACAAGTTAAAATCTTTTTTTTTTTTTTTTTTTTTTTATTTATTTGTATTTATTTATGCATTTATTTATCTGTTAGAAAATTACTTAGAACCCCCCAAACATTATATATATATTTTTTTAAACACCTACATTTTTTTAACACCCTAGAGAATAAAATGGCAGTCATTGCAATACTTTATATCACACCGTATTTGCGCAGCGGTCTTACAAGCGCATTTTTTTGGCGGGGCAAAAAATACTCTTTTTTGAGTTTTTTCAAATAATAAGACAACAGTAAAGATAGCCATTTTTTTTTTTTATTGTGAAAGATAATGTTACACCAAGTAAATTAAAACAAAAAAAAGATATCGCGCTAATAAATCACCCACCCTAAAAAAGCTGCAACTAGAAAGTGAGATATAACCAAATAAAATTATTCAAAAATAAAGCAGCGCTGTGAAAACCTAAAAACTATTACATATAAATAGTGACACACATGTGATAGTGAGACCTATATGTGTGATAGGTAAATAATTAGATAATTGTCGCTCCACAACTGATTAGCTGGGTAACATATAAGTGTAAATAAAAAATACATAAGGGAAAAGTCCACAAGTGAAAAAATATGTATGAAAGATGTCAATCCACAAGTCCCCAAGGAATTTACAAAACGATCCAAGTGGAACAGTGCACCTCCACCATAAGAATTAAAGGCTTACCAGAGGCAAACTATAGCAGGCCTGCGGCTATAACCCCGCCAGGGTCCTTGGTCCAAGGAAGTGGCAGCAACACATCAAATGGTCCAGGAGGGTAAGCCACAACAGATCGACAGGTAGATGCTCACGGATACTCAAAGTCCGGATTGGTCAGTGAGTTACCAAAAAGTGAGAAAAGGAGCTCACTTGGTGTAAAACCATAACACATTCCAGTTTATTAAAACAAATATTGCACTTACATGGTATAAAACATCGTAAGACAATAAGAGAAAGCCGGCTGGCAAAACAAACGAACACCCGTCCACGAATGAGGGCAGTGAGATGGCGTCAGTACGTCCAACCTCCCGACACATGTTTCGTCATACAAAGACGTCGTCTTGGGGAGCGGGCGATGCACTGACGCATCACATTATATATGGAAAGCAGGAGAACCAAGCCTCGGTTTGAGTCGCGGAACCGGAAGCAAGTAAATTGATACCCAACATGTCACGCTTCAAAATTGCGCCCGCTCGTGGAATGGCGACAAACTTTGACCCTTAAAAAATCTCCATTGGCAGTGTTTAAAAATGTCTACGGATTACCAGTTTTGAGTTACAGAGGAGGTCTAGTGCTAGAATTATTGCTCTCGCTCTAACGGTCGGGCTGATACCTCACATGTGTGATTTGAACACCCTTTTCATATGCGGGTGCGACTTACGTATGTGTTCGCTTCTGCACACGAGCTCTGCTTTAAATAAAATGTTTTTCTTATTTATTTTACTTTTTATTTTTTTTATTTTTACACTGTTCTTAAAAAAAATAGAAATAACTTGGGTCACTTTTATTCCTATTACATGGAATGTAAACATCCCTTGTAATAGAAAAAAAGCATGACAGGACCTCTTAAATGTAAGATCTGGGGTCAAGAAGACCTCCCATCTCACATTTACACTTAAACACAATAAAAAAATTAAAATAAAATAAATGTCTTTTTTTTTTTTTTGCAAAAAAAAAAAAAAATCCCCTTTAACCACTTTAGCCCTGGAAGATATGGCTGCTGAATGACCAGGCCATTTTTTGTGATTTGGCACTGCGTCGCTTTAACTGACAATTGCGCGGTCATGCGATGCTGCACCCAAACAAAGTTGACATCCTTTTTTTCCCATAGAGCTTTTGGTGGTATTTAATCACCTCTGCAGTTTTTATGTTTTGTGCTATAAACAAAAAAAGAGCGACAATTTTGAAAAAAAAACACAATATTTTACTTTTTACTATAATAAATATCCCTATTTTTTTTTCCCAGTTTGGCCGATATGTATTGTTCTACATATTTTTGGTTAAAAAAAAATTGCAATAAGCGTATATTGATTGGTTAGCAGAAAAGTTATAGCATCTACAAAATAGGGGATAGATTTATAGCATTTTTATTATATATATATTTTTTTTTACTAGTAATGGCGGCGATCTGCAATTTTTATCGGGACTGCGACATTATGGCGGACACATCGGACACCGTTGACACATTTTTGGGACAATTGGGATTTATACAGCGATCAGTGCTATAAAAATGCACTGATTACTGTAAAAATGTCACTGGCAGGGAAGGGATTAACACTAGGGGGCGATCAAGAGGTTAAATGTGTTCCCTGACTGTGTGTTCTAACTGTAGGGGGAGGGGACTGACTAGAAGAAATGACAAATCGTGGTTCCCAGCTATTAGGAACACACAATCTGTCCCTCCCCACAGAGCAGAACAGGGATTTGTGTGTTTACATACACACTTCCGTGTTCTGTCCCTCGTGCCCACGAGCATCGGCACCCCCACAGTGCAGCGGCGCATGCGCGCCCCTGCTATCCCGATCCCACAAGCCGACGTATAGCTACGACGGCTCGTAGGATCATGCCGACCTGCCGCAGTAAAATGACGGCGGCTGGTCGGCAAGCGGTTAAGACCATTGGGCGGAAGAGACGTTTGACGTCGCTTCTGCCATCCAATGGTATGGAGCTAAGTGGGGGCCATCATTCCCTCACTCGGAATCCAGCCTCACAGGGAAAAGGACGCGATCGTCTCCACCGCTACCGACAGCTCTGGTAAGCTGCGGGGACGACCGAAGCCCGATGGGGAGGCACCTCTCCCGCCCCTGATAAAAGTGATCTTGCGGCGCATCCGCCGCAGAGACCACTTTTATCTGAAAGAGGTCCTCCCACCATTGAAGAGGAATCTGGGGTTATGGCAGCTATCTGCTGCCATAACAATGGTATTCCACTTCAAACAGCCGCCATATAATGACTGCGGGCGGTCTGCAAGTGGTTAAATTTCTGAATTTAACCACTTTCATACCGGGCCTATTCTGACACTCCTCTCCTACATGTAAAAATCATCATTTTTTTGCTAGAATATTACTCAGAACCCCCAAACATTCTGTTTTTTTTTAAAGCAGAGACCCTAGGGAATAAAATGGTGGTCCTCACAACTTTTTACGTCAAAATTGCGCAGCAATTTTTCGATAGCTTTTTTTTTTTTGGGAGATAAAAACAGCTTCATGAATTGAAAAAAAATATAAAACACTAAAGTTAGCCCAATTGTTGTGTATAATGTGAATGATGATGTTACGCCAAGTAAATAGATACGTAACATGTCCTTGCCCCAGAAGAAGTCCTTTTGTTGACGAAACTGGTCGGGCTGAGCTGTATTTTCCTGCATTTCCTGCATCCTGCAGTCCCGTCACCACCAGGACTCACCCTTGTTGGGACCCACATGCCTATACTTACCACTTAAATGTGAGTTAATAACCTTATGTATTATTAAAGCTTTAGAAAGGTCTACACTCAGAGCCGCCTCTCTCCTTGTCTCTTGCAGTGCTTTGGAACCTGGTTTCTGTTCCTATATGATGGCAGCCTTGAGTGCTCTGAACTTTTTATTCCCTATATGCTATTAATTACCTATATGGACTAAAATGAGACTGTGCATCTTAGACTTTTTTGCAATTGGGATACTTATGGTTCTAAGAATTTTGCCCCTTTACTTATATATATTTTTTTAAAAGCTGTCCAAACCTGCCTGGCCCTAGGTGAAAAAGTAATTGCCCTCTGAACCTAATAACTGCTTGTGCCACCCTTGGCGGTGACAACTGCAATCAAGCGTTTGCAATAACTGGCATTGAGTCTTTCACATTGCTGTGGAGCAATTTTGGCCCACTCTTCTTTGTAGAATTGTTTTAATTCAGCCACATTGGAGGGTTTTCCAGCATGAACGGCCCGTGTAAGGTCATGATACAGCATCTCAATTTGGATTTAAGTCTGGGCTTTGACTAGGCCACTCCAAAAACTTAAATTTTGTTTTGTTTTTTGAGCCATTTAGAGGTGGACTTGCTGTTGTGTTTCGGATCATTGTCCTGCTGCATAACCCAAGTGTGGTGCTTGAGCTTGAGGTCAGGAACTGATGGCCGGACATTCTCCTTTAGGAGTTTCTGGTAGAGAGCAGAATTCGTGGTTCCATCAATTATGGCAAGGTCTTGACCCAGCCCCAGACCATCAAACTATCACCGCCATATGTGACTGTTGGTATGATATTCTTTTTATGAGATGCTATGTTAGTTTTATGTCAGATGTAACGGGACGCACACCTTCCATAAAGTTCAACTTTTGTCTCATCAGTCCACAGAATATTTTTTCTAAATTCTTGGGGATAATCAAGATGTTTTTGGCAAATGTGAGACTAGATTTTGTGTTCTTTTTGGTCAGCAGTGGCTTTGGCCTTGGAACTCTCCTATGGATGCCATTTTTGACCCAGTCTCTTTCTTATTGTTGAATCATGAACACTGATCTTACCTGATGTTGGTCTGGGTTCTTTTATGACCTCCTGGTGAGTCGTCGTGGAGTAATTTTGGTAGCAGTGGTGGCCCATCCATTAGGGGTACGCGTGCCGCCTCCCCATCCATGTGTCTGACCCCCTGATCTACATGCAGGGCGTCGGACACATGGATTCCAATGTGGGGGGGGGTTTAAGCATGTGATTACAGCCATGGGCTCTAATAGGCTTCAAAAAAGGGTGAGCTTGGGGCGCAGAGCACTGCGCTCCGAGCCCACCCAGTTGTGTGAGAATAGCGAATGAATATTGGCTATTCTCACACTGATCCTCGTGCAGGCAAATCAGAAAGCGGATTCTAAAACCCATCACCAGATTGGCTGAAAGGATTGGTGGACACCTAGGAGGAGGAGGGAGGAGATGCACGCCGGAAGCCGCAGCAATGCACAGGAGGAGGAGGATTCGTGATGGAAGCTGCCTCCCGTAGGAGCCTTGCCCGCACCAGTGCACAAAGCAAGGTCCATAAAGACATGGATGAGTGAGTTTGGGGTGGAGGAGTCCTGACCTCAACCCGATAGAACAGATTTAGGATGAATTTGAGTGCAGACTGCAAGCCAGGTCTTCTCGTCCAACATCAGTGCCTGACCTCACAAAGGCGCTTCTGGAAGAATGGTCAAACATTCCCGTAGACACACTCCTAAACCTTGTGGACAGCCTTCCCAGAAGAGTTGAAGCTGTTATAGCTGTAAAGGGTGGACCAACTCAATATTGAACCCTACGGACTAAGACTGGGATGCCATTAAAGTTCATGTGTGTGAAAAGGCAGGAGTCCCAATACTTTTGGCAATATGTGGCATGTGGAAAGACACATATGGGAAGAGAGAGTGGTGCTGCGCACCCCAAATAGTACAATGTGGGAAAGTTCCCCCAGAGGGTTTTTTTTTTAGCAGCGAGGTAAATAGATTATAAAGAGTAAATGGATTTTGAAAAATACATTCTTTATTGAAAAATCAGCGTACAATATTCTCATGGCAGTTAAAATATGAGCTCTGGTAGGAGAATAAAACCATTCCAAGTACAAAAAATGCAAACACAAAATTTTACACAACATTACATGACAGAATGTCTATTGTATAAAAATGACTGACGCGTTTCGGCCCATGCAATTGGGGTCTTCTTCAGAGGATTGGCCTTCCCAGAAGAGTTGAAGCTGTTATAGCTGCAAAGGGTGGGCCAACTCAATATTGAACCCTACGGACTAAGACTGGGATGCCATTAAAGTTCATGTGTGTGAAAAGGCAGGTGTCCCAATACTTTTTATAGTGTATGTGGGTAGGAACCAGTCTAAACAGAGCTGAGGGGGCAGGGGGCATACATTGAAATCTTTGCTTTGGGTATTAGTGAACCATGTCCCAGCATTTTAAGTTCAGTTCTAGAAGTTTCAGACAACAACAGAAATATACAAAATCTGTAAAATATAAAAAAAAATGTAAAAATCTGTGAAAAATAACATTGTAAAGAAGCAAACCAAAGCTGCCAGTAAATATACTTTTGAAATATACGGAGTCTTTAAATTTACATTTTGTCTGTTTGCAATTTTTTTTCCTGTACAAATTGCCTTCATTTCTTGTTTTCTTTTCTTTCCTTAGCTGTGGTTTTTTTTCTGAAGTTGGCAAATATTGAAATAAAATAAAATTGCTGAATTATTCAAACATGCTGGGTGCTGTGTGTGACTCTGAAAAGTTGAAGACTATTGTGTGTGATTTAACATCTAAACTTCGGCTAAAATACCGCTATTGTAAAGGTAATTTAGGACGGTAATTTATGGCGCTCAGAAATGGTGGGCCTGCGAAGTATTCATCAGTTTTTTGTGCAGTTATGATGTCTTTTTATTCTTGTGAATGTGCATCTGAATATATACTGTTTGTATGTCTACTTTTATAAAATAGAAATAAATTAAAGAAAAACCTTTTCCAAAACTCAAAAGAATACCAATAAATAAAGCAATTACGTTACCTCCTAAACTCGTATGCCCCTCTATGTGATTGTGTTGAATATCATGGCTTCTTATTGAGTATTATGTAGATTGGTGGTCTCCAAACCACAGCCCTTTGCTTGAAATTATCCAGCCCTTGGGGCACAATTCCTCCCACTGATACCAATGATGGGGCACTATTCATCCTACTGATACCAATGATGGGGAACTATTCCTCCCACTGATACCAAGGATGGTGCACTATTCCTCCCACTGATACCAATGATGGGGCACTATTCCTCCCACGGATACCAATGATGGGGCACTATTCCTCCCACTAATATCAATGATGGGGCACTATTCCTCCCACTGATACCAATGATGGGGCACTATTCCTCCCACTGATACCAATGATGGGGCACTATTCCTCCCACTGATACCAATGATGGGGCACTATTCCTTCCACTAACACCAATGATGGGGCACTATTCCTCCCACTGATACCAATGATGGGGCACTATTCCTCCCACTAAAACCAATGATGGGGCACTATTCCTTCCACTGACACCAATGATGGGGCACTATTCCTCCCACTGACACCAATGATGGGGCACTATTCCTCCCACTGATACCATTGATGGAGCACTATTCCTCCCACGAAAAACAATGATGGGGCACTATTCCTCCCACTGACACTGACAATGAGGTACCACTACTTCCAATGACACCAACAGTGGGGCACTACTCCTCCCACTGACACCAATGATGGGGCACTATTCCTCCTCCCACTGACACTAATGATGGGGCAGTCAGTCCAAACACTCAAGTGATCCCTAGTAGTCTTCATCAGAAGCCTGTTTGACAGAATGAAAACACAAGAGCACAACTGGGAGCCAAGTACAGAGTGTTCTCCAGACTGGTCTCCAGACTGGGTTGGATGTTGCTCTTTGCTTGCCTTTCTCAGACACTCTTCCTCACACTGGTATGAGGTTCTATTTCTCCAACCAATACCACCAACGGGGCACTATTCCTTCCACTGACACCAATGATGGGGCACTATTCCTTCCACTGACATCAACGACTAAAGTGTTTGTAAAGTCACATTGTGACTTTACATGTATCCCCTCCGGATCATGCTGCCAAATAATAACTACACTGTGTGTGTTTTTCTAAATGAAAAGGCTAAATACCTTTTTCTCACACCGCAGCGGTGTGGTCACGTGATCCCCCCTCTGCTCTTCTCCCCTGATCTATCAAGAGGAGCGGGATGGGCCGAGGTTCCCCTGTGATGTCACCCAGCCAGCAGAGGGGGATCACGTGACTACACAGCGGCAATTTGGGAAAAGGTATTTAGCCTTTTCATTTTTTAAAAAGCACACACACTGTAGTTATTGGCAGCGTAATCAGGAGGGGATACATGTATATTTGCTTCATATTGGAGCTGAATAGCAGCAGCAGGAGGGGGGGGGGTCGGCGAAGGGAGTCACTCTCACACTGACAGGCAGGGAGGGAGGGGGAGAGGTCCAAAGCAGAGAGCGGGCTGACAGAGGCACGTAACCTGAACAGCAACCATGATTAAATATGTGGAGAACGAAAACAATTTGTTTCGTTTTGATTCGTTATTTACATAAATTTGTTTCTTTAAATTCATTTAATCTGTTAGGTTCATTTTCGGAATTTGTTTAGTTTATTCGTATTCGAATCGATTGGAATTTTCCGAATTCCAATCGATTTGAATGTTCCCTATTTGAATTCCAAAATAATGTTTTTGTTCCAAAATAATGGATGATGGTTATATTCTTTGTATTCCATTCTATGCTATTGTTTTTTCTATTCTATTCTTTTATTTTCTATTCGAATCCAAATTTATTCTATACAAAATTACAATTTTCGGAAAACGATTATATTGTTACTGTATATACTTTCTTTTCTATTCTTTTCTATTTTTTATTCTATTCTATTATTTTTTTCTATTCTATGCTATTATTTTCTGTTCTATTCTTTTCTATTCAAATCTGAATTTATTCTATTCGAAATTCAAAGATGGTTATATTCTTTCTATTCTATTCTATTCTGTTGTTTTTTTCTATACTATTATATTATTTTCTGTTCTATTATAATCTATTCTTTTCTATTCTATTCTAATTTGAATTGATTCTATTAAAATTTTGGGAAATGGTTATATTCTTTCTATTCTATTGTTTTTTTAATTCTATTCTTTTCTTTTTTTATTCTATTCTTTTCTTTTTCTTTTAATCTTATGTAATCAAATTCAAATGTATTCTATTTGAAATTCGAATTTTAGAAGATGGTTATATTCTTTCTATTTTATTCTATTCTATTTGTTTATATTCTATTTTATTCTTTTCTACTCTGTTCTGTTCTTTTATTCACTATTCTATTTTGTTCTGTTTTACTCTATTATATTCTATTCCTTTATTTTCTGTTATATTATTTTCTATTCTATTCTATTTTTTTCTATTCAATTCCTTTATTTTCTATTCAATTTTTTCTATTCTATACCTTTATTTACTATTCTATTTTATTCTCTTTGGAAATTGGAAAACAAATTGAAAACTATTTAAATTAGAAAATTATTTGATCACAAGAACTTTTCAAATTTGAATTTGAAAACTATTTAAATGTGAATTTGAAAACTATTTAATTTCGAAAAACTATTCAAAATTGATTGGAAAATATTCGAATCGATTCAAATTTCATCCAAAGTTTTTTTTCGTTATTTCGGATTTGTTTAAATTTGTTACTATTGTAATCCAGAAATTCAGATTTCCGAATTACAATCCGAATTTCCGAAAAATTAAAAATGTGTCTGAATTTCATGTCTAGCTATGAATACCGTGGTCTTCACAGACAGTGGGACACAGGAACAGGAAGAGACAACATCAACAATGATGGGACATTATATCTCCTAACCATACCATCGATGGGGCACTTATTCTCCCACTGACACTAATGAAGGGGCAGTATTTCTTCCACTGACACCAACGATATGGCACTATTCTTCCCAATAACACCAATGATGGGGCACTATTCCTCCCAATGACACTAATGAATGGGGCAGTATTTCTTCAATGACACCAATGATGGGGCACCAATTCTCCTCCTACTAACTACATGTGATTTTTAGTTACTCCCACTGATCACCAAGATTGAGGCATTGGTTACTCCCACTGACTTTGGGGCATTTTTCGCACCCGCTGGATACAGCCCGGCCCCCCTAAAATCTGAAGAACAGTAAACTGGCCCCTTCTTTAGAAAGTTTGAAGACCCCTGGTCTAATCTCAAAGAATGTCATTTGTCTGTTGAATAGGCATCATGCAACCTGGAAGATTGAAGATATCCAGTAGAGAATCTGACAAAAGCTGCTTTTTTATTTTTAAACCATTTTAAGGACCGTCATGACATCACCACATGACCACCAAGCCTGAGCTACTGGTTACTCCCACTGATGTTGGGGCATTTTTTGCGCCCACTGGCCACAGCCCAGCCCCCCTAAAATCTGAAGAACAGTAAACTGGCCGTTTCTTTAGAAAGTGATCTAAAGGATGTAATTATGTTCCTGGTTGAATAGGCATTATGCAACCTGGATGACTGAGGACATCCAGGAGAGAGTCCAATGAAAGCTGCTATTTTATTTTTAAACCAATCCGAAGGACCATCACGACATTACCACATGACCACCAAGCCTGAGGTATTGGTTACTCCCACTGATGTTGTGGCATTTTTTGCACCCACTGGACACATTCCATCTACCCTAAAATCTGAAGAACAGTAAACTGGCCCCTTTTTTAGAAAGTTTGGAGACCCCTGGTCAAATCTCAAAGAGTGTCATTTGTCTTCCCGGTTGAATAGGCATCATGCAACCTGGAAGACTGAGGACCTCCAGGAGAGAGTCCATTGAAAGCTGCTATTTTATTTTTAAACCATCTGAAGGGCCGTCATGACATTACCACATGACCACCAAGCCTGAGGTATAGGTTACTCCCACTGATGTTGTGGCATTTTTTGCACCCACTGGCCACAGTCCAGCCCCCCTAAAATCAGAAGAACAGTAAACTGCTCCCTTCTTTAGAAAGTGTGGAGACCCCTGGTCTAATCTCAAAGAGTGTCATTTGTCTTCCCGGTTGAATAGGCATCATGCAACCTGGAAGACTGAGGACCTCCAGGAGAGAGTCCAATGAAAGCTTCTATTTTATTTTTAAACCATCTGAAGGACCGTCATGACATCACTCGGTGTTGAGGAGCGATAACCTCTCTAGAAAGAGCACAAAAATGTGCAAACCATTGAATGTGTACCTTCACCCAGAAACAATCCTTTAACTCCCCATTGTGTGACTCCGCTGAATACAAAACATCAGCGGGTGTCAAGTGTCAACAGACTCTCGTCATGTAATTTCCTTGAGTGCCATGAGACAGCACTGTTAATTAAACATTTCCTATTGTTTGCAGAAACACCAGCATTTTCCCGGAAAACAGAGGCCAATGACGGACTCATTTATCACCAAGACCGTTGGAACCCAGAAAAAAAAGGAAAAAAAAAAAAAGAACCCTCAGAACTGCTGATGTAACCTTTTTTTTTTTTCAATGCTTTTTCACATTTCTTAGCAGAGAAAAAAAAAGTTGACCGTGAAATGTTTGCCATTGTCTGGACACTTGTGCGCAATCAATAAACCGATAAATAGCTTTCAAGCAGAAGGGTTCTACAGTTAAATGTACCTAGTGTTGTTCCATAAGGCACCTTGCTAACATGAAAGTGTTTACTGTATCATCCAGCTTCGCTAGAATGAAGTCAAAATGTTCAGCCAACCATAACGGGAGATGGCTCGCTTCGAGAGGCTTGTCCAAGGAGCTCAGAAAGTGCTTTCTAAAAATACTCCGCCGCAATGTACCCAGCTACTGGCGGTAACAAAGGGATTTTTTTACGCGATTATTTATTTTTTATTCCGACGATGAGATAGCTGGATGTAAGCTACGTTAAAGAAAAGCTCTTCTTTGTTTGGCGCAATGAAGGTGGTGGCGGGAGGAGAGGGCGGGTAATGTCAGTTTAAAACCTAACTACAGCCGAAATCTCTTATTTAATTTGATAAATGACCATTTCTTTGCGTTTTTTATATTTATGATTGATAAGTTGGTAGATCACTGGACCCAAAACAAGAGGAATAATAAGACCTTATAACCACTTGACCTCTGGAAAGGTTTTACCCCCTTCATGACCGGGTGCGTTTTTTTGCTATTTTTTTTGTGCTTTAACTGGCAATTGCTCAGTCATGCAACACTACTGTACCCAAATTAAATTTATAAAAAAATTTCCACACAAATTGAGCTTCCTTTTGGTGGTATTTGATCACCTCTGGGTTTTTTTTTTTATTCCAAAAGCTTTATTTGAAATATACCAATGCAACCAAATGCACATATGGTGGAAATATAAATAAAGTGATATACACTATATTGCCAAAAGTATTGGGACGCCTGCCTTTACACGCACATGAACTTTAATGGCATACCAGTCTTAGTCTGTAGGATTCAATATTGAGTTGGCCCACCCTTTGCAGCTATAACAGCTTCAACTCTTCTGGGAAGGCTGTCCACAAGGTTTAGGAGTGTGTCTATGGGAATGCTTGACCATTCTCCCAGAAGCGCATTTGTGAGGTCAGGCACTGATGTTGGACGGGAAAGACCTGGCTCGCAGTCTCCGCTCTAATTCATTCCAAAGGTGTTATATCGGTTTGAGGTCAGGACTTTGTGCAGGTCAGTCAAGTTCCTCCACCCCAAACTCACTCATCCATGTCTTTATGGACCTTGCTTTGTGCACTGGCGTGCAGTCATGTTGGAACAGGAAGGGGGGCCATCCCCAAACTGTTCCCACAAAGTTGGGAGCATGAAATTGTCCAAAATGTTTTGGTATGCTGACGCCTTAAGAATTCCCTTCACTGGAACTAAGGGGCCAAACCCAACACCTGAAGAACAACCCCCACACAATAATAACGCCTCCACCAAATGATTTGGACCAGTGCACAAAGCAAGCAGAAAGGAGGCTTCCATCATGACAAGTATGGAGTGTGGTGGTCCCATCCCTAACATATAAACCACAGAAAAAAATGTAACCCCCTTAGATTGGGACTTTAATAGACCACCAACTCTTGAGATAAAAGATGTATATTTTATTAATGTACTTTAAAAATGGACGTGAAGACGTCTATAACATACAAAAAAAGAAAGTTCATTCCATACAACATTGATACTAGATCAGAACAAAAATGATACAAATATGATAATAAATGTGCTCTCCTGGGGTTGAGTACCCTGATACCAGACGCGTTTCCGGTATTCTGATACCTTCATCAGGGGTTTGAGAGTTGCAAGTATTATGTGTATGGATTCGGTGGAATGACTTTGTGTTCAGGCAGCACCTATAACCCCCAAGGTTCAATAACGTGTTTATTCATGAATGCCAAACCCAGGACCCGGGTTTGTTAAATGAGCCGGAGTGGGATAAGTATCCATTTAAACCTATATTTAGCTGGCTGCATGCTGGGTGGATAAATATCCAACTAGGTCCCACCGTGACCGGTTCCTGGGATAGACCCTTGGTATGTCTGAATCCTATGGGGGGTGCCTTCAGCTGGTGGTGTTTCAGTGCACAAAGCAAGGTCCATAAAGACATGGATAAGTGAGTTTGGGGTGGAGGAACTTGACTGACCTGCACAGAGTCCTGACCTCAAGCCGAGAGAACACCTTTGGGATGAATTCGATTGGAGACTGTGAGCAAGACCTTCTCGTCCACATTAGTGCCTGACCTCACAAATGCACTTATGGAAGAATGGTTAAACATTCCCATAGACACGTTCCTAAACCTTGTGGACAGCCTATGTACTATGACTAAGCACTGTTAAGTGTTAAGCGCGTCAGTTCGTTTGTCCCATTTTTTGCTGTGGCTTGTATCTGTTGGACTTTTTACAAATAAAGGCTATATTCCGGAATGCAGCTGTCCAGAACTTCCTTTTTGCCTCATGTTGCTATATGCTTAGCCAGCACCTGGCGTTCCACTTCTGAGGAGAGTCTTATATCCACATTTCCACCTGGAGCGGTGATCCTCTTTCCTTCCCCTTGTGGACAGCCTTCCCAGAAGAGTTGAAGCTGTTATAGCTGCAAAAGGGTGGGCCAACTCAATATTGAACCCTACGGACTAGCTGGTTATGGCCAGCACGTCTTCCTTTCAGGTGACCTCTACCATATGGGGGTCTTCCCGATTCAGTGGGTCAGGTCAACCATGCATTGTTTCACTTTGTTGACCATTATTCCCACTTAACCCTTCTTTGGACCTTGGAAGTTGCTAATTCTAATACATAGACAGTCATTACTACTGGTATATAATTTACATCTCATGATACCTCTTTTTGGTTATATAATTTTCTGTTCACCTTCTTGTAACCAGATGGAAACCCTATGTTATAAGATGCCAAAAACGTTAATGTGGGTGTAAAGGCAGGTGTCCCAATAAATTTGGTAACGTTTGGTTTCCATCTGGTGACAAGAAGGTGAACAGAAAATGATATAACCAAAAAGAGGTATCATGAGATGTAAATTATATCCCATATTGAAAATGAAGAGTTTACAGAAGTGGCGAAAATTCTCTTATGACAGAATAAAAATGGGAAGTGATGTAATGTAGGGTATTTGTGTTGTTTTTTCGAACGGCAACTGTACCGATTAACCTCTTCCCACCCATGCTATAGATGAAAGATGGCTACAGCGGGGGCCTAAATTGCCAGGAGGGCGTCCATGTACGTCCTCCTATGCTCATGCTGCTTGCGCACCCCCTGTGGCATGTGGGTGGCGCACTCTGTGATCAGCGAGTCTATGAGACTCGGGTGATCACAGATCGGAGTAAGGGGTCGATCCCGACCCCTTACCATGTGATCAGCTGTCAGCCAATGACAGCTGATCATGTGATGTAAACAGAAGCTGGTAATCTGATAGCGTAAGAAGAAAAAAAAAGTAGATTACCGGCTTGTGTAAACGGGACATTGGTCCCACACATGGAGAGCCACTGCCGCCTCATCAGTGCCCACCATTGCCATCTACCAGTTTCCACCAGTGCCTATAAGTACTGCTAAGCAGTGCCCACCAGTGCCACCTACCAGTGGCCACCTACCACCTATAACTGCCCCCCAGTGCTGCCAATCAGTGCCCACCAGTGCCACCTAACAGTGCTGCCTATCAGTTTCACCTACCAGTGCCTATCAGTTCCCATCAGTGCCCCCTATCAGTGCCACCTATTAGTGCCACCTATTAGTGCCCATCAGTGCCACCTATCAGTGCAGCCTCATCAGTGCCTCCTGATCGGTGCCCACCAGTGCCACCTCATCTGTGCCCATCAGTGCCACCTATCAGTGTCCATCAGTGCCATCTTATCAGTGCCTATCAGTGCAGCCTATCAGTGCCCATCAGTGCAGCCTCATCAGCGCACATCAATGATGAAAATTCACCTGAGAAAAATTACCTGTTTGCAAAATTTTACAACAAACTATGAAAACAGTTTTTTGTTTTTCTCAAAACTTTCTGTCTTTGTTTGTTTAGCAAAAAAAAAAAAAAAAACCCCAGTGGTGATAAATAGCACCAAAAGAAAGCCCTTTTTGTGTGAAAAAAATGATAAAAATTTCATATGGATACAGCGTTGCATGATGGCGCAATTGTCATTCAAAGTGCGTCAGCGCTGAAAGTTGAAAATTGGTCTGGGCAGGAGGGAGGTTTAAGTGCCCAGTAAGCAAGTGGTTAAATGAAAATCGTACGATCTGGTATTGTATGGAAAAAAAAATTCATGCTTGTTAATTTTCGCATGAATTGTCGTGATCGGCTCTTGATAAAGCTGTGTACTTTTCATATGATTTTCTGATCGTGTGTACGGGCCGTAACAGGTGTGTGCAAGTGTATGTGCGCTGTTTTTACTCACAGATGTGGCTGGAGTCTCGCTTTGCTTTCAGTTCTTAAGGGTAACTGAAAGCAGGGAAAAAATCCAGTCAGAATCTGTCTGTTGTGTTTACAAACACACAGATCTCTGTGCTGAGATTGGCCACAGCCAACCAGCAGGTAAACAGACAAAATCATTGTCCAACGCATGCTTCTAAACCAGGAAGTTGCCCAGAGGGGGGGGGAACCCGCCAGCAGTATAGCATGAGGCAAGCGATTAATCCAAATTTTAGCAAGCCAAGGTGTCCTAAGTGTCCCTGAAGATGTCTAAAAAAATGTGAAAAGGGCGAGAGCGCCAAAGTTACAATGTGAGTCCTTTAAATCTTGATTGAACGTGACAGTTCATGTTCACAAAAAAGCCAACGTATGATGGGGGGGGGCATTGTAAGTGTCAGGGCTGGGCTCAGCCCTTCCTTCTCTGAGCTGGCTGCTCAGCTGTTGGCTAATTGCCAGCTCCTATATCTCCACAGTTACTCAGCTGTTGATGATATCCTGCTCATCAGTCCTGCCTACTTAAGCCATCCAGTCCAGAGGATCTTTGCCTTCGTCTTGGTCAACATCACAGAGACTTTCTCCTGCGTTCCTGTTTAAAGACTGGCTTTGCTGACATCCCTTCTGGCTTCAGATCCTGCTTGCTGTTCCACTACATTGATCCCTGACTTCTGGCTTGGCTGACTATCTATTCCGGTTACTGAACTTTGGCTATGTTTTGACTACGTTTGTTCTTTTTAGTTTTATTATTAATTAATTATTATTTATTATTAAACAAGTGTGATTTAACTGTACTTCTGTCTCGGTCTGATTTCATGGTTTCTGACAGTAAGATGGCCTAGCACATAACATAAAGCACATCCTAAATAATAAATAGTCGTAGGGTTCTATGTACAAAAAAAAATTAGCTGTGCAAAAATATCAATCATTCACACAAAAGACAAGAAGAAAAGAGCCCTCTGCTGTCTGGTAGCTTCACATGGATTCATGGATTTATTGAAGCCAACAGTCATTATGAAGTCCTCACCCTTGGGACCCCCCTGCTAGCGTGTCTTATACATAAGAACTTACTCATAGATGCAGTGAGCAGAAAGGGAGCAGCTTGGCTTGGAGCGGAGGAGATTGCCTTATGCAATCGTTCACACAAAGCTTTGCTTTAACCACTTCAGCCCTGGAAGGATTTACCCCCTTAATGACCAGGCCATTTTTTGCACATCCGAGCCAACCTGCCGCAGTATAATTGGGGCGGCTGGTCGACAAGTGGTTAAGAGCAGGAATAGGCACGGACTAAGGCTGTGGCGGACATTTTCCAAAGTACAGACCTTAGTGAAGGACACGAAGGTGCATTTCAAATTAAAACCATCAAAAAACACTCTGTCTATTAGCAGGGTCCCCCTAGATCCCCCTTTAGAGCAGGCCAGGGTCCCCATATACCCCCCTTTAGTCTTAGCTTTTCACCTATATTCCCTGTGCTACCAGGTTTTCCTGCACCTCCAGGTACTCCATGCTCTCCCTGCAAAGCATATATTTATTTAGCCAACATAAACCCATTCAGAGCAGGCCGAGGTCCCCCATAGATCCCCCTTTAGAGCAGGGTCCACATAGATTCCCTTTTAGAGCAGGGTCCCCATAGATCCCCCTTTAGAGTGGGCCAGGACAGCAGGTCCCCCATAGAATAGACCCCCTTTAGTCAAATTACTCTTACCTTTTCACCTGTATATTCCCTAGGTTTTCCTGCATCACACTCCAGGCTTTCCCCCTGCAAAGAATCTATACAGGCATACTCCAATTTTAAGTACATAATGGGACCAGAGCATGTATGTAAAACAAAAAATTTACTCAAAGTGAAGTAATACATTTTCAATGTATGTAAATACACTAGCTCTATGTGAAATCTTGGTCAGCTTGACATGGCAATGCTCCCGAACCATAAGTGACAGGGACACCAAACTTGGGGAGCATGTTAAGGGGACCCAGGTCTATGCCATGGTAGATTACCTAGGCAAGCTGGCTGACCCCAAAAATCGGATATGTTGTAGACTTGTGTCACCTTTCGGTGCTCCCCAAGTTTGATGTCCCTGTCATTTATGGTTCAGGAGCAGTGTCATGTCAAGCTGACCAATATTTCCCATAGATGTCAATGTTAAAACCTGGGAGCAGTGCCATGTCAAGCTAACCAAGATTTTCCATAGACGCCAACGTTAAAAACTGGGAGCACTGCCACGTCAAGCTGACCGGTGGCCGGGGACCCTGCAATGACCACTGACGGCTACCAGTGTCCGTGCATGGACATCTTGTCAATCCCTGTTCAAGAGCCGTCATACCAGACCCACGGCAGCGTAAGCATTACATTGGCTGCATTCAGCCTGTCTGATGTCAAACCTGAGAGCAAAGAATGCATGTCCTCTGTGAATATGTGTCTATGTCACTGAAATTTCACCTTCCATGGATTTCAATGCATTTGTCTGAAATCTTACCTAAACTTTTGCCACAATCCCAAATTAATTATTTTGTTTTTGACCTCAAAGGACAGGTACATTTTGGCAAAATATTTGCACATTTTCCCCACTCACCACTAATCGTCATTGGCTTTGGTTATATCCTGATAGAATGCTTGGCCTTAGTTGCTATAGCACTGTAACCTTTCAGTACAGAATACTTTGTTTGGTTCCTAAAATTAGTTTTTGCACCCAAACGGGTTACCATATGGATGATGTTTCTCTAGAATGATTTTCTATCTGGGTCTTCAGTTTTAACAATGGCATGTTTATAATTTTGTGTGACTTTACTTGTTTTACATTCTGAAGTGAAGAAGATCATGGCCATTCACATGCAGTGCTGGATTAACTGAATTAAGTAGGCATGTAGGGGGGGGGCGTGTCCTGGACGAGGAACAGGGAAGACGTGCAGACACTGAGCTCTCCATACCCAGCACCAATCTGCCACCATCCACCGCTCATCCTGCCCTGGTGAAGCCCCAGATCGTTTTTCCTGGGGTTTGGACTGCTCCTACCTTGGTCCAGGGGACTATTGTCACTTGTGGCTGGCTGATCCTGGATCTGTGACCGACTCTACAGCGTGGTGGTCCCCGCCATCTTGGGGCCTACAGCCTGCACGGTGCTTCTCCTAATCTACACCGCGATCCGTGGACAGAACGTACACCTCGGCCTTGACGGTGGAACAACCCACCTCCGGAGGACTCTGGGCAGTGTTCCAGCCAGAGGGAGGTGTGAGAGGCTTCCCTTTGTGGTTCTCCCCTGCATCGCGGCCGGCCATTCTGTTGAGGCCTCCGGACTTGGCCTCGGATCTCCTCCTGGATCGATCCGTGGACAGAACGTATCCACGGATCGATCCAGGAGGAGATCCTTCTCGATCCGTGGACAGAACCTACACCTCGGCCTTGACAGTGGAACAACCCACCTCCGGAGGACTCTGGGCAGTGTTCCAGCCAGAGGGAGGTGTGAGAGGCTTCCCTTTGCGGTTCTCCCCTGCATTGCGGCCGGCCATTCTGTTGAGGCCTCCGGACTCGGCCTCGGATCTCCTCCTGGGCCACAGTGAGTAACATCCCCCCACAGCCAACACACCCCGAGGTGTCCGCCCTCCTGAGAAACATTACCCGTTATCAGCTGGGGGTTTTAGGCCTCAGCGGAGCGGATCTCACTAGTCTGGCGGCCGCCCTTCAGGAAAGACCATGGCTTCGGCCTACACCTGGAGGACGGCGGCCATCTTGGTACTCCAAGGACTCCCAGGCACATTTCTTTCACTCTGGACACTCAGCTGGTCATCCTTACACGAAGCTTTTGGGGACCACCTGCCCTAATAATCATCCCCCCACAATAAATATAGGGGTCCACAGAGCTGCTGACCTACGGCCCCACCAAGCTTAACAGAGTCCTTATCCCTGTTATGTCAGTTTTTTTCTAAGTGACTCCTGGGCCCTTGTCTGCCCTCCAAGACCTCCAAAATATTACGTTAGCTATGTTTGGCCCCGGAGGTAAGCCTGCCTGAACACTACACTCCTCAAGCACCTCATGGGCAAAGTTGGCCAGCAGCAGCGGTATATAAGCCACAGTTTGGGCCACGTGAGGGATCAAATATGGAGCGCTTTGTTACTAGGCCACAGCCCACAACCTTGAATCCCTCCGCGAACCCATTCGCCGCGATGGATACATCCCTAGATACGGAAGATACAGAGATTCCTCAATTAGCTAATACCCAAAGCCAAACCCTCAATTCACCACCCCCACATGAGTGTCTTACCCCTGATATCCTGGACGCTAAACTGCAGCTTTTGCTTCAACACATTACGTTTAACGCCTTGACAGAAGTAAGCAAATTGGCTAACGATCTGAGAGGGGAAATAAACCAAATTGGGGAACGTACGGATACTCTCGAAAATAAATTCGATGAGATGGTAAGCTATGTACAGGCTATTGAGGAAGAAAATCACAACCTGCGTCTCTCAGTTACAACTTCAACAAGAGGACTTAGAGAACAGAGAGTGGAGACAAAATTGGCGATTCAGAGGAATCCCGGAAACGGTAGGAGATCCTGACCTGCGTATATATCTCTTGGGTCTTTTTAACACTCTGGCCCCCACACTGGTGGACATAGACTGGCGCCTGGACAGGGCACACCAGTCCTTGGGCCCAAAACCTCCGACTGGAGCTAGGCCCAGGAATGTTATAGTGAAATTTCACTTCTTTGAAAGCAAAGAGGCATTGACCTTGGCCACACGTAATAAATCCCAAATTATGTACAAGGGTGTCAAATTGCAGATTTTTAGCGATCTCTCCCCCATCACTCTTGCCAAACGAAGGAATCTGCGTCCAATCACCTCCCATCTACAACATCATAAGATTCCATACTTCTGGGGTTTCCCCTTCCGCCTTGCCGTCTCAAAGGAAGGTACCCAGTACACCCTACGTGACTTACAAGAAGGCGAGGCCTTCCTGAAAAACCTCGGCTTGCCTCCTCTCCCAGAAGAAGATTTGATCCCTCCTGCCACCCAGGTCCGTTTACCACCAAATACTCCTAGCCGCATCTGGACACCCGTTCAGGGTAAATCCAAGAAGCACCTCTCTACGTCCGCGCTCCTCCAAACAACCACCTTGAATCTTCTGTACAGTTTTTTATTTTTGGATCCTTTTTTTGCTCCCTGTCTTCCGTTTCTTCGTGTTACAGATGAAACGAAGTTTGCTGCTCTGGTTTTATAAAGTTTTGTATCTACCCTGTTTCCTGCTCAGGGCAGAATTCTTTTTACCATCCCATGAGGTACTTTCTTTAGAGGTTCTTACACCTTAGGCAACGACTGCTCCTGTTCTTCAGCTGACTTTCCATTTTTATTGTGAACAGGTCTCCTAATGTCACGTCTATTTTACATGTTATCAAGATCATAAGGTGAGCAGCTGGCCCTTCCCTTTTTTCCTACCCAGAGTCTCCTGATGGAAGTCCATACATGCCCCTACCATGCCTTGGATTATATCCAGGGCTCCCTGAGATACAGTAACATTTCAGGCTTTCGAAAATTTAAGTATTTTGTTTCTTGTTTCTGTTTTGTTTGTTGTTTTTTTTTTTCTCCTTATGTCCATGTTTATAGATCAGCTTTATAGGTTGCAACCACAATGTTTCTGTTTCCTTGCTTTAAAGAGGTTTGAATACAGAGTCTACCTGTTAACACTCGCATGTCGAGGAATTACTGTTAATCATTCCATCCACAGTCAGAATTTTACATACTCCTTTAATGTCGATATTGTATTGCTCTTCTCCCATAATATCTCCACACGAGCCTATCTGAATAGAATACAGTCATGGCCCTGAGGATCATGTCGTATAATGTGAAGGGACTAGGTTCTATTAGTAAAAGCTGGATGGCTCTGAAGGACTTCAGAGCCTCAGACGCAGATGTGATAATGATCCAGGAAACTCACTTCCCGGGCAGGAGGTTCATTTAACTTTGCCTCAAAGTTTTTCCCCACCTCCTTCCTTGCCTCTGACTCCACGGGCAAGGCGGGAGTGGCAATTCTAATTAGGAAGTCATGCCTAGTTAAGGTTAAAAAGTCCCATGCAGACCCTTACGGGAGATTTCTTATTTTAAATTGCGAATATATGTCTACTTCCTTTGCTCTTGTCAATCTCTATGCCCCTAATACAGGCCAGATTGAGTTTCTAAACAAACTTTTTGATACCCCTCAATACTGCACACAAACTTTTATGATCATTGGTGGGGACTTCAATTTGGTTATGTCACCCTCTAGAGACAGACAGACCCTTTTTAGTACTGTACCATCCAAAAAAGTCTCGTCCCAAGCTACTGCTTTTCGTAAATGTATAAGGTCCCATTGATTATTCGACTCATGGAGGATCAAACATCCCTCTGCCAAACAATTCACGTTCTATTCCCCAGCTCATAAAATGTACTCACGCCTTGACCACTTTTTCATCTCAGCCCCACTCCTCTCCTACATGGTCGAGTCTGACATATCCCCCATTACATGGTCAGACCATGCACCCATCATTCTGGATCTAATGCTCTCTCAGGCCTACACCAAATCCTGTCATTGGCGTCTTAATGATCACCTCTTACAGTCTGAGGTATCCCATTCTATTTTGGCAAAAAGTTTAGTAGACTACTTTCAGCTCAACACTGGGTCGGTGTCGAGGGTTTCTACTCTGTGGGAAGCACACAAGGCTGTATTTCGTGGTGCATGTATAGCGGAAAGTTCTCGATTGAAGAGAGATAGAGCTGGACTTTTGCAGTCCTTGACATCCGCTCTGATAGTTGCGGAGAAGAGGCTGTTGTGTGCTCCCACGGCGGAGAAATTACGTAAAGTTACCTTCCTCAGGGAACAAATTAAATCAACACAGCTTGACAAAACAGCCAGATCCCTACTCTGGATGAAGCAGAAATTTTATGAATACTCTAATAAACCCCATAGAATGTTAGTCATTAAATTATGCCCACGACCATTCAGTTCGTTTCCTGACTTTCTTCAACAGGCGGATGGGACTAGAGCTCACTGTCCTCATGAGATGTCCAAAATATTTGGCACATTTTACAGGGACCTCTATAACTGTCTGACCCTGGAGAATCACTTAAATTTCACCCAGGAAAAATTTGAGTCTTTCTTTTCTACCATAAAACTTCCGAAATTATCTGTAGCTGCCTGAACGCAGCCATAACAAAAGAGGAACTTCTGTCCATAAACAAGACTCTCCCATTACATAAATCACCCGGCCCTGACGGCTTACCATACTCTTATTACAAAACCTTTTTTGATATTCTGTCCCCACACACGTTGTCTCTGTATGACTCTCTACTTAAAGGCATCTCCCCACTTGCACACTTTTCTCACTCCTATATCTCAGTTATTCCAAAGCCTGGTAAGGACCCCTCTATTCCGGATAACTATAGACCCATAGCCCTTTTAAATTCGGACTACAAAATATTCACCAAAATACTTGCATCCCGGTTATCCAGGTTTATCCCCAAACTGATACCAAGTGGGCTTTGTCCCCGGCAGACATGCGGGGCATAACACTCGCCGTACGATAGATCTGATAGATCTCCTGGACAGGTCGTCTCGCTCAGCACTGATTCTAAGTTTAGACGCACAGAAGGCCTTTGACAGGCTGAGTTGGCCTTATATGTTTGCCACCTTAAAAAAATATGCGTCCCACGCTGCACGTGGCCAGTGGTCGCGATGTCACGATCGCGGGAAAGAGAGCCAGAACGGGGATCTGTCGATGTAAACAGACAGATGCCCATTCTGAGTGGGGAGAAGAGACAGATCTGCTGTTCCTAGTGATTAGCAACAGTGATCTCTCTCCTCCTCCAGTCAGTCCCCTCCCCCCACAGTTAGAAACACCTCCCTAGGGAACACATTTAACCCCTTGATCGCCCCCTAGTGTTAACCCCTTCCCTGCCAGTGACATTTACACAGTAATCAGTGCATTTTTATAGCACTGATCGCTATATAAATGTCAATGGTCCCAAATTAGTGTCAGAAGTGTCCGATCCGTCTGCCGCAATGTTGCAGTCCCGCTAAAAAACGCAAATTGCTGCCATTACTAGTAAAAAAAAATAACAATAAAAATGCCATAAATCTATCCGCTATTTTGTAAACGCTATAACTTTTGCGCAAACCAATCAATATACACTTATTGCGATTTTTTTTTACCAAAACATGTAGAAGAATACATATTGGTCTAAACTGATGAAGAAATTTGTTTTTTTACATTTTTTTTGGATATTTATTATAGCAAAAAGTTAAAAATATTGTGTTTTTATTTTTTTCAAAACTGTTGCCCTTTTTTTGTTTATAGCGCAGGAAAAAAAAACGCAGAGGTGATCAAATACCACCAAAAGAAAGCTCTATTTGTGGGAAAAAAAGGACGTCAATTTTGTTTAAGTACAGTGTTGCACGACCGCGCAATTGTCAGTTAAAGCGATGCAGTGCCGTATCGCACAAAATGGCCTGGTCATTAAGGGGGGACAGACCCTATAGAGAAAACCCCGTGTTAATGTACCCAATACCAACTTAACCCTTTCATGACTAAGCCTATTTTTGACATATGGTGTTTACAAGCTAAAATTCGTATTTTTTGCTAGAAAATTACTTAGAGCCCCCAAACATTATATATATATATATATATATATATATATATATATATATTAGCAGAGAATCTAGAGAATAAAATGGTGATTGTTGCAATATTTTATGTCATACGGTATTTATGCAGCGTTGTTTTAAACCCAACTTTTTGGGAAAAGGGACACTTTCCTGAATTTTACAAAAACCAAACAGTAAAGTTAGCCCAAATTTTTTGTGTAAAGATGATGTTGCGCCGAGTAAATAGATACCAAACATGTCACGCTTTATAATTGCATGCACTCGTCGAATGGCGACAAACTACGGTACCTAAAAATCTCCATAGGCGGCGCTTTACATTTTTTTACGGTTACCAGATTAGAGTTAAAGAGGTGGTCTAGTGCTAGAATTATTGCTCTCGCTCTGACGATCGTGGTGATACCTCACATGTGTGATTTGAACACCGTTTACATATGCGGGCGCGACTTCCGTATGCGTTTTCTTTGCTGCGTGAGCTCGCGGGGATGGAGGCGCTTTAAAAAATTTTTTTTTTTCTTATTTATTTTATTTATTTTTATATTTATAAATTGTGTTAAAAAAAAAAATGTGATGACATTTATTGCTGTCACAAGGAATGTAATGTAATGTATTTATTTTTATATTTATAAATTGTGTTTAAAAAAAAAAATTTTTTTGATCACTTTTATTGCTGTCACAAGGAATGTAAAGATCCCTTGTGACAGTAATAGGTGGTGACAGGTACTCTGTACGGAGGGATCGGGCGGTCTAAAAGATCCCCGATCCCTCCTTTGCACTTCACAGTATTCAGATCGCCATTTTCGGCGATTCTGAATACTGTATATTTTTTTTAAACCGGCGCCATTGGCAGCCGAGTAAACGGGAAGTGACGTGACGACGTCGCTTCCGCGTTTACAATTAGGAGGCTAGAATAAAGCGGCTTACGGCTTAGTTCCAGACTGTCAGTAGCCGCCGGAGGCGGCGGATTGGTTGATCGGGCCTCCCCTCCCGCTCCTCCAGTATAACAGCTGAGCGGCTTTTAGCTGCATTGGTTGTTATACTTGGAAAGTCGATGGCCGGCTCTAAAAAAACAGTACCGGGATGATGCCTGCAGCTGCAGGCATCATCCCGGTATAACCCCCGAAAGCCGAGGCCGCACATCTGCGTACGCTTGGCGGGAAGGGGTTAAAGTCCATAAACCATAGACGTCACATTCATATCACAGTTTGTCTCTTAAAAGCTCATCTTTCTTCAGCTGTCGGTTTGTAATAAAATTTGGTGCAACCTACGTCCGTGTAATGTACAGTAGTGATGGTCATCTTCATCCAGCGGCCAATTTGCACGCTACTTGGTTCAATTTTATCCCACTAGAGAACCCTCCAGAAACCTGCGAAGGGGGCACCAAAGTTTCGATCTGCCTAGGGGCCTCCACAGGGTTTAACCCAACACATCTTATGTTGGCAAATTCCAATGCTGATCTGTCAAGACAGACCAATTACGGAGTCTTCTTGTTGTTATGGTGTTTGACATCAGCACTCCATCTTGGCTGTACTTACGTGTGATGTCTTACATGCAAGAAGTCTCACAAGATTTTGGCTGCGAATTAAATTATCTCTCTTATCGCAACGCACGGCTACTCAAATATTGGAGCTCTAGATTACAGAAAATGCAAATCATGTATGTATAAAACAGTTGGGAAACATTTTTTTTTTAATTGATTTATAATGAAAGAGCAGCCTAAAAAATTTTTGGAAACTCGAAAAAAACGTTATTTCCTTCTTCTCTATATGCGTTAAAGTGGAGCAGCTGACTAGAGACTTGTGGACCCATCCCAGAGTCATCAGCTGTCCTTACCCAATCCAAATCCCACCCCGCAAGACTGTGTAATGCATAATGCTTTATCATTTTAACACATGTAATGAATCTAACCTTTAACTACCTTTTTTCTAAATGATCAAATTAACAGCTGTGAAACAGCAAAACATAAATAGTGAAGCTGATAGAAGAATACGATTGCGCTATAAAAAATAAAAAAATAAAAAGTTGAAAATTTGCAGCTGTTTTCCGACTCATTAATATTGTTCTCATCTGATTTTATCCACTTAATTAGATGCTGGG
The DNA here is from genome assembly GCA_037952925.1 of Lithobates clamitans. NCBI lineage: Eukaryota > Metazoa > Chordata > Amphibia > Anura > Ranidae > Lithobates > Lithobates clamitans. The sequence goes on from JBBGZY010001611.1 coordinate 2,119,600, forward strand.
AGTTTGAACGTTATGTCATCTCTGTGTTATTCAAGGCAGGGTAATCAGGGACAATTTTAACAATCATAGGAAAATTTCTATCAGTTCTTATGCCGCGTACACACGGTCAGATTTTCCGACGGAAAATGTGTGATAGGACCTTGTTGTCGGAAATTCCGACCGTGTGTGGGCTCCATCACACATTTTCCATCGGATTTTCCGACACACAAAGTTTGAGAGCAGGATATAAAATTTTCCGACAACAAAATCCGATCGTGTGTACACAAATCCGACAGACAAAGTGCCACGCATGCTCAGAATAAATAAAGAGACGAAAGCTATTGGCCACTGCCCCGTTTATAGTCCCGACGTACGTGTTTTACGTCACCGCGTTCAGAACGATCGGATTTTCCGACAACTTTGTGTGACCGTGTGTATGCAAGACAAGTTTGAGCCAACATCCATCGGAAAAAATCCTAGGATTTTGTTTTCGGAATGTCCGATCAATGTCCGATCGTGTGTACGGGGCATTAGAAGCAATTTTAGCAGCTAGAGGTTTAAAGAGGAATGTGTGAAAATCTCTGGCCTATTCCTCCTAAAGTTTACTCTACCCATCTTCCTCCGGCTAATACCCAAATTAGATTTTTCTTTAAAAAAACAACAAAATAATGGCCACATTTTTCTTACCCTAATGTTTGGTCGCATGACGCGCTAGTCCCGATTCGTTTTTCTTCTGCATTGCAGATTGGGAGAGTCCTGAGCAGCCCTACCCCATCCTGGTGACATGGATGTTTCCTATTAGCTGTTCATCGGCAGGATCCTTAGAAGGTTCTGAAGACTCCAGCGAGATAACAACATGCCGAGGGGTTGCATATTGGGAGAGTCCCTTCTTGAGCAGCCCTACCCCATCCTGGTGACATGGATGCTTACTATTAGCTGTGCATTGGCAGGGTCCTCAGAAGGTCCTGAAGACTCCAGCAAGATAACAACATGTCGCGGGGTTTGCATATTGGGAGAGTCCCTACTTGGGCAGCCCTACCCCATCCTGGTGACCCCCATCCTGGTGACATGGATATTGGCTGTCCATTGGCAGGGTTCTCAGAAGGTCCTAAAGACTGCAGCGAGATGACACCATGCCAAAGGTTGCATATTAGGAGAATCCTTCCTTGAGCAGCCCTACCCCATCCTGGTGACAGGGATGCTTCCTATTGGCTGTCCATCAACAGGTTTCACAGTGGGTCCAGAAGACTCCAGTGAGATGACAACATGCCGAAGGGTGGCAGCAGGTTCGGACTGCAGAGATAGAGCATCTCTTTCATACTTGCGGAAGAGGCACCGCAGAGGACTAAAAACTCAGGTGGTTAATGAAAAGGTAAGACAGGAAAACTATTTCTCCTCTGGAACCTGTCCCTGAGCTAGGTTCACTGTCAAATGGGTTGCTGTCCCTTACCTCACCACATGCAGGGCAGACTCAACAGCGTCAACAGCAGTGGACCAGAGCTTGTAGTAAGCTCTGCCCTCACCAAAGATGGCTGCTGGGTCACAGTGTCCAATCAGATAGCAGCCCACCCTATGACCATATGGGGCCCTAAGAGGAATAAATATTCCGCCTGTCCTCCACTCTACCTGCAAAGCAGACACAACAGTGCCACCCATGCCGGGAGGTCAACCTGCACCTGCCTATATGTGGTCAAAGTTTGGCAAGGCTATTTAATAAAGTATCAAGGGTGCCAACATTTAAGCTGGGTGACAACCCAGCAAGAATTTCACTGCAGAAGGAAGAGTGTTCTCACCCCTACAAAATAAGGTGCCTAACTGAAGGTTCTCCTGGCAGGATGAACAGGAACTAAAATGTTACAAGGGTACTAAGATAAAGAGAGCCTGATCTTGCTGGTATGGGTAGCCTACCTCATAAACACTATATTGTCAATATTTTTTACTATATTGCCAAAAGTATTGGGCCTTTGCACACACATGAACTTTAATGGCATCCCAGTCTTAGTCCGTAGGGTTCAATATTGAGTTGGCCCACCCTTTGCAGCTATAACAGCTTCAACTCTTCTGGGAAGGCTGTCCACAAGGTTTAGGAGTGTGTCTATGTGAATGTTTGACCATCGCAGTCTCCACTCTAATTCATCCCTAAGGTGTTCTATAGGGTTGAGGTCTGGACTCTGTGCAGACCAATCAAGCTCCTTCACCCCAAACTCACTCATCCATGTCTTTATTCATCTTCCTTTGTGTACTGGTGCACAGTCATGTTGGAACAGGAAGGGGCCGTCCCCAAAATGTTTCCACAAAGTTGTGATCATGAAGTTGTCCAAAATGTCTTGGTATGCTGACGCCTTATAAGTTCCCTTCACTGGAATTAAGGGGCCAAGCCCAACCTCTGAAAAACAGCAACTCCACACCACAATCCGACTCCACCAAATGATTTGGAGGGATGGCCCAATACATTTGGCAATATAGTGTGGATGAGCGAGTTTGGGGTGGAGAAACTGGACTGGTCTGCACAGAGTCCCAACCTTAATCTGATAGAACACCTTAGAGATAAATTAGAGCCAGGTCTTCTCATCCACATTAGGGTCTGACCTCACAAATGCGCTTCTGGAAGGATGGTAAAACATTCCCATAGACACACTCCTAAACCTTGTGGACGGCCTTCCCAGAAGAGTTGAAGCTGTTATAGCTGCAAAGGGTGGGCCAACTCAATATTGAACCCTACGGACTAAGGGATTATAGTTCATGTGCAGGTGTCCCAATACTTTGGGCAATACAGTGTATATTTGATTTTTTAGTTTGGCTGTACTTCTACTTTAAAATGAGATATAAACTCTCATTATTGGGATTTTTTATGGAAATTAGAAATGTAAACATCATCTAAATTGAGGAAGGTTCTACTAAGCTTCTATTAGTCTATTAGTTTACAGAAAGTAGTTCCGCAGATTCCATGAAAGGTGAGAGCGGTGCAGACTGAAAGATGCTGGATCTGAAGATATGGAGCCCTGGCTGGTGTCGCCCGCCTTCCCTCATTATCATCCTGCGAGCACCGAACCCATTAACGAGTTGAACCGCAAACGGCATTCCGCATGCTAATTAGAGACGTGTCTGCGAGGATATTAATTAGGGGTGACACTTTCACCGCCACTTCACGTTTTTTTTTTTTTTCCCCTCTACCAATGCCACTTAAAAGGTGCGATAAGAAATTAAAAAATACAAATAGAACTTGGCAGTCACCCAGGGAGCGGGCAGGACTGGAGTACGGGGAGAAATAAACATCTCGGCGTGGAGGTCAGCGCGCAGTCACCACTCTGCATTGCATTAGACGCGGAATATCGACTTGCGGATTTTTTTTATGTAGCCGACTTATGCAAAAGTAAATTCCAAGCGTGACCTGTGAAGCGGGGCATTAAGTGGAACATTGTTTGAGTTTGTTCACAGACTGGGAACATTTCATTACATTTATTTTACAGCGGCTGAATAATCTGCAATAGGTTTTGTATCAATATACTGTATGATTTCTGATTTTTTGTTTTGTTTTTGTTTTTGGACTTAACATAATTTTTAGATATGAGGATCATTTTTAAAACAGTGGTCTCCAAACCGCAGCCCGCAGCCCAGATGTGTCTCTTTGCTTGCTTTTATTTCGCCCTTGGGTGACTATTCCTAACACTAATACGGGCCACTATTCCTCCCACTGTCAACAAGGTTGAGTCACCATTTCTTCCACTAACACCAGTAGTGGAGCACTATTCCTCCCACTGACACCAATGATGGGGCACTATACCTCCCACTGACACCAATCATGGGGCACTATTCCTCCCACTGACACTAATGAAGGGACAGTGTTTCTTCAATGTCACCAACGATGGGGCACTATTTCTTCCACAATGGGTCACCAATTCTCCTCCTACTGATTACATGTGATTTTTAGTTACTCCCACTGATCACCAGGCCTGAGGCATGGGCACGATTCATCCTACTAACACCAATGATGGGGCATGATTCCTCCCACTGATACCAATGATGGGGCACAATTCATCCTACTGACACCAATGATGGGGCACGATTCCTCCCACTGATACCAATGACGGGCACAACCCCCCCCCCCCTCCACTGATGCCAAATTAGGGCACAATTCCTCCTACTAATACCAATGATAGGGCACTATTCCTCCACTGATACCAATGATGGGGCTTTATTCCCACCACTGATACCATTGATGGGGCACTATTCCTCCCACTGATACCATTGATGGGGCACTATTCCTCCCACTGATACCAATGGTGGGGCCCTATTCCTTCCACTGATACCAATGATGGGGCACTATTCCTCCTCCTACTAACTACATGCCCTTTGTAATCTTTTTATTCCTCCTGACCATTAAGCCTGAGGAATTGTTTACTCCCACTGACACTGGGGCATTTTCTACTTCTACTGTCCACAGTTCGGCCCCCCCTAAAGTCTGAAGGACAGTAATCTCGCCCTTTGCTTAGAACGTTTGGTGACCCCTGATTTGAAAGGACATTTACAGATTCACCTTTTCTATTTGTGAACATAAAGTGATGGTAAATCCAATATGTGACATTTGCAACAGGAATAGAGAGTAAATTTTCCAATGGGGACACCTGTAGCAGTGACATGCTGGAAAACCAACAGCCGAACGGCATCCGATCAGTGCTGGCATCCAATGGCTGCGAGTGCTGACCAGTGTGTTCTGATGGAGGGCCATCCCCCTGTCAGAACACAATAGCTCAGCGGGGAGATCTCTATACTAACTTTGCATAGTTAGTACAGCTGCTCCACCCAAGCTTCTCAAGAATGGCGGCTCCGACATATGTTTTGCCATATTAGCATCTTCAGGGAGTGAGGAGGAGCCACCATTCCAGGTTCTGATCCCACATCCTATCTAGGCTTGGCCTTAGGAGAGACACGGACTTCACGCTACCCCTTTATGAATAGCGGATTTGCACATGTTGATTACACCTGGTGCCCGGACCGGAACTTTAACATGTGAGCGTAATCGCCATTTGTTGTTGTCATTTGCTTTTATCTATTAAAAACACTACACTATGGGACCTTCCTCTGTGTCTCTTGTGGAGTCATTTTTCCCATCCTAGTTTCATCTCGAGGGGCCAGTGGAGTGGAACTGTGATGTCAGTGGGATCAATTGGTATTCCAGAAGCACTGTGTGACCTTCCTGTAAAAAGGGAACATAGTTCTCTCATCTCTTGAGCACTTGTGGTGAAGAACTAGGAATCCGATTTTGAGCATCACAATTTGGTGATGGGATTTATTATATATGGACTTTTACCTTGCTATTTATTTGTATTTGCATTTTTGATTCACTGAACATCACTAGCGCCTCGTCCTTTAATATAATTTTCCCACTCTTTATAGTGTGTTGAACATTACATAATCCTGACCTCTGCATCCTATATGCTATGTTGTACATTACATAGGCTTGACTTCTGCACCCTATCTGCTGTGATGTAAGTGACACAGTCTTGGTCAATTTACTCTATACTGTGTGTTTTGTTGTATGTTGCACTATGAGGGGGCACACTGACCACACAGTCCTGACCCCTGCAGGTTTTACACTATGTAGTGCGTTACATAGTCCTAACCGCTGTATTTTATTCAATAAGTTGTATGTTATATAGCCCTGGCCACATATATGCTATATAATCCTGACCCCTGCACTCTATAAATTATGTTGTATTGTACATAGTCTTTTTGGCTTCTCCTCCCTATATTCAGTATTGTAAGTTCCTTATTCCTGGCTACTTTACTCTAAACACTAGGTTGTTCATTACATTGTTCTTACCTTTGCAATCTATATGTATGTTGCACTCTATAAGCTACATAGCCCTGCATTCCATATGTGACTCTTTTTGGTTACATATGTGACGGAACCGTCCAGCACCCATCTTGGGTACTTCCATAAGGATACAACTTCCTCCAGTCTGGACCCAGGAATCAGGTATTATAGCTGAATGTTGCACCCAAGATACTAGACGACAGTAGCTTAGGTGCAAACTGGAACTTTTTATTGTAAATTCACACAGAATATATACCGTGCAAGATCAGATAAGAATTTGATTACATTACCCTAACAATACACACTGTAAACAGCAATATAATTAACATAGCTAAGGAACAGCCAACATAAACATTATGCTAATCCACCTCTAGCAACTAATAGCTGACAGTGATCTAATCAACATGAACTCATTTACAACTACTCACTCTAACAAGCCTAGGTGATCTTTGACTAATCATGGATCCCACCTCATCTCAGACTGTCCAGCATCAGTCTACAACAGTCTAAAAAACAAACTCATACAATGTTCCAACAGTCTGAAAAGGTGGAATCAATTTATCTTCATAGATCTCTTGAGGGATATTGTTGATACATGTTGCTGTCCCAAGTGAAGGAGCCTCTCCATCCCAAGTGAAGGAGCCTCTCCATCCCACTCTATATGTATGTTGCACTCTATAAGCTACATAGCCCTGCATTCCATATGTGACTCTTTTTGGTTACATATGTGACGGAACCGTCCAGCACCCATCTTGGGTGCTTCCATAAGGATACAACTTCCTCCAGTCTGGACCCAGGAATCAGGTATTATAGCTGAATGTTGCACCCAAGATACTAGACGACAGTAGCTTAGGTGCAAACTGGAACTTTTTATTGTAAATTCACACAGAATATATACCATGCAAGATGTTGTACAGTAATACCTTGGATTATGAGCATAATCTGTTCCAGAAGCATGATTGTAATCCAAAGCATTCGTATATTAAAGCAAGTTTCCGCGAAGGAATCAATGGAAACTCAGGTTCCACAGTGACTGCTGGTGTATGCAGTACTGTATGTGGCCAGAGGTGCGGGGTGTATGCAGTACCGCATGTGGCCAGAGGTGCAGGGGGCGGTGGAGACACTCGGAGACACTCTATATGTATGTTGCACTCTATAAGCTACATAGCCCTGCATTCCATATGTGATTCTTTTTGGTTACATATGTGACGGAACCGTCCAGCACCCATCTTGGGTGCTTCCATAAGGATACAACTTCCTCCAGTCTGGACCCAGGAATCAGGTATTATAGCTGAATGTTGCACCCAAGATACTAGACGACAGTAGCTTAGGTGCAAACTGGAACTTTTTATTGTAAATTCACACAGAATATATACCATGCAAGATCAGATAAGAATTTGATTACATTACCCTAACAATACACACTGTAAACAGCAATATAATTAACATAGCTAAGGAACAGCCAACATAAACATTATGCTAATCCACCTCTAGCAACTAATAGCTGACAGTGATCTAATCAACATGAACTCATTTACAACTACTCACTCTAACAAGCCTAGGTGATCTTTGACTAATCATGGATCCCACCTCATCTCAGACTGTCCAGCATCAGTCTACAACAGTCTAAAAAACAAGCTCATACAATGTTCCAACAGTCTGAAAAGGTGGAATCAATTTATCTTCATAGATCTCTTGAGGGATAGTGTTGATACATGTTGCTGTCCCAAGTGAAGGAGCCTCTCCATCCCAGACTGCAGGAAGACCACCATATTTCCTCTGACCATTACCCTGCCCAATATTAATATTACACATTTTCAACCACTCCAGAATTGAAGCTTAATTGTCCTTATTCAGAGAATTAATCTAAGCCTCGCTCTCAGCGTTCATCACGTGGTTGTCCATCATTGGAGAATGATTTGCTTTCTCCATGGGACATAATCAGTGGGTAGGGGGCTTGCCCCTAGTACCATCCAATATCCCCTGTCTGGCTGGGTCTGTCACACTTTTTGGTTACATATTCCTGACTACTACACTGTATACACTACATAGTCTTGATTACTGCATTCCATATACAATGTTGTATGTTACATAGTCCTGACTGCTGCCCCCTATATGCTACATAGTCTTGACCCCTGCATTCTATATACTATGTTGTACAGTAATACCTTGGATTATGAGCATAATCCGTTCCAGAAGCATGATTGTAATCCAAAGCATTCGTATATCAAAGCAAGTTTCCTCGAAGGAATCAATGGAAACTCAGGTTCCACAGTGACTGCTGGTGTATGCAGTACTGTATGTGGCCAGAGGTGCGGGGTGTATGCAGTACCGCATGTGACCAGAGGTGCAGGGTGCGGTGGAGACACTCAGAGACACTCGGAGATGCTCGAAGACACTCTGGAACGGAGTGTCTCTGAGTATCTCCGAGCCTCTCTGAGTGTCTCCGGCGCCCCCCCGCACCAATGGCCAAATGCTGTACTGCACATCCCACCCAGCGGCTTGAATCCTGCTTGTCTTGTGAGACAACACTCGCAAATGGAGTCAGATTTTTTTTTTAGAAACAGCTCGTATTGCGAAACGCTCATAAATTTAGTTACTCGCAATCCGAGGTTTCACTGTACTGTACATTACATAGTCCTGATCACCACGATTCATACGCTATGCTGTATATTACATAGTCCTGACCTCTGCACCCTGTACCCTATGCTGCATGTTACACAGTCCTAACAGATGCACTTTACAAGCTATGTTGAAAGTTACAAAGTCCTGGCTTTTGCTACATAGTCCTGTTCCCTGGACTGTATACCCTGGGGGTTATTTACGAAAGACAAATCCACTTTGCACTGCAAGTGCACTTGAAAGTGCAGTCACTCTAAATCTAAGGGGTAGATCTAAAATGAGTGGAAGCTCTGCTGATTTTATCATCCAATCATATGCAAGCTAAAATGCTGTTTTTTATTTTCCTTGCATGCCCCCCTCGGATCTACAGCGACTTTACTTCCAAGTGCACTTGCAGTGCAAAGTGGATTTTCCTTTAGTAAATAACCCCCCTATGTTGTAAATTATGTAGCCTTGATCACTGCAGTCTGTACACTACACAGTCCTGACCTCTGCACCTTATAGTTTATATTGTACATGTAGCGCTACCCCCCGCAGGAGCCGCTGATAATTTGGGTCTATTTCCCTCATTCACAGCATACACAGCGAGGTGTACAGCATTTTCATTATTCTTCCTTTGGCTCAAAAATCAGTCTAGGGGTTTCTTTTTGTGATTTTATTGGAACAGTAACTTGGATATGGGGAGCATGGGTTACCCCGGAACTGTAGAAACACGCAACTTGAGGACTACTAGGCTTCTGCCTGCTCTGTACAAAAATGCAGGCTGTATTGCACAACCTCGGGCTGCACTGCACTCTCTTGGCTGTCTCGTACAGCTCCTTTTAGCAGTATTGAATGCACTTGACTGTTTTGCATAACTCCTGACTGCACTGAATTTGCTTGTGAGATCAAACCACCCCACAGTCACTTTTCCTGTATAGCAGGATCAATTACTCACTCAGTCCCCAGAATGGTTGAGCCACCAACTCCCACCAACTCCCTTTTGGCTCTGCTCAGTCTCTGGACAAAGCTCTCTTCGGTAGGCCCCCCAGCTAAGCCTAGCTGGGACCTCAATGTCTTCAAAGACTCCTCTGTCATCTTCTCTCTCTCTGTCTGCCCCAGGGGGTCTCCACCTGTAGTACTGGACCCAGGAACTCTGCCCCATTGCTGCCAGGCCTCAGAATATTTATAGGCTCTCCCTCCACCCTCTGGGCACACCTCCCCAGGGATTGGCCAGAGTCCCATAAATATTCAGGTTGCATGTCCTGCTTTCCCTCCCACTATACTTATAAAAGTCTCTATAAGACGGGGGGGGGGGGGTAGCAGAACAGCAGCCTGTGAGACACAGGAACAGCTGTGAATAATCAATCCCTGCGCCACTGTTTACAGAGGAGCTAACTAAATTTGGCCAGCAGCCTACTCTGAATTAGGAGGGTAGATACATACATTACACACTCCTGACCTCTGAACCCTACACATTATGTTATACATTTGTAGCACTGCCCCCATAGAAGTCACTGGTGTCAGGGTTCCCCACTGCTACACAGCCAGTCCCACTGCATTTCCTTCTTTCATCCAGATACATAAATCAGTCCTTTGGCTTGTTTTTGTTGTTTTATTAGGGGATGATAACTTGGATGGGGTAAGGGATTATGGGATGCCCAACTTGCAAATGTTCAATAAATAGAACCAGGGACAACTTCCTCCCTATTTTTTTAGATTCCTCTTCTTTCTCCACCTGCACAAACTTGGTTCCCTTTTTGTACAGCTTCTGCTGGCTCATTCCTGGGGGAACTAACAGTCTCTTCTTAGCTCAGCAACAGCCAATTGCAGGCTAGGAACTCTCAATCCCTTTGGAAAAATAGTACACATATGGAGTGAAATGTATCTCGCGCACCACATTCTGCCTCTCTGTAGACACTGATCCAGTTCTACTGCTTGCAGAATATGCTAGCCCACCTGGCTACTTCCTCTTCCCAGTCCTCCTTACTGACTCACACATGGAGACTCCCCAGGGCAAGGTTGGATGAAGCCTTGGCACACCGCTGTCTTCAAGAGAGACCTGCTACAGCTGGCAGTCTCTCCCCTTGTCTGTTCGTGCTGATCTACTCACTGTCTCTCCTTGCTCTCTCTGCTGCCTTTCCGGTTAGGGTCCCTCCAACTGCCTCCTGTGGTGGGATCCTTTACCAGCCTCCTAAGCTCCAGCATGTGGTAAAACCCCTCCCCGGCAGGGGTCCCTCAAGAGCCACCAACAGACTCCCCTCAGCACTGCTTCTCCATCTTCCACCTGACTCCCCTGCTGGCATGGCTCATTTCTATTTAAGGGCAGTTCCCTGCCAGGCCCCCAACCTGGGGATTGGCTAAGGGCCCCTAAATATTCCAGGCCACCCCTCCTAGGCTCCGTCCACTATCTTCCAGAATGTTCCTTTAACATTCTAGAAACAGGGGGAGGCACCAGCCCTGGCCGCTAATAACCCTGACCCAGATTCTGTGACTCAGGTTTATCCCTGGGCCAGACTAAAGTTTGCCTATTCTCGCTTCTAGTAGCTTACACTAGATTACAGAGGTCTTCAAACTATTGCCCTCCAGTTGTTCAGGAACTACAATTCCCATCGTGCCCAGTGATGTCTGTGAATGTCAGAGTTTTACAATGCCTCATGGGACGTGTAGTTCCGCAACAGCTGGAGGGCCGTAGTTTGAAGATACCTACACATTACACAGTCCTGACTGCATCACTGCACACTCTATGTTTGCCACCCAGTCCTGACCTTTGCACTCTGTACATGCCCACTGTTTCCCAAAGTTGCTGTGCTCAGTGTGCCCCAGGGTCCTTGGCAATGGCGGCCCCTCAATTAGGTAATCTACATGCAGGGTGCCGGGCGCATGGATTTCAATGTTTTGTTCTTTTTTTTAAGCACATGATTAGAGCCAGAACACTGCGCCCTGAGCCCACCCAGTTGTGTGACATTAATATTCGCTGATGTCTTCCTGTTTCTCCTCCCGTTTAATCAGGAAGAGGGTCCTGAGACACAATTAGCCAGGGAGTCTTAGGAGGGGTCGCAATGGCCCCAGCTCTTCCCTCAGCAAGCTGAAGTGAGGAGCAGCAGGTGGAGGGGCAGCAACAGCCTCTTCCAGCTTCTAGGAGCCCTACCCCGGATCCAGCACCACCTCGTCGTCGGCCTCCTAAGGTAAGGCCGCTGATTGTTGCCTTCCCGTCCATCCCGCGAGGGGCTGGTAGTGTGAGTGATGAGGTCAGGTTTGTTTGCCTCCACCAAAATATCGAGCACCAGCCGCCCCTGGTACTTGGTGTCTTTCACAATTCTAGCAACACACCATTTTTTTAGAATCAGAAGTCATCAACGGCAACCTGCACATTTCTCTTATGCCGCGTACACACGAGCGGACTTCTCGACGGACTGAACTCCTAAGGACTTTTCAACGGAGTTCCGATGAAACGGACTTGCCTACACATAATCCCACCAAAGTCCGAACGTTTCGAATGTGATGACGTACGACCGGACTAGAAAAGGAAGTTCAATAGCTAGTAGCCAATAGCTGCTAGTAGCCAATAGCTGCCCTTTCGGTTTGTCAGACTAGCATACAGACGAACGTTTTTTTTTTTCGATAGGAATCAAGTCGGAAAGATTTGAAACGTTCTATTTCTAAGGTCCGTCAGATTTTTTCGACAGAAAAGGTCCGCTGAAGCCCACACACGATCGGAATGTCCGACGGATTCGTTCCGTCGTACCTTTTCTGCCGGAAAGTCCGCTCGTGTGTACGCGGCATTAGGGAAGATTCCCTTTGAACCAACCACATTTATATACAGTGTATTGTCACTTTAAGGAACCATGATGAAAAAGAAAACAGAAGGAAAGCAAAGAGTCACCATAAAAAATGATTCTTGTATTTTTAGAGGAATGCTTTGTATTGTGTACTAGTAAGGTGGAGCCGCCTTGGCTGTCGGTTGCAAGAAAGCAAGCCGTCTTCTTAAGCAGGCTGTGATGAAATGCTTTGTTGGCTTCCAAGTGCCTGCAAACTGCGATAAATCTCTGAGCGTGAAGAAAGCTACTAAAAGAGAAAGAATCAGTGCAGGGAAGGGAGGTGGCCTAGAGTTAATGGTCCTCGCACCCAGCCGTACATCTGCGCTCTGCTGCGAGGATGGAATGTTAATTTGTTTTATGTAAAAATTAGCATAGGATTACCAATATTGCCGAAGCGATTTAAAGATTTTTTTTTTCACTGGATTCCCGAGGTTCCACAGTCCCACCACTCTTTGGCTTTAGACTTAGGACACAGAACAGCAAGTTAAATAGGTTTAAACCCTAACTGGGTGACATTTAGTTTGCTAAAACAATTGTAATTTTTATTTTTTTATTTTGTAAAATACTGTTTTACCTTTTTAATTCTTTTTTTTTTCCATTGCAGTGCTGCTCTTCTCCAGCCATTTCCAGTCTGCATGCACTCATTCCTGCATGGACTGCACATAATTGTTCATAGGTCTCAAGTTTCTGGGACAGTTCCAGGATTTTGGGCACTGTCCAGCAGTGTCCGCATCCCCTAAAATCCAGGACACTGTGCAGACTGGCAGAGGTTGCTGAGAATTGGATTGCCTTGCATTCCCTGCACTGCAGATTATCCTGGCTCCTTCAGGCGTGTAGGCAGGTGCACTTAGCCTTCCTTCCTGTAGGTGGCCCAGGGCCATCGGTGCTTGGGAAGGGGAGCCTCATAAGAGAATTGGTCCCTTAAAGATTCTGTTAAGTGTCTTGAGAGAGGAAAGTAGTCTGACTGGACAAAGAATTTATGAGAGACTTCGGCAGACATCTTGGGTGATGGAGTCTTTTAAATAAGGGACCCCACATCTTTTTGGCATGTTACTGGTGAGTGCATGGTCAGGGACAGGAACCCACTTGTGAGGGAAAGTGCTTAGCTCATGTAGAGGTCCCAGGCGAGAAAGGATAGCATAGGGCAGACTCCCTCTTCACTATACAGTCAGGTCCATAAATATTGGGACATCAACACAATCCTAATCTTTTTGGCTCTATACACCACCACAATGGATTTGAAATGAAACGAACAAGATGAGCTTTAACTGAGGACTTTCAGCTTTAATTTAAGGGTATTTACATCCAAATCAGGTGAATGGTGTAGGAATTACAACGGTTTGTATATGTGCCTCCCACTTTTTAAGGGACCAAAAGTAATGGGACAATTGGCTGCTCAGCTGTTCCATGGCCAGGTGTGTGTTATTCCCTCACTATCCTATTTACAAGGAGCAGATAAAAGGTCCTGAATTCATTTCAAGTGTGCTATTTGCATTTGGAATCTGTTGCTGTCAACTCTCAATATGAGATCCAAAGAGCTGTCACTATCAGTGAAGCAAGCCATCATTAGGACGAAAAAACATAACAAACCCATCAGAGAGATAGCAAAAACATTAGGTGTGGCCAAATCAACTGTTTGAAACATCCTTAAAAAGAAAGAACACACCGGTGAGGTCAGCAACACCTAAAGACCCGGAGGACCACGGAAAACAATTGTGGTGGATGACCGAAGAATTCTTTCCCTGGTGAATAAAACACCCTTCACAACAGTTGGTCAAATCAAGAACACTCTCCAGGAGGTAGGTGTATGTGTGTCAAAGTCAACAATCAAGAGAAGACTTCACCAGAGTGAATACAGAGGGTTCACCACAAGATGTAAACCATTGGTGAGCCTCAAAAACAGGAAGGCCGGATTAGAGTTTGCCAAACAACATCTAAAAGCTATCACAGTTCTGGAACAACATCCTATGGACAGATGAGACCAAGATCAACTTGTATCAGAGTGATGGGAAGAGAAGAGTATGGAGAAGGAAAGGAACTGCTCATGATCCAAAGCATACCACCTCATCAGTGAAGCATGGTAGTGGTAGTGTCATGGCGTGGGCATGTATGGCTGCCAATGGAACTGGTTCTCTTGTATTTATTGATGATGTGACTGCTGACAAAAGCAGCAGGATGAATTCTGAAGTGTTTCGGGCAATATTTTCTGCTCATATTCAGCAAAATGCTTCAGAACTCATTGGACGGTGCTTCACAGTGCAGATGGACAATGACCCGAAGAATACTGCGAAAGCAACCAAGGAGTTTTTTAAGGGAAAGAAGTGGAATGTTATGCAATGGCCAAGTTAATCACCTGACCTGAATCCGATTGAGCATGCATTTTCACTTGCTGAAGACAAAACTGAAGGGAAAATGCCCAAAGAGCAAGCAGGAACTGAAGACAGTTGCAGTAGAGGCCTGGCAGAGCATCAAATATAATATCCAGAGCATGTTCCAGCAAGAGACACTACCCTGACTAACTGAAGCCGTCCTCCAGCAACACGCCTAATTATTATTGAGAGTGTAATTTCTCTGTATCACTATTTACTTCCACTAACAGCAGCAATATGGGGTTTATTCCCACTGGCAGCCACAATTTAACATATTTTTGCTCCTCCTGACACCAAGAATACAGAGCTTATTTTACAAAAAATTGTGTAGTCCCTCCTCCACATCCTAGGAGCAGATAGGGACTGCCCGCATTTGGGCTGCCTGACATTTAACCTCAGGGTAGAGCACTTGACATATAGGGGGGAGTTAAAGACAGATGACCACCAGTAACTTTAAGCCATAAAGAGTTTATTAGCCTCCATAAACTTATGAGGAAGAGGATCAGGGCACAGGACACCCACAGGACAAAGCCAACTCCAAGAAAGATCATACTCACGATCTTCACAGGTACAGGCCAGCACACAACTTAAGAGCAGATGTTGCACAAACTCCCTGAGCAAGACACCAGACTCCCTATAAGGTCCAAGCCAAACTCCAACATGATTTGCTTCACTTCTTCTGAGAAAAGCCTCCTCCAGCAGGGCAGTGTGAGTCTAATCTCCAGACTCATACTTTGCCTCACAAGCACATGGTTTACCTTCCTAGGCAGCAAGCCTAGGAAGATTGAAACATCCAGCACACACCCTCCCCCAGGCAGGAGCCCTGGGGGAAGAGAGCTTCACAAAGTCACACCTAAATATCTATACTCTCCTAGCCTGCAATAATCCTCCTAGTGGACAGCAAGGGACACACCCCAGCAGCAGGCAGAAGAAAACAATAACACTGGGTTTAGGGGAGACCAAGTGAATACAGGATTATCAATTTCACCTTAGGCTTAGACTGATTGCAACCTAGATGCACTGCTTAGGGCAGCGTGGCTACACAAAGGCTTATCTTACTCAAAATGGCAGCAATATTATTTATTTTATTACCAAAAAAACAAAGAAATGGAGGCGCCTCTGGGTGCAGACTTTAAAACAATTTTAATGATAAAGGCAGGAACAAAGATTGCACTCACATTTATGTAGAATTAATAAGGCATGGAAGAGTCCCAAAGGCAATCAAGGTGGTCCGTGAGGTCAATCTCTCCTGGCCATGGATATGTGTCCTCTGACTGGTCTCAGATACGCTGGATGTATAGCGGCCGACAGCGATGGAGGGACACCAGAATGGGGCTTGGAAAGCAAACAGTGATCCAGGCGAGGGCTGATGACGTCATAACCGTACGACGCATTTCCTGAGCCGGCTAGCCGTGAGCACAGCCGTCACGTCACTCACGGCCAGCTATCATTAAAATTGTTTTAAAGTCTGCACCCAGAGGCGCCTCCGTTTCTTTGTTTTTTCAGTGTCCTTTGGGAATATGGTTTCCACTCCCACCGGAAGGCTGCCATGAATGTGGACTTCTTACATCATCCTCATCATTCACTCTTCTGTGCATTATTACTGACTTTACCATTTCCATTTACTATGGCCGCATTTTAGAGTTTATTTTTGTAATTTACATGTACAGCATTGTTATTCATTTTGGATTATTGCTTTTAATTTTTTGCGCCAAATACTTGTTAAAAAAAATTTATTTTATTACCACTGGCTCCAATGATGGGGTTTACACAGACACACAGAGTCACACCTCCAGCTCTGCAGCTCTCATTGGCCCTCTTATGACTCATCCCCCCTCCTTTCCTGATGCATGATGTCATAAGCCTAGGCTAATGACCAGACAAGAAACAGGAAGTGGGCTGTATAAGGTATGTACTGTAAGAAAAAAAATATTTTACTATCCAAAATTAAAACAACAAGGGAAGAAGATTTAATAGATGAAAAATTACCGTATTTATCGGCGTATAACACGCACATTCATTTTAAGAGGGAAGTTTCAGGAAAAAAACTTAAATTTTAAATAAGGAGCTTTGAAGCAAAATAAGGGTCAGTGCCTATCTGCAGCCTCACCATTGCCATCAATGCAGCCTGATCAGTGCCCATCTGCAGCCTCAAAAGTGCCATCAATGCAGCCTCACCAGTCCACATCAATGCAGTCTCATCATTGCCATCAATGCAACAGCCTCACCATTACCATCGGTGCAGCCTGATCGATGCCCATCTGCAGTCTAGAGGGGACAGGGAGGGGGGCAGGACGAGCGCAGACAGATTACATATAGTGAGAATCTCCTATGATAGACAGAACAGTGGTCCAATGGCGGCCCAGGAGATGGGACTTGCTATTACAGAGGCCGCCAAGTAAACAGGAGTTTCTCACTGTATGTAATCTGATGGCGCTTGTCCCGCCCCCTTCCCTGTCCCCTCCGAGGCAGTTAAAATTGAAGTATTGGCGTATAACACTCACACGCTATTTGCACCCAATTTTCATAGTGAAAAAGTGAGTGTTATACGCCAATAAATACAGTACTTAAGTTCCGCTTTAATTAGATTATTATTGATATAAAGCTGTTGATTTTCACATGTATATTTACAGGGCTTTTTTGATAACAAGGAAAGCAGAAAATAGATCTCCTATAGCCATTAGCAATATACACCTGCAGCCAGGAACAATAGACCCCTTCCTCAACAGCAGATCCCTTCCAGCAACAATTGCCTCCACCCCCCAGCAACATAAGCTTCCCCAGCAACAATAGATCCCCCACCAGCAATAAATGACCTCCTCAGTAACAATAGGTCACCACACAAAAATAGATCCCCCAGCAACCAGCATTAGTAGACCTTCCAGCACACCCCAACACCCCTTTGCCATTACATACATTCAGTGCTGGAGGTGGCAGAACTGCATTCCCTTGCATTCCTGTTGAAAAAAACCCTGTATAATTAGAAATAAAGTTTACATTTCACCATTATAGAAAAAATACCTAATATGGTGAGGACCTTTTCAATTATGAAAGTTTTCAATTCAGTGTGGACCTCCAGCTTAAGTCTGTCCACTTCATACTTTCTCTTTTAAAGCTTCTTGAGATGCCTTCACATTCTTTAAGAGAAAACTGCCATAACTCGCCTCTGTCCAACTGAAATGTGTAGCTGTGACAACTTTGCAGGTACCATCACATTGCAAAAAAAATGTCAGACCTGATGTCAAGACAATGTATAGATCATGTAGACTTAACAAGTGGAGGTCTAGGATAGATTTGACCATGGTTTGCTTTTTAATTTCTTCTACTCCAGCAGAAAGGTCTCCCTGATCCATATACTAGGCTTGTCATGCCAAGCTGTGACTAAATGTTTCTGGATGTCCCACATATCACATTGCAGCTACAGACATCATCCCAGGAATGTTTTTTTCAGAAGGTGACCGGCATAGGTGTGCGCAGCCTCTTGCATTAGGGTGTGCACCCCAAAGCTCAAATACATATGCATGTGTATATGTACTGATGGTGTCAGTAGGGCAGTGGACAGTGTAATTTTGTTTATTTTATTTTTAAAAACATAATTTTCTTTTGTAACATTTTTTTTTGGGGATGAAATATCAGTGGTCTAAACAGGGGGGAATATGCACCACACAAGGCGATTAGGGTGTGCCCAGGCACACCTGGCACACCCTGTGCGCACGCCTATGGTGACCGGCTAATAAGCCGCTGGATGGCTTTTACAGACGGTAGGAGGGGTTCCCCCCCACCACCACCACATGCTGGTGCCTCTCTGGGCTCTGCCATCCCACCGGGGAGCCTGGAATGAAGCTGGCGGTTCTGCCGACTTACCATAGAGCTTGTCAAGGATGGGAAGGTCCCTGGTGAACTCTATGGTGTAGGAACCTGGAAGCGACGAGTATTGTTGTCACTTCCAGTGTCCCCAGATATAAACAGTGCCATTTTTTAGTTTGGAAAGTGTCTGATCACACCGATCTTGATGTGATCAGATGCTTTTAAGGGCAGAGGAGACATCTGGGGTCTAATAACAGATCTCTTCATAAAGAGTACCTGTCACCTGCCTATTTCTGTCACAAGGGTTGTTTGCATACCTTGTGACAGCAAAAAAAAAAAAAAATGTGATAACGTTTGTAAAAAAAAAAAAAATTAAAAATTAAAGAGCCTCCGTTCCTCTGTGCTCATGTGCAAAGGCAAACAAACATGTTGGTCCTGCCCTAATACGTAAACAGCGATAGCACCAGCGGCAGCTGATCTATGGAGATTCCGTCCATCTTTCCCTTCTCCAAATCAGATGGTGAGACTCATAGGCTGCAGAAATGACTGTAGGGTTCAAAGTCTGCTTGGGTTCTGAGACATTTTTGTTAGCTGGTGGGGTGATCCTGGCTGCTAGCAGCATCATCATCTCAATCATTTGCGAAACCTGGGATTTCAAGAGCTCTATCTCTGTGTCATCACTAGTTGCACTAATCACTCTGACCTCAGGGACAGATTCTGGCTTCAAGTTTCTTTTTTTTTCTTTAACAGAGCTTCTTCTTCTCGCACAGTCCAGATTAATTCAGGGTACTTCAAAAATCCACCATCTCTTCGAGTTTTCAACTGATCATAATAGGATCTAAGGGCTGAGCCCCCCTAAAACCTGTTGTGCCCGGACCCTGTCAACTGACCTGGGAATTATACCTTTCTTTAGTAGTATCTGGTGATTTTCTTGTCAAGACACCTCATGAATTCAGACAGTTTCTCCCCCTCTTCTTGGCATGTATGCTCAAACTGGTACACAAGGTCAGAGGCCTTTTCTGTTCTCCCAAACACATCTTGCAGGATATCTAAGTAATCGTGAGCAGTACAGTCCTCTTTGCTAAGTTTCAGGTTGCGAATAGCTTCTGAGCCATTCCTCAAAACTCTCTTCACTGACAGGAACTGGCTGTTTTCCAGAAAAGGTTCCCAGCTTTTGGTATTCAGACCCAGTGTATAGTGGACTACTCTTCTGACATTTTGTCACAAACTCTTTCAAGGCAGCAATGAATTCCAGGCCTATCATGGCTACAGGTGTCAGTAGCCTCCAACGAGGCTACTTGGCCTGGACTTTCTAGGCTCACATCGACAGGATCCATCTTGATGCTTTTAAGGGTGCTGTCTTGGTGGTTTGCTAGCAGAACAGGAGATCCCGGACGAGCCCCAACATGTAGCGCCACCCCCGAAGGAGCTGCTTGGTGATTTTGGGTTCTCTGTTCTTTGTCTCAACTCCAAGAATGGCCTCAGCCCCTCTGGCACACCTGGTTAGATATAAAATTTCTGCAAACACTTTCAAGAATGCAAGTAAAGAAAATACCAATATCCTGGCTGTAGATTGATACCAGAAACAAACAGACACAACCAGTAGTGATAAATGTGCTGAATATATTATCACAAAAAGAATACTAGGAAACTTACAGCACTCATGAAGCTTGCTGCAAATTATCAATACAATAGAAATGACAATCTCTAATATTTTAGCAACAGTAGATATAGAAAACAAAGCATAATAATCTATATGTCAATTGCAAATGCGCTGAGAGGGAGGAGAGAAGGTTTATCTACTTCTCTGCTCCTTCTAGGCCACAAACACCATTGAAAGTAACAATACAAAAAGAATAAATAGGTTAACAGGTACATTAAGCACAGTTCTGTAACTTTACAGGACCTGAGTTGAAGGGTACTAGGGTCTTCTGCTAGCAAACGTTGGGGCCCTTTGTAAAGAGAGTAGGTTTAATCAATCAAAAGCGAGACATTAATCCTCTACAAAATCCAGATAGGTAGTGGTTTGTAAGAACAGAATGGCTAAAATTAGCAGCTCCAAACAAGCATCCTCTGACAGTAGAAAGGGGAATAGGTGTCTGCTTGCAGTGTCTGTACTGTGCTAAGAAAGATGTTGGGTTTACACCCGCTCACCAATCCTCTGGATGATGACACAATGGAAGTCCCAAATGCCAGGCTCCTGGCAATTTTGTAAGGCACTGGATCACCTCCTGTCTGCCGATCAGGATGGCTGGTAACTGAACTGGCAGGGTGATCGGACTACGGCCAACAGGACACCACAATGGGTCTTCTGATCCCTGAAACGGTGCATGGGTTGTCTCCGCTGGGCTAGATGGTGCTGAGTTGCTGAGCAGGGTCCCTGGGCTGAACGGTGGAGGACCATGTGGGTGATGCTGTTCCTGGCACCTTTATCCTCAGTCTTTTCGCAGCAGTCTCGGGAAAAGCATGTCTCTCTCTCTCTCAGATGCTGGTAGACAGTGTAGCTCTCTCTCTCTTAGGTGACACATGGTAACTCTCCCCGGTAGTCTCAAGAGAAGCATGTCTTTCTCTCCCTCTGTTGGGTCACACAGTCCCTGGTGTCCGCATGTGTCTCTCCCCTCAATCAGATGCTGGTACCTCAGACCGCTCTCCTAACTCTCCTCACACAGCCCTCCTCAGATCATCTGTCAGCACTCTCTCTGTAGTGCTGTGTGGAAAACCTGTCTCTCTTTTCTCTCACCTCAGCACTTCCTGAAACTTTTCCCTTTTTCCCAGTGTGCTTTGTGTCTCTGAGTTTTCTGGAAGTCAGCATCTCTCTGTCTCCATCTTGTGCATGGCCAAAAGGAGAAAATGCATTACAACATGTCTGCTAAATATATATTGAATTGACACGATGGGAAAAGGTCCCACTAGTTTGTTAGAGAATCTACCTAAAGTAGGGTTGTTAGTTTGTCCTGTCATCTGTATTCGCGCCCCTTTCTCTGATGGGCTTCGGGTTTTGCCGGCGTCTCTGTTGGACTCCAGAGGCTGGTATGCACCGACTCTCCGCGACCAGGCACTTGAGGTCGATGGGAGTGGATTGTCTGGTCATTCAGAAACAGCAGTCAGGGCCCTCTGCGGCAGTTTAGGCTTCCACTATATATATAGGTCCTAAGTAATTTTTTAGCAAACAAAAAGTGTCACAAGAATGTCTGGTCTTTATGTGGTTAAGCACCAGATAGACGTTGTTTTTACTCAAAACATTATGCAAAGTTTTTTATATTCGCAAGGCTCCTTTTATGAATATTGTATGTCATGGTACCATAAAACATAAAGCAGGTCTAAACCCAATCAATGGAACCACAAATCAGCTTTAGTCTTAAACGTTGTTTTCAGTCTTTCAAAATCTACAGCTTTCATTGCAATAATACTTGGTAATCCTGCCATGAAAGTCCTTGTTTGAGCTATTCCTGTTATTGGGTGGCAACTGTCTGCCAGTTGCGCTCATGTGTTGTCACCCTGGCACATGTACCCAAGGTGGAGACTACAAATGGCCTTGCTGACACACATTTTGTTGTCTTTATCAGGAAGCGGGTCCGAAGAAATGATGCGCAGTTGACACAGAAGCGAGGGCATGAAGACAGTAAGCAGCTGGAAAAGGCTGGAAAAGATAAGCAACACTGAGCTGTAAAAAATGAATGGCAAAATGGTGAAAACAGTATTATACAAAAAAAAATTGAAGTTGTTTGTGTACCCAGTACTTTAGATCAGTGGTCTCCAAACTGCAGCCCACGGGCCAGATGCAGCCTTTGCTTGCCTTGTGTTTAGAGCACTATTCCTCCCACTGACACCAATGATGGGCACTATTCCTCCCACTGATACCAATGATTGGGCACTATTCCTCCCACTGATATGAATGATGGGGCACTATTTTTCTCTATGACACTAATGATGGGACACTATTCCCTCCACTGATATCAACGGTTTGCACAATTCCTTCCACCAATACCGATGCCGAGGCATAATTTCTTCACTTACTGACCACTGGTACTATATATTTTTCTTATTCTCACTAACAACCAAATCTGAGGCATTGTTTATTCCCACTGACATTATCTCATTGTTTATTTTCAGTGAGGCACTATTCCTCCCATTGACATCAATGATGGAGCACTATTCCTCCCATTGACACCAACGATGGAGCACTATTCTTCCCACTGACACCAATGATGGGGAATTATTCCTCCCACTCATGTCAACAGCTGGCACCATTCCTTCCCCCAAAACCAACAATGATGCACTATTCCTTCTCCTATTGAGCAATGGTACTATGTAATTTTCTTACTCCCACTAACCACCAAGCTTGAGGTATAGTTTAATTTCACATTATGCCATTTTCTACTCCCACTGGCTACAAGTCTGAAGGACCATAATCTGGCACGTTTAGAGACCCCTGCTTTAGGTAAGTAAATATTATCCAGTTAAAGTTTATATCTACTTTAACTGTATGATAATCTTCAAACCACGATCATCCATGAGTAGCTATGCCGGATAGGATTCCTCCCTAACCCCAAATGGACTCCTCAGGGAGCCCATTCACTCAGCACCGAGGGCATTAAAGGGAGATGCCAAGTATTTGAACTCCATACACCGTGGATCACAGGAGGTCTTACCTCTATCTGAGTAATTACCTGTCCTTGTTGGGGTTGTTTCTGACCCATTTTCCATACTTTCTGCAATACTCAAGTCATCCTCCTGCAAATAAATTATTTTTTAGCACAGGGAATCAGGCCATTGCTTTTTAATTGCAAACCTTACTGTGACTTAGGAAAAGGGATTTAAATAAATAACGCCTTGATCTGAAAATCAGACATACATTTGAGCATGATAAAACCTTTGGTTAACATGGTTCTCTTTGAACAACAACTCCATCCATAATTTGACAGTAGTCTCTAGTTTTTGTGAATAATGCAGTATAGTCCCATACCCCTATGGGAAAAGAAAGCTCACTTCCTTCTCTTGATCTGATAGAACTATTTTTATTTTAGGCATTTATATAGCTCGCTGACAATTTACACAGCGCGTTTAACATGATATACATTGACCTCAGTCCTCTCTGAAGGAACTTACAATCCAAGTTCCCTATTACACATACATACACACACATTCTAGGGCCAATGTAGACAGCCAATTAGCCTACCAGCATACCTTTGGAGTGTGGGAGGAAGCTGAAGAACCCAAAAGAAACCCATGCAAGCATGGAGAGAACGTACAAACCCCAGTGAAAGACCATGACCTCAATTACACACCATGTTAGGAGGAAGGTGGCTAAAATGCTCTACAGTGCATCCAGAAAGTATTTTCAGCGCTTCACTTTTTCTACATTTTGTTATATTACACCCTTATTCTAAAATGGATTAAATTAATTATTTTCCTCAAAATTCTACAAACAATACCTCATAATGACAATGTGAAAGAGGTTTGCTTGAAATTTTTTAAAATTTATTAAAAAATAAAAAAAATGAAGAAATTACATGTACATAATATTCACAGCCTTTGCCATGTCGCTCAAAATTTACCTCAGGTGCATCCTGTTTCCACTGATCATCCTTGAGATGTTTCTACAACTTTATTTGGAGTCCACCTGTGGTAAATTCAGTTGATTGGACAAGGCACACGCCTGTCTATATAAGGTCCCACAATTAACAGTGTCTATCAGAGCACAAACCAAGCCATGAAGTCCAAGGAATTGTCTGTAGACCTCCAAGACAGGATTGTATCAAGGCACAGATCTGGGGAAGGGTACAGAAAAAAGGTCCCAATGAGCACAATGGCCTCCATCATCCTTAAATGAAAGAAGTTTGGAACCACCAGGTTTTGGCCGCATGGCCAAACTGAGCAAATGGGGGAAGAAGGGCCTTAGCCAAGGAGGTGACCAAGAACCCAATGGTAACTCTGACAGAACTCCAGCATTTCTCTGTGGAGAGAGGAGAACCTTCCAGAAGAACAACCATTTCTGCAGCACTCCACCAATCAGGCCTGCATGGTAGAGTGGCCAGACGGAAGCCACTCCTCAGTAAAAGGAACATGACAGCCCTCCTGGAGTTTGCCAAAAGGCGCCTAAAGGACAAAATTCTCTGACCTGATGAAACAAAGATTGAACACTTTGGCCTTAATTGCAAGCGTCCTGTCTAGAGGAAACCAGGCCAATACCATCCCTACAGTGAAGCATGGTGGTGGCAGCATAATGCTGTGGGGATGTTTTTCAGTGGCAGGAACTGAGAGACTAGTCAGGATCAAGGGAAAGATGAATGCAGCAATGTACAGAGACATCCTTGATGAAAACCTGCTCCAGAATGCTCTGGACCTCAGACAGGCGATGTGTAACCAGAATTAAGATGTAGCTGGTATACTAGAAACCTAGCTCCATTAAACTCATAAATGGATAAAAAAAAATTAAGGCTACCAGGTAACAAAGGACATAAATGTTTTAAAATATTGGGATAGTGTTTGTTTGTAAAATCCTATTATAGACCAGCTGTAAAAAAACTCTAATACGTAAAAAGTTTTATTTGCATAAATATTAGAAGTATAAGAGATTTTATGTTAAAAAAAATTTCTATATTACAAGTCAGTTTTATCTTTTTCAAGTGCAGTTAACACTACGTGAGCTATTAAAAATATAAAATGTTGCAGTTACAAATATATGAATGGATGGTAATTAAATGCAAGACGCCTTCCAAACATTATCAGTAAACAGTTATTGGAGATGTTTAACCAGGATTATGATGTAGTGGGTATAATAGAAACCTATAGCTCCATCAAAGTCATGAGTGGATAATACATTTGTAAGGCTATTACTTGGTAAAAAATGAATAGAAATCTTTTAAAAAGTGATGAATTGTTTGTACAATCCTATTTTAGACTAGCTGTAAAAAAAAAAAAAAAGTAATCGAGGTAATCGATTTTATTTGCATAAATATTATAAGAGATTTTAGATACTTTCTCGGGTCAAAATAATATCTATACTACAAGTAAATTTTATCTTTTTCGAATGCAGTTAATACTACCTGAGCTATAAAAAAATAAAATGTAGCAGTTGCAAATATATGAATGTTAAATGAATGTGAGACGCCTTCCAAACAGTATCAGGGGACGTACTAAACTGCATATTGGGATGATGGGATGATTGGATTATTGGCTGCAATACTGAGAACTCTCACTAGATGTCAGTGTACTTTATACACATATATATATATATATATATATATATATATATATATATATATATATGGTAATGTTATGTTATTCTTTCCTGCAGTGCTTGATACAATGTTGCAAGAAGCAGTTGCTAATGTTTAACTGTTAACTTGCAAATGTGAAAATTTCATTTGACCTGTTTTTGATGTGAATATGGGTAGAACTATTATTTACCATGGGGTATATGGGAGGAATATCATGTTAACACCTGACAATGAACATATTTAACCCATTACTGATAATAATATGCATATAATTATTTTTCTACATGGGGATTATGGGTGGAATATTGTAGTTAAACATACACAGGAATATATTTAACCCTTTACTGATAAGAATATGCATATCATTTTTTTTCTACATGGGGATTATGGGTGGAACAATGTAGTTAAACATACATTTTACCACATATTCAACATATTCAACATATTCAACCCATTTCCTGATAAGAATATGCATATAATTATTTTTCTACATGGGGATTATGGGTGGAATATTGTATTTAAACATACATAGGAATCTATTTAACCCATTTCTGATAAGAATATGCATACAATTATTTGTCTACATGGGGATTATGGGTGGAATATTGTAGTTAAACATACATAGGAACATATTCAACCCAGAAACTACAATATTCCACCCATAAACCCCATGTACAAAAATAATGATATGCATATTACTATCAGAAATGGGTTGAATATGTTCCTATGTATGTTCAACTACAATATTCCACCCATAATCCCCATGTACAAAAATAATGATATGCAGATTCTTATCAGAAATGGGTTAAATATGTTCCTAGGTATGTTTAACTACAATATTCCACCCATAATCCCCATGCAGAAAAATAATTACCCTATATGCATATTATTATTATTATTATTATTATTATTATTATACGAGATTTATATAGCACCAACAGTTTATGCAGCGCTTTACAATGTATAAGGGGGGCAACACAATTACAGTACAGTTCAATACAAAAGGTACAGGAGGGCCCTGCTCGTAGAGCTTACATTCTAAAGGGAGGGGGTGGTGGTACAAAAGGTAATAGCTGCAAAGAATGATTTGATGGGGGTGATATTATTATCAGTAATGGGTTAAATATGTTCATTGTCAGGTGTTAACATGATTTTCCTCCCATAAACCCCATGAGAGATAATAATTCTACCCATATTCACATCAAAAACAGGTCAAATGTAATTTTTCCATTTGCAAGTGAACAGTTAAACATTAGCAACTGCTTCTTGCAACATTGTATCAAGCACTGCAGGAAAGAATAACATAAAATTACCATATATGTGTATAAAGTACACTGACATCTAGTGAGAGTTCTCAGTATTGCAGCCAATAATCCAATCATCCCATCATCCCAATATGCAGTTTAGTACGTCCCCAGTATGGGCAAACAGTATCTGGCAATTAACCAGGATTATGATGTAGTGGGTATAACAGAAACCTAGCTCCATCAAAGTCATGAGCGGGTAAAAAACATTTGTAAGGCTACCACTTTGTACAAAGTATAGAAATGTTCTAAAAAGTGAGGAAGTGCTTGTTTGTATAATCCTATTTTAGACCAGCTGTAAAAAGCCCCTATAGGTAATTGATTTTATAGGTATAAATATTATAAGAGATTTTCGGTAATTTCTCAGGTCAAAATAATATCTAGAGGTATACTACAAGTGAAGGGAAGGGGGAGGTTATGTCTGTTCACAAAATTCAGTTTCAGACCAACTGAGACCCCCCCCCTCCCATTTATAGGTAAATACTACAAGTATAAAAGATTTCAGGTAATTTCTCAGGTCTAAATAATTCCCGTACACCATTTTGTCTTTTTCACATTTGGTTAAAACATCCTGAGCTATTAAAAAAAAAAACTTAACAGTTACAAATATATAAATGGATATTAGAAAAATGCACAATGCCTTCCAAACAGTAATTGGCAATACACGGTATTGTCAAAAGTATTGGGACGCCTGCCTTTACACACACATGAAATTTAATGGCATCCCAGTCTTAGTCCGTAGGGTTCGGTTGTAAAGGTTCATGTTTTTTCACCTTAACGCATCCTATGCATTAAGGTGAAAAAACATCCAACAATGCCGGCCCCCCCCCCCCCAGCCCCCCGTTTTACTTACCTGACCCCTTGAAAGTCCTGCACTTGCCCCCGACGTCCAATTCGCCGCTCAGCCTGGCCGTTGATTGGCTAGAGTGGATGGATTGAAAGCAGCGCAGCCATTGGCTCGTGCTGCTGTAAATCACATCCAATGACGCGGCGTGCCGGGGGGGCGGGGCCGAGTGATACAGTTGGCGGCTATAGCCGCCGGCTGTATCACGGGAGCGCGCCTACAAGAACTAAACACCATGCGAGTGAGCGTGCATGAAAGTGTTTAGTTCTTGCAGGGAGGAGCCGAGACAGCCGCCGAGGGACCCAGAAGAGCAGGTTCGGGGCCACTCTGTGCAAAACGAGCTGCACAGTGGAGGTAAGTATAACATGTTTGTTATTTAAAAAAAAATACCTTTACAACCCCTTTAAGTTGGTCCTCAAGGTATATGGAAATGTTTGACCATTCTTCCAGAAGCACATTTGTGAGGTCAGGCACTGATGCTGGACGAGAAGGCCTGGCTTGTAGTCTCTGCTCTAATTCATCCCAAAGGTGTTCTATCGGGTTGAGGTCAGGACTCTGTGCAGGCCAGTCAAGTTCCTCCACCCCAAACTTGCTCATCCATGTTTTTATGGGCCTTGCTTTGTGCACTGGTCCAAATCATTTGGTGGAGGGGGGATTATGGTGTGGGGTTGTTTTTCAGGGGTTGGGCTTGTCCCTTTAGTTCCAGTGAAGGGAACTCTTAAGGCGTCAGCATACCAAGACATGTTGGACAATTTCATGCTCCCAACATAATGGGAACAGTTTGGGGATGGCCCCTTCCTGCTCCAACATGACTGCTCACCAGTGCACAAAGCAAAGTCCATAAAGACATGGATGAGCAAGTTTGGGGTGGAGGAACTAGACTGGCCTGGTGTATCTGTGGGAGTGTTTGACCATTCTTCCAGAAGCCCATTTGTGAGGTCAGGTACTGATTTGGACGAGAAGGTCTGGCTCACAGTCTCCGCTCTAATTCATCCCAAAGTTTTCTTTTGGATTGAGGCCAGGCCATTTACAGTAAGTTCCTCCACCCTAAACTCGCTCATCCTTGTCCTTATGGACCTTGCTTTGTGCACTGGTGCGCAGACATTTTGGAACAGGAAGGGGCCATCCCCAAACTCTTCCCACAAAGTTGGAAAAATGAAATTGTCCAAAATGTTTTGGTATGCTCACGCCTTAAGAGTTCCCTTCACTGGAACTAAGGGTTCAACCCCTGAAAAACAACCCCACACCATAATCCCCCCTCCACCAAATGATTTGGACCAGTGCACAAAGCAAGGTCCATAAAGACATGGATGAGCGAGTTTGGGGTGCAGGAACTTGACTGGCCGCCACAGAGTCCTGACATCAACCCGATAGAACACCTTTGGGATGAATTAGAGTGAAGACAGTGAGCCAGGCCTTCTCGTCCAACATCAGTGCCTGACCTCACAAATGTGCTTCTGGAAGAATGGTCAAACATTCCCAAAGAGACACTCCTAATCCTTGTGGACAGCCTTCCCAGAAGAGTTGAAGCTGTTATAGCTGCAAAGGGTGGGCCAACTCAATATTGAACCCTACAGACTAAGACTGGGACGCCATTAAAGTTCATGTGTGTGTAAAGGCAGGCGTCCCAATACTTTTGATGATATAGTGTATTTTTCCAGGACTAGATAAAGTGGGTATAATACAAACCTAGCTCCATCAAAGTGGTGAGTGGAAAATTATTTAGTGGCAGCTGGTGGTAATTTTTTTGGGGGGGGCGGCAAACATTACCAGTCCCCCCCTCGGTCGGTCGGGTCTGGAGCACTTACCCTATCTATGGTGTGCAGTGCTTTCCTTGCTCAGCGGTGACGGATTTCCCTACCCCTGCTCTCCACAGGCATTGCAGCGGCTTCCGTTTCCTCCCTCCTCCTCGGCAGCCATTTTCGGGCCAATCGAAAAACAGATTTTTAGACCTGCTTCTGATTGGCCGGATTGAGGATCAGTGTTTCAATAGCAAATATTCATTCGCGGGTTGTAACATCTGGGTGGGCTCGTAGTGCAATGCTCTGCGCCATGAGCCCGCCCTATTTTGAAGCCTATTAGAGCCTCTGGCTCTAATCAGGTGCTTCAAAAAACCACCCCCGCCGATGTAATTCATGTGCCCGGCGTCCTAAAAGAGGCCAGATGCATTAATAGGGGGTGGAGCTCAGGTGCCCCTAATGGACGCGACGCCACTGATTGTAAGCCATTTAATAACACAGGATATAAATTTTAAAGAAGTGGAGAAGGGATTGTTGGTAAATTCTTGTTTCAGACCAGCTCTGAGTGATAATACAGAGCCTTGCAAAAGTATTCACCCCCCTTGGCATTTTTCGTGTTTTGTTGCCTCACAACCTGGAATTAACATGGATTGTTTGAGGATTTGCATCATTTAATTTACAGAACATGCCCACAACTTTGAAGATGTTTATTTATTTTTTATTGTGAAGCAAACACCAAATAGGACAAAATAACAGGAAAAGTCAATGTGCATAACTATTCACCCCCCTAAGTTCAATACTTTGTAGAGCCACCTTTTGCGGCTATCACAGCTCCAAGTCTCTTTGGATAAGTCTCTATGATCTTACCACTGGGATTTTTGCCCATTCCTCCTTGCAAAACTGCTCCAGTTCCTTCAAGTTGGATGGTTTGCGCTTGTGAACAGCAATCTTTAAGTCTGACCACAGAATTTCTATTGGATTGAGGTCTGGGCTTTGACTAGGCCATTCCAACACATTTACATGTTTCCCCTTAAACCACTCAAGTGTTGCTTTAGCAGTGTGTTTGGGGTCATTGTCCTGCTGGAAGGTGAACCTCCATCCTAGCCTCAAATCACACACAGAGTGGTACAGGTTTTGCTCAAGAATATCCCTGTATTTAGCACCATCCATCTTTCCCTCAACTCTGACCAGTTTCCCATTCCCGACTGCTGAAAAACATCCCCACAGCATGATGCTGCCACCACCATGTTTCACAGTTTGGATGGTGTTCTTTGGGTGATGTGATGTGTTGGGTTTGTGCCGGACATAGCATTTTCTTTGATGGCCAAAAAGTTCAAGTTTAGTGTCATTAGACCAGAGCACCTTCCTCCATACATTTTGGGAGTCTCCCACATGCCTTTTCGCAAACTCAAAACGTGACATTTTGTTTTTTGCTGAAAGTTATGGCTTTCTTCTGGCCACTCTTCCATAAAGCCCAACTCTATGGAGCGTACGGCTCATTGTCGTCCTATGTACAGATACTCCAGTCTCTGCTGTGGAACTCTGCAGCTCCTCCAGGGTTACCTTAAGTGTCCACGAGGGCCACGTAACTGATGTGAGACCGAAGTAGTGGGGAGGCTTCCCTTGCACCTCGGGTTCTTAAAGCCTCTGGAGATGGAGACAGAGACTTGGTGGGGACACCGAGTGGCAGGGGTGCCAAAGGTGCAGATCACTGTGCAAGCCTTACTCCGGGATCCGAGCCGAGGTCAAGTCTAGTAGGGCAACGAAGCTTAAAAGGGTTAATCAGAGAAGAATGGTCGAGATCCAAGCCGGGGTCAGTTTCAATCTGGCAGCTGAGTACAAAAGTGGCAAAGAAGTATGCCCTGTACACACGGTCGGATTTTCCAATGGAAAGAGTTTGGATTGTGTTGTCGGAAATTCCGATCGTGCTCCATCTGACTTTTTCTGTCGGAATTTCCGACACACAAAGTTTGAGAGCAGGATATAAAATTTTCCGACAACAAAATCCAATCGTTTAAATTCCGATCGTGTGTACACAAATCCGACACACAAAGTGCCACGCATGCTCATAATAAATTAAGGGATGAAAGCTATTGGCCACTGCCCCGTTTATAGTCCCGACATACGTGTTTTACGTCACCGCGTTCAGAATGAACGGATTTTCCGTCAACTTTGTGCGACCGTGTGTATGCAAGACAAGTTTGGCCCAAAATCCATCAGAAAAAATCAGATGGATTTTGTTCTCGGAATGTCCGATCAATGTCCGATCGTGTGTACAGGGCAGTAGAATGGTTAGGGTACAAATCCAAGGTCAAAGTAGTCAAACAGGTTTCCAGGTCACAACAGGTTCAGACAGATCACACACTAGCACAGGAACAAGGGGAGGACTGAAGATAATCCAGCAATTTGGCAGTGTCTGGACTGGGCTTATATAGGGAAATTTGAGATCACTTCCTGTGTGCCTCCTGGGCATTTTCCCACCTTTTTCCATCAGGTTGAGGTCACTTCCTGTGGACGTCCTGGGCATTTTCCTGCCCCTTTCCATCAAGTCTTGTGCGGGTTGGCGCCCTGAGACATCTTTGGCGCATGCTCAGTTGGCATGGTTTTCCTCTTGCGGCAACATGCCATTGGTGCATGCATAGTAAGCTGCCTCTCTGATTAATGCCCTCCTTGCCCGGTCCGTGAGTTTTGGTGTGCGGCCGTCTCTTGGCAGGTTTGCTGTTGTGCCATGTTCTTTCCATTTTGGTTATGATAGATTTGATGGTGCTCCTAGGGATCATCAAAGATTTGGATATTTTTTTATAACCTAACCCTGACTTGTACTTCTCAACAACATTGTCCCTTACTTGTTTGGAGAGTTCCTTGGTCTTCATGGCAGTGTTTGGTTAGTGGTGCCTCTTGCTTAGGTGTTGCCGCCTCTGGGGCCTTTCAGAAAGGTGTGTCTATGTAATGACAGATCATGTGACACTTAGATTGCACACAGGTGGACATCATTTCACTAATTATGTGACTTCTGCAGGTAATTGGTTGCACCAGAGCTTTTTATGGGCTTCATAACAAAGGGGGGTGAATACATACGCACACGCCAATTATCCTTTTTTTATTTCTGAAAAATAGTTTTATGTATATATTTTTCTAATTTTACTTCATCAACTTAGACTATTGTGTTCTGATCCATCACATATAATTCAGATTAAAAAAGCATTGAACTAAAGGCTGTGATGTAACAAAATAGGTAAAAAGCCAAGGGGGTGAATACTTTTGCAAGGCGCTGTATCTGTGATAACATTGATACTGGAGAGTAAATATAGATCGCCAAGGTAATAATTGTTGATAAGTATTGTACTTATTGGGGTTTGTTATATCCTCCTCATATGACATAGAAATTCTATTTCTACTAAAAAAAAAAAATAACAGATAATGCAGCTGAAATGGGTCTTTATTATGGATGATTTCAAGCAGCCAGACATCAAATTGGATGTTGAGGCTAGTGGTTCTAATGAAAGGATACACATTTTCATCCATTTATCAAATATCAAATAGATTTATAATTGCTGGAGGCTGAACCAACTAGAGTGGAAGCTCTGACAGATTTGTTCATTTCTAATAGACCAGATGCCGTTTCAAATGTGCATGCATGGGAACATTTGGGCAACGGTGACCACAATATGGTAACATTTGAGCTTGTATTCAATTACTGAACAAGAGGACTACAAAACCCTACGAAAAAAAGCAAAGTATAAAAGTGAAAGGCACTTGATTTTAGGATACAACGTCTTAAAATGTAAAAGAACTGTAAATCGTTTCCTTGGGAAACTCTATGGAGGCAGTGAAAGCAGTCAAAGTGGAACTTCGGCTATGAGAAAATGATAATTGAATGCAGCTGTGTAATTAAAAGGTACACCCGACCACCTAAAATTCCCCTTCAAAAAAAACGTTGGAGCCCCACATACAGTGCATCCGGAAAGTATTCACAGCACTTCACTTTTTCCACATTTGGTTATGTTATAGCCTTATTCCAAAATGGATTAAATTCATTATTTTCCCCAAAATTCTACAAACAATCCCCAATAATGACAACGTGAAAGAAGTTTGAAAAGAGGCATATGTTTGGGACTTTATATGGGGTAAAGACCAATAGGTCATGTATCTCCATCCCTATCTAATGGAATTGGTAAGGAAGAGGGAAAAACGGTGGGAACGGGTGGGACTTTGTATGAAGCATGCAGTCTCGGGGACAACCAACTAAAAACAGTGCAATTGCTTATCTATAAACAATCGGAC
The DNA here is from genome assembly GCA_037952925.1 of Lithobates clamitans. Classification (NCBI taxonomy): domain Eukaryota; kingdom Metazoa; phylum Chordata; class Amphibia; order Anura; family Ranidae; genus Lithobates; species Lithobates clamitans. The sequence goes on from JBBGZY010001611.1 coordinate 2,153,389, forward strand.
CATATTCAATAAGGTAAAATAGATAAATGATAGTGGTAATATAACCCCTGGATAGGGTCTAAAATACATCTACGCATGTATAAAGTAGGGGCAGCCAACTATCAATAGTATAAATATTAATGTTTATTAAGGCGTAGTAGGACCAAAATAAAAAAGGTAAAAGCAATCATTAATAGTGGTAGTATAACCCATAATTTCATCTATGTACACATATATATTAATTGTTATAACAGTATTTACAAAGATGGGAATGACCTCCAGACTTCCTAGTCTGCCAGGTGTGCTAGAGAAGAGACCCTGATAGCGGTGTCGCAATCTCATACCACACATTAAAAATGTATATATTATAATTTGTGGATCCAGACACGGCTTCAATTAACTTATATGTAAATCCACACATGGCTTCAATTAGCTTGACGCGTTTCATGGTTTGGTATCCCCTATCATCAGGAGCAAAGCACGTGATAATAGTCTAGAACAGAACAGATCATTATCCAATGATTGACATACAACAGATGAGATGATATACATACTGGGATGGGGCCAGTCAGAGGCGGCTCTGGGCTTTGTGAGGCCTTAGGCAAAACTTACACATGAGGCCCCACGGAGTGGGACGCTCCGTGATGAGGCCGCTATTCCTCAGGTTGCGGGCAGTATCTGATTTGTCCGTCAGCTCCTAAGCCACAGAGTCCCAGTGGGGGTAGGCGTCAACTTCAGTGATTGAGAACAGGCAAATTAGGCGGCCGCGAGGCCCCTGTGAGTGCGAGGCCTTAGGCGACCGCCTAATTTGCCTAATTAGGGAGCCGCCTCTGGGGCCAGTCCCCATAGTAGTACTTACAGACAGGTCTGCTGAGTATAGGAGGCATGGTGAGGTGCTGGATAACGGGGGCCCACCGGTGATGTCAGGCACGGGAACTGAGGGAGCGTATAGAGAGAAGTGACCCAAATACTCAACTCCACCCACGGTAGACAGGCATCCATGGACAGCGGATCCTTGTAGGGCTGGAAATAAATATAGATAATAATGTGCCATTGAGGACAGTGTCAACAGTGACAATAATGATAATTATATAGAAATGATGTCATAATAAAGAAGTGACTGATAGTAACAATGGAGACGGGGGATTGGTAATTAATTGGTAAAAATGATAGAACCTAGATAATGAGGGATTGGGAAGTGAATAGGTAACAAATGGAAAATAATAGTGGCATGTAGAGGGGAGGGAGGGAAAGGGGTCAATGAAGTCTACTGGTAGCACCCAAGTAACAATAAGGGATTGGTGCTTAGCTGATAAAGATGATGGAGCCTAGATAGTAAAGGATTAGGAAGTGAGTGGGTAACAATAAGTAATTATAGTAGTATGTAAAGGGGAGGGAAAAGAAAGGGGTGAATATAGTCTAGTGGTAGCACCCAAAATAGGTGATGATACCTTGGGTAAAAGGTGAAGAAAAACAGTTCCATTTGGCAGTGCAGTGTGCAGATAGATCCGATCAGGACAGGAGGCCATCGAGGACAGAATTAAATGGGCATGATTAAACATGTAAACAATTAATATATGTGTGTACATAGATGAAATTATGGGTTATACTACCACTATCAATGATTGCTTTTACCTTATTTATTTTGGTCCTACTATGCCTTAATAAACATTTATATTTATACTATTGATAGTTGGCTGTCCCTGAGACTGTTTACTTTATACATGCGTAGATGTATTTTAGACCCTATCCAGGGGTTATATTACCACTATCATTTATGTATTTTACCTTATTAAATATGGTCCTATTGTTTATATATAAGCAATTGCACTGTTTTTAGTTGGTTGTCCCCAAGACTGCCTGCTTCATACAAAGTCCCACCCGTTCCCACAGTTTTTCCCTCTTCCTTGCCAATTCCATGTGAATGAAGTTTGCGTGAAATCTGTTCAAATTTATTAAAAAAGAAAATAAAAAACGTAAAAATCCCATGTACATAAGTATTCACGGCCTTTGCCATGACACTCAAAATTGAGCTCAGGTGCAACCAGTTTCCACTGATCATCCTTGAGATGTTTTTACAACTTGATTGGTGTCCACCTGTGGTATATTCAGTTGATTGGACACGACTGGGAAAGGCACACACCTGTCTATATAAGGTCCCACAGTTAACAGTGTATGTCAGAGCACAATCCAAGCCATGAAGTCCAAGGAATTGTCCGTAGACCTCCGAGACAGGATTGTATGGAGATACAGATCTGGGAAAGGGTACAGAGAAGTTTCTGCAGCATTGAAGGTCCCAATGAGCACAGTGGCCTCCATCATCCATAAATGGAGGAAGTTTGGAACCACCAGGACTCTTCCTAGAGCGGGCCACCCGGCCAAATTGAGCGATCGGGGGGAGAAGGGCCTTAGTCAGGGAGGTGACCAAGAACCCGATGGTCACTCTGACAGAACGCCAGTGATTCCCTGTGGAGAGAAGAGAACCTTCCAGAAGAACAACCATCTCTGCGGCACTCCACCATTTAGGTCTGCATGGTAGAGTGTCAAGACTGAAGGCACAGAAGGACTCTAAGACCATGAGAAACAAAATTCTCTGGTCTTATGAGACAAAGATTAAACTCTTTGGCCTGAATGGCTAGTGGCATGTCTGGAGGAAACCAGGCACTGCTCTTCACCTGGCCAATACCAACCATACAGTGAAGCATGGTGGTGGCAGCATAATGCTGTGGGGTGGGGGTTCAGCAACAATTGGGAGACTAGTCAGGATTGAGGGAAAGATGAATGTAGAGAGACATCCTTGATGAAAACCTGCTCCAGAGCACTCTGGACCTCAGACTGGGGCGAAGGTTCATCTTCCAACAGGACACTGACCCTAAACACACAGCCAAGATAATAAAGGAGTGGCTACGGGACAACTCTGTGAATATCCTTGAGTGGCCCAGCCAGAGCCCAGACTTGAACCCGATTGAACATCTCTGGAGAGATCTGAAAATGGCTGTTCACAGATGCTCCCCATCCAACCTGATGGAGCTTGAGAGGTCCTGCAAAGAATGGAAGGAACGGCCCAAAAATAGGTGTGCCAAGCTTGTAGCATCATACTCAAAAAAGACTTAAGGCTGTAATTGGTGCCAAAGGAGCTTCACCAAAGTATTGAGCAAAGGCTGTGAATACTTATATACATGAGACTTTTTTCATTTTTTATTTTTAACAAATTCGCAAAGTTTTTAAACAAACTTCTTTCACGTTGTCATTATGGGGTATTATTTGTAGAATTTTGAGGAAAATAATGAATTTAAACAATTTTGGAATAAGGCTGTAACATAACAAAATGTGGAAAAAGTGAAGCGCTGTGAATACTTTCCGGATGCACTGTATACACATGTACAAATGTAAGTGCATGGGTGGGGGAGGGGGGGGGGGCAATGCACGAAAACATCAATCATTAGGCAACACATGTCACTGCACACACCATAGTGAGAGCAATAATTCTAGGCCCATTATTTATGGTTAACTCTAAACTGATGACCTGTAGAGGCCTTTAGTGACACCTACAGAAAATATAGGGTACCAAAGTTATTTTTGGTATAGTTTGATTTCTATTTACTCGGCACAACCTCATCTTTTATATTTTCCTAAAAATTGTGCAATATATTGCATTTATGTGACCTGCATACTATCGATGCACCAATGCCTTTTTTTTTAACACCAAGTAGGAGTACCTATTTTCGCCGATACCAATTACCAATACCTATTGCCCAGGATGAGTAGGTAGAGGGGTGGTTTGGGAGGTGGGGGGGTGGGATTAGGAAGTTGGGTGAGGCTGGGGTGAGAGCATGGGGGGACGAGGTAAATGAGGATAGGGTGGGGGGGGGAGTAGGAGGGTAAGTGGGAGCAGGGTGTGGGGGGAGCTAGACGGGACTCTGGGAACACAAAGGACAAAGAGAGCAGCGCAATCTAAGTGCAGTATGACCACAATTTAATGTATAAAAGGTAATTAAAAGGTTAAAAACAATTCCAGCATAAATTATGAATGTGGTGTTCATCCACTCTCAAGGCATCACCATACCAAGACATTTTGGACAATTTCATTGTCCCTACTTTGTGGGAACAGTTTGGGGATGGCGCCTTCCTGTTCCAACATGACTGCGCACCAGTGCACAAAGCAAGGTCCATAAAGACATGGATGAGCGAGTTTGGGGTGGAGGAACTTGACCGACAGTACAGACAGTACAGTGGAACCTTGGATTGCGAGTAACACAGTTAACGAGCGTTTGTTTTTTTAAAATCCTGACTTGGTTAGCAGGATTCAAGCCTCTGCGGTGTGCAGTACCACATTTGGCCAAAGGTGCGGGGGCGCCGGTGACACTCGGAGTCATTCAGAGCTGTTCGGAGCCGTTCGGAAATACTCGGAAATACTCGGGAACGGAGTATTTACAAGCCTTTCCGAGGGTTTCCGAGTGCATCCAATCGGTCTCCGAGTATTTCCGAGTCTCTCTGGCGCCCCCCCACCTCTGTTCACATGTGGTATTGCATGCAAGAGAAGTCAATGTGGAATGAATTATCTTCGTTTCCATTGACTTTGGGGGAAACTCGCTTTGCTATGCGAGTGCTTTGGATTACATGCATTCTCCTGGAAAGGATTATGCTCGTAATCCAAGGTTCTACTGTATTAGGAGCCACACTGAATGTGCAGACAAGGAGCATGCTGACAGGAGAAGAAAGGCAAACGGAGCCTTTACCTGAGTTCTGCTAGGGAAGGAAAAGTGCACACTGTGCAAGGGCGCAGTTTGAACCGGCCAGTGTGGCTGCTACTGAGCACTGCAGGAGCAAGGAGAGTAAACTGTGCATGTGTGCAGTTTGAATGGTCTAGAGCTAGCACTAGGGGGCGCATTTCATGTTCAGCCCATCCTGCAAACAGCAAGATTGAGTGAGAGGAGGGGGCCAGCATTTTTTGGGGAGAGGTGCCCCAGCAGCTGCACCTGTAATGGGAGGACTTGCGACAGGAGAAGGGACCATACCATTGAAGGGATATAGAAGTGCATATGGTGATTTTTGAAAAATCTTCCATAAGGTGAACTTACACTTTAAGGATAAATTTGGTACAGGCCGAAATTCACTAGCAGGCCTGTTTTGGGACTAAATTGGGCCGATATGTCAGTCTTTCCTTGTGGAATTAAAGGGGGTCAGCTACTTGGCCACCCTTATTTCCATATGAACCGAAACCGGAGCCTAAGCCCTGAAAAAGGGGGTGCCTTGTTAGCTGGAATGTACTATTTGGAGGATATAAAATTGCATAAGGGGATTTTTTGAAAATATTTCCGAAGGTGAACTTGCACTTTAGACCCTGAAGAAGGGGGGAGGGCTTTCCCCTAAAATGTGTTGGCTTTATTTGGCTTTATTTGATGTTCTCACTTAAAGCGGCCCTCCACCCAAAAGGGTGGAGCGTCTGCGTCCTCCCCCCTCCATTGCCACATTTGGCACCTTTTGGGGGGAACAGGTACCTGGTTTTTGATAAGTACCTGCTCCCACTTCTGGCTCAGTTTCAGTTTCACTCCTCATTGGCTCAGATACAGCACCTCCCACTGCTGCCAATCACAGCCAGTGAGGAGGGAGAGGGGCCAGGGCCGAGCCATGCTCTGTGTTGTCTTATAGACACACAGAGGCGGCTCGGAGCAAGCATGGATGAGTGCCCCCAGAGAAAGCAGCTTGCTCTGATGGCAATCAGCAGGGGCGAGGAACCAGGAGCGCCACCTGGGTACCCAAGAAGAAGAGGGCCTGCTCTGTGCAATGGTTTTGGTAAGGCCAGTATAACATGTTTGTTATTTTTAAAACAAAAAATCTGAACCTTTAGTATCACTTTAATGTATCCAAAACTAAAAATACAAGGAGATGAAGAGATGGGCTCCATAGTTAGCTTATTTTTGATACTTTATTCTGTTGACAGTAAAGTGACTGCATGCATATATACTCACCGGCCGCTTTATTAGGTACACCTGTTCAATTGCTTGGTAACACAAATGGCTAATCAGCCAATCACATGGCAGCAACTCAATGCATTTAGGCATCTAGACTAGCATCAGAACGGGGAAGAAAGGGGATTTAAATGACTTTGAATGTGGCATGGTTGTTGGTGCCAGACGGGCCGGTCTGATTATTTCAAAAACTGCTGATCTACTGGGATTTTCACACACAACCATCTCTCGGGTTTACAGAAAATGGTCTGAAAAAGAGAAAATATCCAGTGAGCGGCAGTTGTGTGAAGGAAAATGCCTTGTTGGTGTCAGAGGTCAGAGGAGAATGGGCCGACTGGTTCCAGAAGATTGAAAGGCAACAGTAACTCAAATAACCACTCATTACATCCAAGGTATGCAGAATACCATCTCTGAACATACAACACATTGAACCTTGAAGCTGATGGGCTACAGCAGCAGAAGACCACATTGGGTGCCACTTCTGTCAGCTAAGAACAGGAAACTGAGGCTACAATTTACACAGGATCACCAAAATTGGACAATAGAAGATTGGAAAAACGTTGTCTGGTCTGATGAGTCTCGATTTCAGCTGCAACATTCAGATGGTGGGGTCAGAATTTGGTGTAAACAACATGAAAGCATGGATACATCCCACCTTGTATCACCGGTTCAGGCTGGTGGTGGTGTTGTAATGGTGTGGGGGAGATTTTCTTGGCACACTTTGGGCCCCTTACTACCAATTGAGCATCATTTAAATGAGTATTGTTGCTGACCATGTCCACCCCTTTATGACTACAGTGTCCCCATCTTCTGATGGCTCCTTCCAGCAGGATAATGCACCATGTCACAAAGCTCCAATCATCTCACCACTGGACAATGAGGTCCCTGTACTCCAATGGCCTCCACACTCTCCACATCTCATCCAATAGAGAACCTTTGGGATGTGGTGGAAAGAGATTTGCATCATGTGCAGCCGACAAATCTCAACAACTTCGTGATGCTATCATGTCACTATGGACCAAAATCTCTGAGGAATGTTTCCAACACCTTGTTGAATCTATGCCGTGAAGAATGAAGGCAGTTCTGAAGGCAAAAGGGGTCCAACCCGGTACTAGCAAGGTGGACCTAATAAAGTGGCCAGTGAGTGTATATTCTCCACCCAAAAAAACATACTCTCTAAACCTGTTTCACTCCAGCGGGCTTGCTCACAAGGATAAAGTAGGTACCTTTATCGTCAACAGAAAAAAGCAGGGTTTATCAACCAAGGTTCCATGGGTTCCTCCAGAGTTGTCTAGGGGTTCCTTGAGCAATGAGCAATATCTGCCTCTCAGATAAATTCCCTCTGACACCAATGATCTTTTTAGCTATCAGTAAGGGCGTAATTCCTCCCACTGACCATCATACGAATGTAACATGAGTTGTAGATATAGTCATTTTTAGTAGGTGTTCCCTGAGACCGGAAAGTTCTTTCAAGGGTTCCTCAGTTTTGAAAAGGTTGAGAGAGGCTGGAATAAAGTATATAAAAATGAGCTAACTACAGAGTCCAACTCTTCATCTTCTTATACAGGCAGTCCCCAAGTGACAAAAACCCAAGTTACGAACGACTCCTACTTACGAACGGCCTCAAATGCCGGCCACTTGTGCTCCACGCTGGTCCTGGATACCTCCGGACACATCCCATACTGCAGTACTACATGTACTGCATGGCCAGAAGAGCCCCAGATAACATAACAAGCACCCGGAACATCCCACATCCATGCACAGGCGGACGTTACACTTACGAATGCAGTGTTTTGACCAGAAGTTCCACTTACAAATGCAGTGTGGCGACTTACGAACAACTTCTACTTACGGTCAAACCTACAGTCCCTATTGTGTTCGTAACTCGGGGACTTCCTGTACAGTAAAACCTTGGCTTGTGAGTATAATTTGTTCCAGAAACATGCTTGTAATCCAAAGCACTTTTATATCAAAGCAAATTTCCCCATAAGAAATCATGGAAACTCAAATGATTTGTTCCACAACCATTTATTCATAGGTGCTTCAGTTTATAGTCCATATAAAAAGACTATAGCAATGTGACCAGGTTGTGTAACCATAAAATGTCCATCCACAAATGGAAGCCTCCACAAGGTTCGTACGTGATGACGTACACCGGACTAAAATACGGAAGTTGATAGCCAGTAGCCAATAGCTGCCCTAGCGTTGGTTTTTGTCCGTCGGACTAGCATACAGACGAGCGGATTTCTGGGTCCAGCGGAGTTACGACGTAAAGATTTGAAGCAAGATCCAAATCTAAAGTCCGTCAGATTTTCGACTGGAAAAGTCTGCTGAAGGTCCAATGAAGCCCACACACTGTCGGATTGTCCGCCGGACTTGGTCCGTCGGACAAGTTCGGTCGAAAAGTCCGACCGTGTGTACGCTGCATAAGAGCTCCTTAAATTCAACCAAACTTTTATTCCTTGTGACATTAGTTGCTCCCTCTACTTTTCGTTAATCTTTTTTCGTGCGGCCTGCTTTGACTTCACTGTGTACATTCAGTTTACAAGTAACATACATTTTTATTTCCCTCTACAGACAACATTATTATTATACTAAACTTTAATTTTGCTGGGAAAGAACATTTTCAATTCCTTCATAAGACGTTACAAAAGCACCCTCTAAATTAGTATATATTGCTCATGCATTGTTAGGCAAAGACACTCCAATTAAAATCGTTATTAAAAGCCCAAACTGTGTAAATGACCTTATTCTGTAATGTCATAAATTTCACGCCGCAATAAAAATTAGTTTGAAGTCTTTTTTTTCCGCCGCTGGAATTAATCACTTTCTCTCCCAATAAATTGAATCTTGGACCAAAATAAATGTCTGGATTGTGTACGGCTTTGGCGCCCACAAAAGAACCCGTCGCGGGGAGATTTGCAGTTTATACGCAGCTGCGGGCATAAAAAACTCTGTGTAAAAACTTACAAGGGTCAGTAAATATTAAAATTATATAGTCTTTAATGCTGTTCTTAATTTTACACTCTGAAGGGAGATAAACCAAGGAACAACTTATATTAATGCCGCGGTCTCATAAAATACAGTTATACTTTCCTCTCAGTAATTCACTTTTTTTATTCTTTTTTTTTTTTTTTTTTTACATTTATAAAAAAGTATAAACGAAAAGAAAGCCAGCAGCATTCATTTGTATTGTTTTTCACAACAATTTTGTTATTCACCCAGTGTTCATTTTAGTCTTAGGGCTAAAATGGCATTTTAGTTTTAGTCCCATTTTAGTCTTCTGCAATTGTTTTAGTTTTAGTCATATTTAGTTGACTAAAAGCTCCAGTACATTTCAGTAATTGCAATTTAGTTTTAGTCATAGTCTTTTGACTAAAATGGCATTTTGGTTTTAGTCTCATTTTAGTCTTAGGACTAAAATGGCTTTTAGTCGTATTTTAGTCATCTCAATAGTTTTAGTCGTAATTTAGTCGACTAAAATAGTATTAATTTAGTCGACTAAAATGTTTTAGTCGTTTTAGTCGACTAAATTAACACTGTATGCATCGAGCCAACTTTTTTTTCTCAGAGAATAGGTGCAGGAACTCCCCCTTTCCGAGTCACCCCCTGTCTTCGCCCCCTACCCACCTCCGAGCTCCATCCCTTGATTCCACCCCCTACCCGCCTCCCAGTACTGCCCCTTTTAAAGAATACAAAACCACATATAATTTTGTGGTGCTCAGTAATTTGTATAGAATTTGGTAATGATAGCAAGAAAAGCAGTAAAATAGATCCCCTGCAGCCAGTAACAATCCCCAAGACAGCAACGATACATCCCCTTAACAACAATGGACCATACGCAACAATATTTCCCCGCAGCCAGCATCAATAGACTCTGCATCAGCCAATAACAATAGATCCCTTCCTCAACAGTAGATCTCTCCCAGCAACATCTGACCCCCCAGCAATATAAGACCCACCCTCAGCAACAATAGGTTCCCCACCAGCAACATTAGGCCTCCTCAGCAACAATAGACCCCCCTGCAAAAATAAACCCCCTCAAACCAGAATAGACCCCCCAATCAATAGACCCGGCAGCACACCCCAGCTTTACTTGCCATTACATACAGTCAGTGCTGGAGGTGCCAGGAACTGCGTTTCCCCCGCGTTCCCGCTGAAAAAAAGCCCTGCCCTTTACAATATAAAAGGGAGACAATACAGTTACACTACAATAAAATACAAGAGGGTTAAGAGGGCCCTGCTCAGAGGAGCTTACAATCTAATAGGGTGGGGCAGGTGTTACAAAAGGTTGTAACTGTGGGGAATGAGCTGACAGAAGTGGTAAAAGATTAGTCGGAGGTGTGATAGGATTCCCTGAGGAGATGAGTTTTCAAGGATCGCCTGAAGGCAGCAAGAGTAGGAAATAACCCGACAGATTGAGGTAGTGAGTTCCAGAGGATGGGAGAGGCTCTGGAGAAATCCTGGAGACGAGCATGGGAGGAGGAGATGAGAGAGCTTGAGAGTATGAGGTCTTGAGAAGAGCGGAGAGGACGGTTTGGGTGATATTTGGAGACAGGATTGGTGATGTAGCTCGGGGCAGAGTTGTGAATGGCTTTGTATGTTGTGGTTAGTATTTTGAATTTAATTCGCTGGGTGATTGGGAGCCAGTGTAGAGATTGGAGGAGAGGGTTGGTGGTCAGTGTAGGGATTGGAGGAGAGGGTTGGTGGTCAGTGTAGGGATTGGTGGAGAGGGGTGGCAGACACTGATCGGTTGGTAAGGTAAGAGTCTGGCAGCAGCATTCATGATAGACTTAAGAGGGGAGGAGCCTATGGAGAGGTAGACCTACGAGAAGGGAGTTGCAATAGTCAAGGCGAGAGATAACAAGGGAGTGAATGAGGAGCTTGGTGGTTTCATTAGTTAAAAACGGGAATTTTAGATATGTTACGGAGGTGAAGTCTACAAGCTTATGACAACGACTGGTTTTGGGGCTGAAAGGACAGGTCAGAGTCTAGGATTACACCTAGCACCCTGGCATAAGGGGAGGGATTGATAGTTGCATTATTGATTTTGATGGAGGGGGCACGGGCGGGGGTGAATATTATCAGCTCGGATTTGAGAGATGTAATTCAAGGAAGTGGTGCAACATCCTTGCTGATATGTCAGTTATGATGAGGAATTGTGACAGAGGGGAGCTGAGCGGGACACATCTGGGGATTGGCGGCGTGTGTGGCGGATGTGTTCCTAGGACAGCCGGCACTGATCGGGGCTCACCGCGACCAGGAGAGGAGAACCGAGCAAATACAGTGCACTCCACAGACCGGACTCTTCATTCCTAATCAGGATACCGTGGAGGACTCCTCGTTGCGCCCAGAGTGCCCTAGGAAGGACGGAGGCTCGTTTTTAGACCCCGCAGAGGGCTAAATCCGCTTGCGCAAAAGACCTTGCTCTTTAGGGGTCCACCGGTTCCGGTAAGGGTCCCCACACCCCGAGTGGGGTTTTGTCCTTTGACTTGAGGATCTTCCTCCCCCTCTCCTTGTCTCCTCCCTTCTTTTTCTTCGTTGGTGGAAGGTGGAAGGATTTTGGACTTTACTACTCTTTTGGGTTTATTATTTTATTTATGGACTCAATTGTTATTTTTATTATTGTCGATGAAGAGTTTTTCATTAAGACTTTTACACACAAATTTTTTATTTCTTTTGTTTGTTTACTCAGAATTAGTTTTACTGCAACAGTGCACTTTTTTCTGTGTCTTTTTCATTGGTTTACATGGGATTACTCACGTTATAAGCGCAACTTATTTGTACACAGATAGATTTGGGTGTCATCGGTGTATAGATGGTATTGGAAGCTGTGGGCGGTTATCAAGTGACCAAGGGAGAAGGTGTAGATAGAGAAGAGAAGGGGTCCAAGAACAGAGCCTTGGGGGACCCCTACAGAATGGGGCAATGGAGAGGAGGAGACAGATTTGTAGGTAACACTGAAGGAGCGCTGTGATAGGTAGGGGGAGTACCACGTTAGTGCAGTGTAAAGGAACCCCCGTCGCACCCCGCTTGAGTGCTTCCGTCATACAGCTTTAGTTATCCTGCTTTGGTTAAACTGCGGCGGTGAAACTGGGCAACACTCGTGACAGAGACACTGAGGAAAGAGACATGGTTTCTGCGCCTTGCCCCTGTCTGCACCTCCCCATAGACCACTTTAAATTTATAGGGAGATATATCAATATATATCAAGGCTTATATATATATATATACACTACCGTTCAAAAGTTTGGGGTCACCCAAACAATTTTGTGTTTTCCATGAAAAGTCACACTTATTCACCACCATACGTTGTGAAATGAATAGAAAATAGAGTCAAGACATTGACAAGGTTAGAAATAATGATTTGTATTTGAAATAACATTGTTTTTACATCAAACTTTGCTTTCTTCAAAGAATCCTCCTTTTGCAGCAATTACAGCATTGCACACCTTTGGCATCCGTCCACAACACTTTTTTCCAGTCTTCCTCTGTCCAATGTCTGTGTTCTTTTGCCCATCTTAATCTTTTTCTTTTATTGGCCAGTCTCAGTTATGGCTTTTTCTTTGCCACTCTGCCCTGAAGCCCAAAATCCCGCAGCCGCCTCTTCACTGTAGATGTTGACACTGGTGTTTTGCGGGTACTATTTAATGAAGATGCCAGTTGGGGACCTGTGAGGCGTCTGTTTCTCAAACTAGAGACTCTAATGTGCTTATCTTCTTGCTTAGTTGTGCAACGCGGCCTCCCACTTCTTTTTCTACTCTGGTTAGAGCCTGTTTGTGCTGTCCTCTGAAGGGAGTAGTACACACCGTTGTAGGAAATCTTCAATTTCTTTGCAATTTCTCGCATGGAATAGCCTTCATTTCTAAGAACAAGAATAGACTGTCGAGTTTCAGATGAAAGTTCTCTTTTTCTGGCCATTTTGAGCGTTTAATTGACCCCACAAATGTGATGCTCCAGAAACTCAATCTGCTCACAGGAAGGTCAGTTTTGTAGCTTCTGGAAGGAGCTAGACTGTTTTTAGATGTGTGAACATGATTGCACAAGGGTTTGCTAATCATCAATTAGCCTTCTGAGCCAATGAGCAAACACATTGTACCATTAGAACACTGGAGTGATAGTTGCTGGAAATGGGCCTCTATACACCTATGTAGATATTGCACCAAAAACTAGACATTTGCAGTTAGAATAGTCATTTACCACATTAGCAATGTATAGAGTATATTTGTTTACAGTTAGGACTAGTTTTAAGTTAGCTTCATTTAAAAGTACAGTGCTTTTCCTTCAAAAATAAGGACATTTCAATGTGACCCCAAACTTTTGAACGGTAGTGTATATATATATATATATACACCATATACATATATATGGTATATATATATGGTATATGGTAACAGTGCTGGTGGGAATATCTGGGGTGTAGAGGGGTCAGAGTGCTGGGGAGATATCTGGGGTGTAGAGGGGTCAGAGTGCTGGGGAGATATCTGGGGTGTAGAGGGGTCAGAGTGATGGGGAGATATCTGGGGTGTAGAGGGGTCAGAGTGCTGGGGGGGTATCTGGGGTGTAGAGGGGTCAGAGTGCTGGGGGGGGATATCCGGGGTGTAGAGGGGTCAGAGTGCTGGGAGATATCTGGGGTGTAGAGGGGTCAGAGTGGTGGGGAGATATCTGGGGTGTAGAGGGGTCAGAGTGCTGGGGGGGTATCTGGGGTGTAGAGGGGTCAGAGTGCTGGGGGGGGATATCCGGGGTGTAGAGGGGTCAGAGTGCTGGGAGATATCTGGGGTGTAGAGGGGTCAGAGTGGTGGGGAGATATCTGGGGTGTACAAAGTATCACAAAATATGGATACAATATACACATGGCCAAACAATCTTTCCTTCCCAACAAATTAGCATGGACAATGTATGCAATAAGTATACTAAACAGCTACTTAACTTGGTTTTTCCTTTGATGGATTCTTCTTATGGTTCCTTCCTTCTTAAAGCCCTGCAAACAACTGTTACTTTGTCTTCCCACACATGGCTTGTTGAAGTGCTTTCCCATCCCCCCACTTCCTGTAGCATAATTTCCTGTCCTGAGTTCATGAACCAGTCCAACAAGTTCATTTGCATATCAATAGGGGAGGCCTAGCTTCCAAAAACAACACATGTAACTAGAATCCAACAATTCACATATCTGTTCTATAAGAATCATCAAAATAGCCATAGCAACACACTACACAGAGTTTTTAACTTCTCTCTGTGTTTGTGTACAAAATAAGTGTTGGCAGAGCAATGGACCTAAAGGTAAATATAGTCAAGTATGAGCTCCAGTTTTAAGAGGCAGGTCTCCATCAAATGGGGTAATGCTTTGCGTCCCCGTAGTCCAAAGAACTGTAATAAATCTATACTGGACAGAAAGTCCAGTATACACTGATTAGTAATACCATTATGACCGACCATCTAATACTGAGTAGGTCCCCCTTTTTCCACCAAAACATCCTGACCCTTCAAGGCTTGTACTTCACCTCTGAAGGTATGCTGTGGTATATGGCACCAAACTGTCAGTAGCAGATTTGTAATTTGCGAGGTGGAGCCTCCATGGATCAACTTGTTTTTCCAGCACATCCCACAGATGCTTGATTTGGATTAAGATCTGGGGGATTTGGAGGTCAAGTCAACACCTTGAATCATTATTGTGTTCCTCAAACCATTCTTGAATTCTACAGACCGGGCCACCTTTTTCCATTGCTCAGTGGTCCAGTTCTAATGCTCACGTGCCCATTGTAGGCATTTTTGGGTGTGGACATGGGTCAGCGTGGGCACTCCGGCATGTCTTTGGCTACACAGCCCCATACACAACAAACTGCGATGGCCATTTTTCTGCTTTCAACACATCAACTTCTGGGGCAACATGTTTATTTGCTGTCTAATCTATCTTAATTCATGCAGTTGGGAAAGTGAAAAACTAAAAGTAGTCTGATTTAATAAAGTATATGTGTTTATGCTTAATTAGATGAGACTGCTTTTAGTTTTCACCTTGTTTATGTGGACTTTCTCGGATTTCTCCAACAGTCTAACTTAGTTCTGGGCTTTTTTTTTTTTCAGAAAACAGATGCAGGTAAGCACATTCCAAAGAGCAGTCCCACCCAATTTTTATCCATATACTGGAGCTAGAAATTGGAAATATTACTTACAGTGAGGGAAAAAAATATTTGATCCCCTGCTGATTTTGTACGTTTGCCCACTGACAAAGAAACGATTAGTCTATAATTTTAATGGTAGGTTTATTTTAACAGTGAGAGACAGAATAACAACAAAAAAATCCAGAAAAACACATTTCAAAAAAGTTATAAATTGATTTGCATTTTAATGAGTGAAATCAGCCATCCACGACCCATTTTCAATGCCCTGGCTAACGGGAAGGAGGTTCTCACCCAAGATTTGATGATACATGGCCCCGTCAATCATCCCTTTGATAAAGTAAATTTGTTCTGTACCCTTAGCAGAAAAACACCACCAAACCATAACGTTTCCACCTCCATGTTTGGCGGTGGGGATGGTGTTCTTGGGGTCATAGGTGGCATTCCTCCTCCTTCAAACACGGTGACTTGAGTTGATGCCAAAGAGCTTGATTTTGGTCTCATCTGACCACAACACTTTCACCCGGTTCTCCTCTGAATCATTCAGATGTTCATTAGCAAACTTCAGATGAGCCTGTACATGACCCTGTACATGAGCTTTCTTGAGCACGGGGACCTTGCGGGCGCTGCAGGATTTCAGTCCTTCAAGTCCTTCCTTCAATTTGTTACCAATTGGTTTTTTTGGTGACTATGGTCCCAGCTGCCTTGAGATCATTGACAAGATTCTCCCGTGTAGTTCTGGGCTGATTCCTCACCGTTCTCATGATCATTGAAACTCCACGAGGAGAGATCTCACATGGAGCCCCAGACCGAGGGAGATTGACAGTTATTTTGTGTTTTTTCCATTTTGCGAATAATCGCACCAACTGTTGTCACCCTCTCACCAAGCTGCTTGGCGATGGTCTTGTAGCCCATTCCAGCCTTGTGTAGGTCTACAATCTTGTCCCTGACATCCTTGGACAGCTTTTTGGTCTTGCCCATGGTGGAGAGATTGGAATCTGATTAATTGATTGATTGCTTCTGTGGACAGGTGTCTTGTATACAGGTAACAAGCTGAGATTAGGAGCACTCCCTTTAAGAGAGTGCTCCTAATCTCAGCTCGTTACCTGTATAGAAGACATCTGGGATCCCGAAATCTTACTGATTGATAAGGGGATCAAATACTTATTTCACTCATTAAAATGCAAATCAATTTATAACTTTTTTGAAAATGCGTTTTTTAGATATTTTTGTTGTTATTCTGACTCTCACTGTTAAAATAAACCTACCATTAAAATTATAGACGCATCATTTCTTTGTCAGTGGGCAGACTACATAATCAGCAGGGGATCAAATACTTTTTTCCCTCACTGTATATAAATGTCAATTCAAGAACTGCCGGATTATGTTTGTTGTCTTGGGTGAGGTGTTCCTTTAAGAAAGATCATCCAGATGGCAAAAAGCAGCATATATAAGTTGCATTGACTTCCCTTCCTTCCATTGGCAGATGGGTCAACATACAGACACATAATGGATGAGATTGCACCTTGTAACTGAGCAGAATTGATTTTCTTATCGCCGGCACAATGGCAGTAATGTGGTTTTTTTTTTCAGATCTGGAATAGACCTTATTGTCATCTCCAAAAAAAAGATTTCCTCTGTGAAATAGCAAAATATTCCTAGCAGACACATTACGTTCTAGTTATAGACTGTCACTGGTTATTGACCTCAGCTAATTTTCTGAACATTCAAAATCGATCAGGGCCATGTGCATTTTAAAATGAACACTTTCATCTTATAGTATGTTCTAGGACAGGGGTCTCCAAACTTTCTAAACAAAGGGCCAGTTTACTGTCCTTCAGACTTTAGGAGGGCCGGACTGTGGCCAGTGGGAGGAGAAAAGGTCCCATTGTTTATTTCAGTGAGAGTAATTGCGCCCCATTATTGGTCTAACCGGGAGGAATTGTGCCCCATCACTGATGTTATTGGGCCCCATTGTTGGTGTCATTAAGAGGAATTGTGTCCCATCACTGATGTTATTGGGCCCCATCGTTGGTGTCATTGAGAGGAATTGTGCCCCATCACTGGTGTTATTGGGCCCCACTGTTGGTGTCATTAAGAGGAATTGTGCCCCATCACTGGTGTTATTGGGCCCCATCGTTGGTGTCATTGAGAGGAATTGTGCCCCATCACTGATGTTATTGGGCCCCATCGTTGGTGTCATTAAGAGGAATTGTGCCCCATCACTGATGTTATTGGGCCCCATCATTGGTGTCATTGAGAGGAATCGTGCCCCATCACTGATGGTATTGGGCCCCATCGTTGGTGTCATTGAGAGGAATTGTGCCCCATCACTGATGTTATTGGGCCCCAACATTGGTGTCATTGAGACAAATTGTGCCCCATCACTGATGTTATTGGGCCCCATCGTTGATGTCATTAAGAGGAATTGTGCCCCATCACTGAAGTTATTGTTCATATTATTGGGAGGAATTGTGCCCCATCACAGATGCTATTGGGCCCCATTGTTTGTGTCATTGGGAGGAATTGTGCCCCATTGTTGGTGTCAGTGGGAGGAAATGTGCCCCATTCATTGGTGTTAGTGGGAGGAATTAGGCCCCATTGTTGGTATTAGTGGATAAAATAGGGCCAAGGGCTGGATAAAAGCAAGCAAAGGGCCGCATCTGGCCCCCGGGCCACAGTTTGGAGACCACTGTTCTAGGAGGAGAACAGCTGGGGTGGCAATGGTGGAGAAGGATTGGGGTGTTCTAGTAGAACATAGATTTAATAATAGTATGCAATGCCAAGCTGTGGTTTCTGTGGCTTCTAGAGCCATCAAAAATACTTGCTTGTATTAAAAGAGGTATGGACTGCAGAGAGAGAGCGAGAGACGTCATCTGTACAAATCATTAGTAAGACCTCATCTGGAATATGCAGTTCAGTTTTGGGCACCAGTTCTCAAAAAAGGATATCGGGGAACTGGAGAAAGTGCAGAGAAGGGCAACCAAACTTATAAGAGGCATGGAGGAGCTCAGCTATGAAGAAAGATTAGAGGAACTGAACTGATTCTCCCATGAGAAGAGGCAATTACAGGGGATTATGATCACCACCACATGTAGAAATACATGAGGGGGATACGATAACCTGAGGGACCAGGAAGGACTTCCTTTTCCCTCACTGGTGGAATTTAGACCATGCTTTATTGGGGGGTTCGCCTTCATTTAGATCAACTGTGGGCATAAGATTGTTTATATGGAGATCTTCTACTCTTTTCATTATTTTTTTATTTTGGTTAAATTAGGTGGGCTTTTGTCTTTTTTTTTCAACCTGATAATTATTTAACTACGTAACTTTCTTGCCAAGGCTTAGCTATACCTAAAGCCCAACTCTGGCCAATTTCTTTTTTTTTCTTGATTTTGGTTAAAGCGAAGCAAGATTCGAAGTTCTCTCAGGTTTTTATTGCTGATGGTGTCCCTGTGGGGGGGGGGGGGGGGGATATTCCATCATTTCTAATGGATTTACGGGGTGTCAGATGGAACGGGAGATGGACTCAAATTTCCCCAGTGGGGACAAAGAAGGCAATCACACATTTTATAGTAGAGTGGCAGGTGCATTGATTCGAACCTCTCTATCAGACCTTTTATGCCCCATTGACTTCAATAGACATGCCAAGTTAAATTTGCCGCGGCCACGAAGAAGAGCAGAGCGTCACATCCGTGGCATAAGTATGAACTCCGTCAGCTGCCGTGGTGGGTTTTAGGTGGGTGGTCCCGGGGGGGGGGGGGTTAAAAACATCGATCAACCGCCTGTTTTGCCACCCTTTTTGGTTCCCATGTACATGAAGCCTAAGGGCTCATTCCAAGGCGGCTTACCTTGTTTCCTATGGTGTCAGTTCACACCATTACGCTGCGGAGGTCTGCGCTAAAAAAAAAAAAGTGCCGGCAGCAGCAGAAGCCACCACATCCAAACACTGCTGTGTGAATAGAACTTAATGAAATGTCACTGGTGACATTTCAATAAAGTTCTACCCAAAAAAAAAAAAAAAAGTGCAATGCACTGGAATTGGCGTCCTTCCAGCTTCATGATGTGAATCAGCCAGTAGACTTTGCAAACCTTTGTTTTAACCACTTGACCTCCAGAAGATTTGACCCCCCCCCGTGACCAGGCCTTTTTTTTTTTTTTGCGATACGGCACTGCGTTACTTTAACTGACAACTGCGCGATCGTGTGATGCTGTACCCAAATAAAATTTATTTCCTTTTTTTTTTCACACACATATAGAGCTTTCTTTTGGTGATATTTGATCACAGATGAGTTTTTTATTTTTTGCGCTATAAAAAAAAAAAAAAAAAAGCAATTTAAAAAAAAAATCTATATTTTTTACTTTCTGCAATAAAACATATCCAATAAAAAAAAATTAAAAAATCGAATTTCTTCATAAATTTAGGCCAATATGTTTTCTCCTACATGTTTTTGGTAAAAAAAAATCCCATTAAGCGTATATTGATCGGTTTGTGCAAAAGTTATAGCGCCTAGAAACTATGGTAAATATACTGGAATTTTTTTTTTTTTAATACTAGTAATGGCAGCGATCAGCGACTTATATCGGGACTGCGATATTGCGGCGGACAATCGAACACTAACTGACTTTTTTGGGGGACCAGTGACACTAATACAGTGATCGGTACTAAAAAATATGAACTGTCACTGTACTAATGACACTGGCTGGGAAGGGGTTAAACATCTAGGGCGATCAAATGGTTAAATGTATGCCTAGCCAGTGTTTATGTGTACTGCTTTTACTTAGGGAAGTGATGGATTTTATCCCCTGCCTTGTTTACATAGGCAGAGCTCCTGTCTCCTCACCGATCAGCGGGTGCCGGCGGTCATCCTTTGACTGGACATTTGGGGGGTCCCATGCAAAAAAAAAAAAACCACAGTAGGCACCTCCCCCAAAATCCATACCTGACCCTTATCCTAAACAGGGGACTGTTATAGACATTTGGGGGGGCCTCATAATAAAAACACAGTTGGCACCTTCATCTTCCCCAAAATCCATACCAGACTCTTATCCTAGACAGGGGTCCATCATGCACAATTTAGGCGGGGGGTGGGGGGGGGCATGCAAAAAAAAAAAAAACACAGTAGGCACCTCTGCCTCCCCCAAAATCTATACCAGACCTTTATCTTAGACAGGGGATCATCATGGACATTTGGGGGGGTTTTGTGCAAAAAAAAAACACAGTGGGCACCTCCCATCTCCCCCAAAATCAATACCAGACTCTTATCCTAGACAGGGGTCCGTCATAGACATTTGGGGGGGGCATGCAAAAAAACTGAGTGGGCCCCTCTGCCACCCCCAAAATCTATACCAGACCCTTATCCTAGACAGGGGACTGTCATGGACATTTGGGGGGGCATGCAAAAAAAAAAAAACACAGTAGGCACCTTTGCCTCACGCAAAATCCATACCAGACCATTATCCTGGCATGCACACTGGCTGGCAGAGAAATGGAGGGGCAACTAGCACCCCCCCCCCACACACACACACACACACCCCTGAACCATTCCAGGCCACATACCCTTAAAGTGGGGGGGTGGGGGGGTAAGGTGCTGTGTCCCCATTTTAATGGGAAAAAGAGCCTCATACCCGCATCCATAGCCTAGTGGATGTGAGGGTCTGCGGGGGGCCCCCAGATTTACATTCCACCCCCTTACGAATGAGTAATGGTTACATAGTACCCCATGTTACTCATTCACACACAACAAAAAAAACATTAATAGACAAACAATGTAGAAGAAAAACAACAAGACATGCTCCACACTGTAAATCCCTCATCACCCATATTTTCCAGCGATGTCGATCCATCATCAATCACCATGAATGATGCCCTGCTGACAAAAGCAAGACGACCCATGCGCACGAACCCCCCTGCAGTCTGAGTTCTGCTGCACAGGGACCACAAGAAGTCGATAGCAGGTCCAGTTTAGGTACTTACACATAAAAAAAAAATTTAATGATATATGTTTTAATACACAGCTTTATTAATCGGCGTCTTTTACATCTGCCTCACCTTCAACATGCTGTTTGCTGAAAATGCTGTAAGAAGAAGAGCTCTGGCTGGAAATAGGCAAAACATTTTCTTAAACAGGTTATCATCGGAAATGATCGAATAACAAATCCACCCGCAAAGGGTAACTCGGATACACGGAGAGCTCCTCTCCGAAATGCACTAACCATCATATACTGTATAATGAGCCATTGATCTGAAACAAAGATTTAGAAACTTTGGCTGCATACAAAATGCAAAGGAAGTCTTGTCAAGTTTTTAATACCATGCTGCCATCTAGTGGAGGAAATAAAAAATACAGGATAACATACTAATGTTCATGCAGAACTTTCTACTACTGAAAGTTACAGTGGCGGCTGGTGCCCCAAATTTTTTTGGGGGGGCACAAACAAACTGAAAAACAAAACATCAATTGCAGCCACTGTGCCCTTTAAACGCAGCTACTGTGCCCATCAAATGCAGCCACTGTGCCATCAAAAGCAGACACTGTGCCCATCAAGCGCAGCCATTGTGCCCATCAAACGCAGCCTCTGTACCCATAAATTGTCGCCACTGTGCCATCAAGCGTAGCTACTGTACCCATTAATTGCTGCCACTGTGCCCCATCAATTGCCGCTACTGTGACCATCAATTGCTGCCACTGTGCCCCATCAATTGCTGCCAGTGTGCCCCATCAATTGTCGCTACTGTGCCCCATCAATTGCTGCCAGTGTGCCCCATCAATTGTCGCTACTGTGCCCCATCAAATGCCGCTACTGTGCCCCATTAAATGCCGCTACTGTGCCCCATTAAATGCCGTTACTGTGCCCCATCAAATGCTGCCAGTGTGCATCGCCCGGAACTCGGGACTTACCTGTCTCGCAGCGGGTCACGGCGGCGTCCTCCACGTCTACGCTACTCAATGTCTCCGGTCCTCTCTGTCAGGCGTCCAATCACAACGCCTGTTGTTTCAGCCAATCAGGTGACAGGTAACCAGACCCGAGCACCTGATTGGCTGAGAGGCGGGTCAGTGTTCCTAACACAACCCTGAGTAAACAGCGAACGCACAGCATTGCGCCCACTGTTTACCATTTTGGAAGCCTGTTAGAGCCCACGGCTCTAATCAGGTGCTTCAAAAAAAAACTGCCGCCATAATTCAGGCGCCCCACGCCCGACAAGGGGCCGGACACCTGAATAGGGGGCGGCAGCGGCGACCATGCAATGCATGAATCTATCTATGGTGAGAGAGAGGTGACAGGAGAGAGGGGGCGGCGCTCTTGCGCCCTTTATGGGCACACCGCCACTGGTAAGTTAACACTAAACCTGCGTTCCGTGCGCATTTCCCGCACCGCGTACAAAAGGCACTGCAGTTGCTATGTGCAGCAGGTGTCTTATGTTCATTTATACATCAAAAAGTGCAGCACATACCCTCATCGGCCACTTTATTAGGTACAGCTGTTCAATTGCTTGGTAACACAAATTGCTATTCAGCCAATCACATGGCAGCAATACAATGGAAAACAAAACGTGTAGCGCTAAAGAAGAACAAAAGGAGAATAAAACACCTACACACTGATAGGGTATGGAGCTAGTATCCTACAAACAGCTAAACTGAGACACAGTTGGATTTCTCACAATATGTATGAATCAAAATACAGTACAGAGTCCGTGAGTGAGAAATAAATGGAATAATGCTTGTAAGTGATATGTGAACCACCTTCACCAGCATGGGATCCTATAGACTCTGAATAGATGCTAAACACCAGATAAAATTCGAGTT
The DNA here is from genome assembly GCA_037952925.1 of Lithobates clamitans. NCBI lineage: Eukaryota > Metazoa > Chordata > Amphibia > Anura > Ranidae > Lithobates > Lithobates clamitans. Next base: position 2,176,264 of record JBBGZY010001611.1, read on the forward strand.
CCAGATTGGATGATGTATGAATGAATCAGCTCTAGAACGTCACACCACAGTGTCTTCACACACGTGCAAATCACTTTAACGGTAAAGTTGGTAAAATTGGAGGCTTACCGGAGGGTTTGAACCCAAAACAGTGTATACTGTGAGGGTCAAACCAGCTTTTATTGCATATGGCAATGGTGGGAAGACCTTGGCAGCGTGAAGGGATCACAAGGGGTTCATAAAGATGTATCTTCTCCAATCATGACATAAGATCTCCCCGTTTGCGGCCAAACTGCAACAGCACCTTCTTGTGATGTGGCAACACTTTCTGGCAAGATGGTAAAACTCTTTGCAAAGATGGTAGCGCTCTCTGTCACATATCCTATCCCTCAGGAACATTCATATGTTGGTCAGATGACCTGAAGAACCTAAGTACTGGCCACCCCCCAGCACTGGGAAGGAGGCAACCAAGCTATTTGGGCAACCGGAAGGAGGCAACCAAGCTTTATGGGCACCTGGAATGAGAAGACCCACCTATGGGCACCTGGAAAAAGACCCACCTATGGACACGGGCACCCGGAAGCAGATGAGAGCCACCTATTGGGTGGCTCTCATCTGCTTCCGGGTGCCCGTGTCCATAGGTGGGTCTTTTTCCAGGTGCCCATAGGTGGGTCTTCTCATTCCAGGTGCCCATAAAGCTTGGTTGCCTCCTTCCGGTTGCCCAAATAGCTTGGTTGCCTCCTTCCCAGTGCTGGGGGGTGGCCAGTACTTAGGTTCTTCAGGTCACCTGACCAACATATGAATGTTCCTGAGGGATAGGATATGTGACAGAGAGCGCTACCATCTTTGCAAAGAGTTTTACCATCTTGCCAGAAAGTGTTGCCACATCACAAGAAGGTGCTGTTGCAGTTTGGCCGCAAACGGGGAGATCTTATGTCATGATTGGAGAAGATACATCTTTATGAACCCCTTGTGATCCCTTCACGCTGCCAAGGTCTTCCCACCATTGCCATATGCAATAAAAGCTGGTTTGACCCTCACAGCATACACTGTTTTGGGTTCAAACTCTCCGGTAAGCCTCCAATTTTACCAACTTTACCGTTAGAGTGATTTGCACGTGTGTGAAGACACTGTGGTGTGACATTCTAGAGCTGATTCATTCATACATCATCCAATCTGGAACTCGAATTTTATCTGGTGTTTAGCATCTATTCAGAGTCTATAGGATCCCATGCTGGTGAAGGTGGTTCACATATCACTTACAAGCATTATTCCATTTATTTCTCACTCACGGCCTCTGTACTGTATTTTGATTCATACATATTGTGAGAAATCCAACTGTGTCTCAGTTTAGCTGTTTGTAGGATACTAGCTCCATACCCTATCAGTGTGTAGGTGTTTTATTCTCCTTTTGTTCTTCTTTAGCGCTACACGTTTTGTTTTCCATTTGATATATGTGCAATTTTCTAGTGCTGTGTTAGCGGCTTATTAATATTCGGGAGTAAGCGCATATTTGCCACTTGGGTTGTGTTAGCAATACAATGGATTTAGGTATCTAGACGTGGTGAAGACGTTTTGCTGAAGTTCAAACTGAGCATCAGAATTGGGAAGAAAGGGGATTTAGGTGACTTTGGTGATGTGGCATGGTTGTTGGTGCCAGACGGGCTGGTCTGAGGATTTCAAAAACTGCTGATCTACTGGGATTTTCACACACAACCATCTCTCGGGTTTATAGAGAATGGTCCAAAAAAAAGAGAAAATTTCCAGTGAGCGGCGGCTGTGTGGAGGAAAATGTCTTGTTGATGTCAGAGGTCAGAGGAGAATAGGCCGACTGGTTCCAGGTGATAGAAAGGCAACAGTAACTCAAATAACCACTCGTTACATCCAAGGTATGCAGAATACCATCTCTTAGCACATAACACATCGAACCTTGAAGCAGATTGGCTACAGCAGCAGAAGACCACACTGGGTGCCACTCCTTTCAGCTAAGAATAGGAAGCTGAGGCTACAATTCACACAAAATTGGACAATAGAAGATTGGAAAAACGTTGCCTGGTCTGATGAGTCTCAATTTCAGCTGCGACATTCAGATGGTGGGGTCAGAATTTGGGTAAATAACATGAAAGAATGGATCCATCCTGCCTTGTATCACCGGTTCAGGCTGGTGGTGGTGGTGTAATGGTGGGGGGGATATTTTCTTGGCACACTTTGGGCCCCTTAGTACCAAATGAGCATCGTTTAAACACCACGGCCTACCTGAGTATTGTTGCTGACCATGTCCATCCCTTTATGACTACAGTGTCCCCATCTTCTGATGGCTCCTTCCAGCAGGAAAATGCACCATGTCACAAAGCTCCAATCATCTCACCACTGGACAATGAGGTCCCTGTACTCCAATGGCCTCCACACTCACCAGATCTCATCCAATAGAGCACCTTTGGGATGTGGTGGAACGGGAAATTGGCATCATGGATGTGCAGCCGATAAATCTGCAGCAACAGTAACTCAAATGCTATAAGGTATGCTATCATGTCACTGTGGACCAAAATCTCTGAGGAATGTTTCCAACACCTTATTAAATCTATGCCACGAGGCAGCGCGTGCGTCCCCTATACTGACGGAAAGCCGAGGACATCGTATGACGCCTGCCAGGGATGGGAGAGCCACCTTGCGGGTGTCATATTACTATAGGCGGGATGGGAAGTGGTTAAGGATCAACATCGACCTTTGGATGTGTATAAGATACTTCTATAAGGTTACTTCTGGTTCCAGGCGTGATGATGTCTCTTGGCCCACCTACTGACGTGTTTCGTCATGTGATCAATTACTTTCTCAAAGGGAAAAATAAAATATGTTTTTGCATGTCTATGTTAAAGCAGAGCGCCACCCAAAAGGGGAAGCTCCACTTGCCTGCCTCCTCCCCCCCCTCTGGTGCCACATTTGGAACCTTGTGGGGGGGAAAGCGGGTACCTGGTTTTGACAGGTACATATCAGAAACCATGAATCAGACTGAGACAGAAGTACAGTTAAATCTCACTTGTTTAATAATAATAAAAACAGGTAAACAGAGTAAACATAGTCAAAACATAGCCAGAGTTCAGGAACTGGAACGGATAGTCAGACAAGCCAAAACGTCAGGGAGCCAGGGATGAGCGTAGTAGAACAGCAAGCAGGATCTGGAGCCAGAAGGAATGTCAGCTGAGCAAGTCTTTACCAGGACCACAGGAGACTGTCTCTAGAGATGTGACCAAGGCGAAGGCAGAGATCATCTGGGCTCGGCGGCTTAAGTAGGCAGGACTGACGAGCAGGATATCATCAACAGGTGAGTCACTGTGGAGAGATAGGAGCTGGCAATTAGCCGACAGCTGAGCGGCCAGCTCAGAGAAGGAAGGGCTGAGCCCAGCCCTGACAGTACCCCCTCCTCAATGACCCCTCCCCCTCGGAGGACCACCAGGCTTGAGGGGAAAACGTCTATGGAAATCATGGAGGAGGACAGGGGCATGTACGTCCGAGGATGAGACCCAAGAGCGTTCCTCTGGACCGTACCATTCCTTTCCAATGCACCAGGTACTGTATGCGCCCACGGAACCTACGGGAGTCAACAATGGACTGTACTTCATACTCCTCATGGTTCTCAACCTGTACAGGGTGAGGACGAGGCACTGGGGTGGTAAAGCGGTTGCAGATCGAAGGTTTTAATAAGGTGGCATGAAATACATTTGAGATACGCATTTTAGAAGGAACCTACCTGCCTATCTGCTAGTTGCTCTGCTTGTAATGTGGGGCAGGTCAAGGTGACAGGGTGGTCGTCACGTCCTCCATGTTTCCTTCCTCGTTGCAAGCATCACATGAGAGGCTTACGCTGGGGTGGAATCTTCTGGGCTACGCTAGGCCCATTGTACAGGTAACAGGGTCACTGCTATACACATGGGGTACCTCGATCTGGTGAATGACAAGCAAGAACGATCTGTAGTAAATTCTCTTGATGACACCAACATTGTTCCTTGTGCATTTAGGAAGGATGCCTAGAGCCAATGCCCTCTCCACCTATCCAGCATATCACCCAGTGGCGGGTGGTGCTCCATTTTTTTTGGGGGGGGGGGGCAGCAAACAAACTCCCCACCCTCCCTACCCCCAGCCCGCCTGCCAGCCCCGCTCACAAGCCCACCAGCCCTACACTTACCCCATTCAGGTCCCGGCCAATCTGGTTGCTTCTCCTCCCAGGCCAATCCGGTCTCTGGACCCACTTCCTGGCCTGAGGAGGAGAAGCAGGAAGACAATAGCCAATGTTGATTCGCTATTGTCACAAGTGGGTGGGCTCCGTGTTCTGCGCCCCGAGGCCCAACCTTTTTGAAGCCTCCGGCTCTAATCATGTGCTTCACGAAAAAAAAAACCCCGTAAAACTTTATGTGTCCGGCACCCCGTATGGAGATTAGGGGCCAGCGCACAGAGGTTAGGGGGGCGGCGACCTTGCCCCCCTTATGGACAGGCTGCCGCTGGTATCACCGCTACCTCACTCCCAGTAACGGTATGGGGTCCCGCCGTGCACCTAGCGCAAACTCCATGCGGGCACTTCACTTAGCTTAACTTTTTGTCTTCCATACCTGTGTAGAGCATGAGAGCTTCGACAATGCAGATCTGCTCCGGTTGCTATGGGAGACGAATTGCTGCCGAAGGATTGCTGACAACATCTCCCTCGCTGCAAGAGTCTATCTTACCTGTCACATGTACACGCCTGCTAGAAAAACCTTTGTTACCCCTGGTAATCCCTTGTATCTTTACACTGTATTTACTCTTGTACTGATGTCTTCATACCTCATATACTTAGTGACCCGAGCTGTAGACTATTTGTGCAGGTTACTTACTTTGCACCCCTTTTGTTAACTTCAGACCAGGCAAAGGCAAAGTTTCAAAAAGCTTTAATGAAGAATAAATTAACATTATGACAATCCAAGGTAACAGTTTGGAATAAGGTGCAGACATTCCCCTAACATCCCTAGTCCCTAACTTCAGGCTTCTGGCTGCCCCAGCATACCTGCTTAGGTTAAGTCCATGATTGGATGAGTCCACAATTCTCTGGTCCTCCAGGCTCTGGCAGCATAGCTGCATTACAACCCCACATTTTCGGGCCCCATCCCACTCCAGACATCCCTTATTCTCTTCCTTTTTTAGGTTCAGGCTTTTCCACTCTCTCCTGGGTGCTAACCTCCCCATTGCTTTTATATCACACAGAACCAGTGGGCCGGATCCAGCAAAAACCCACCAAACAGAAAACTGGGAACACAACTTAACTTTTGGCTTCCCGATTGGGCAATGTAAACGGGCATCCGGAACGTCAACCTGCCTACACTCTCCAGTCTGGACCCCTCTCACCTTCCACGCTGCACACCAGATGTGACGTCTGCGCCAGAATATTTACACATGAAGCCGGAAGTGACTGCTGATGGCATCTTTCTGATTCGCTTGTTGGTTTCCCAGTGCATCCTGGGATATCTCCCACCTGCAATACCTCCAAAACAGGGCATAAAAGTCCCTCAAATGCTGCAGAAGCTGTTAGAGAGCGTTGTCATAGACTTCTATGGAGGCTTTGGAGACGCTTTGAAGCACCAAGAAAGCGACATGGGGTGCAATTTTTGGACCTAAGCAAAGCAAACGTAACTTGTGAACAGGAATGTAAGGGAACCATTTTATTTAGTGACAGGCGCTTTAATTGTCATTCAGAGTGCTTTAACCGCTTGCCGACCAGTGCTGTCACTTTACTGCGGCAGGTCGGCACGATCCCACGAACGGTCGTAGCTATACAACGGCTTGCGGGATCAGGATAGCAGGCGCTCTGCACCGCGGGGTTGCCGATGCTCGTGGCCGACGGTCGCGATGATCACACATCCCTGTTCTGTTCTGTGAGGAGTGAAAAATTGTGAGTTCCTAATAGCTAGGAACCACGATCCGTCACTTCCTCTAGGTCAGTCCCCTCCCCCTACAGTTAGAACACACACTCAGGGAACACAGTTACCCCTTGATCGCCCCCTAGTGTTAACCCCTTCCCTGCCAGTGACATTTTTACAGTAATCAATGAATTTTTATAGCACTGATCGCTGTGTAAATGACAATGGTCCCAAAAATGTGTCAGAATTGTCCGACGTGTCCGCCATAATGTCGCAGTCCCGATAAAAATCGCAGATCGCTGCCATTACTAATTAAAAAAAAATAATAATAATAAAAATGCTATTAATATATCCTCTATTTGTAGACGCTATAACTTTTGCGCAAACCAATTAATATACGCTTATTGTGATTTTTTTTACCAAAAATATGTAGAAGAATACATATCGGCCTAAACGGAGGAAAAAAAATTTGCTTTTTTTAAAAAAAAATGGAGATATTTATTATAGCAAAAAGTACAAAAAATTGTATTTTTTTCAAAATTGTCGCTCTTTTTTTGTTTAGAGCGCAAAAAATAAAAACCGCAGAGATGATCAAATACCACCAAAAGAAAGCTCTATTTGTGGGAAAAAAAGGACGTCAATTTTGTTTGGGTACAACGCCGCACGACCTCGCAATTGTCAGTTAAAGCGACACAGTGCCGAATTGCAAAAAATGGCCTGGTCATTCAGCAGCCAAATCTTCCGGGGCTGTGGTTAAAAAAGTGTGTTCAATGCCACATTTTGAAGCAAATGTGAACAAGCCATTTGTTTAGGGGAGAGGATCTACAGGGGCTTATCTGCATTCCCGTGAGGCACCAGGGAGACCCACAGGACCAGAGCAGACATCTCAAGCCTCCAGCATGAACTTCCGGGAATGATCGATTTTTGGGGCCCTGTATCTCGAGGCCCCTTGGTGCTAGAAACCCCAGCTTTGGATATTTTATGGTGCTAGTTCCACTGGGTTTGCACACCAAATTTGGGGTTTCTACCACTAAGGGGCCTCGAGATACGGGGCCCCAAAGTTGGTCAACTGTGTCCATCTGCAGCAATGTCATTTCGGGACCCTTTGGGTCCAGAGACCCCAAATTTTGGCTGCAGCTACGGGGCATCTAGGAACCCTTAATTACCGAGTTTGAAGTTCGGGGGACCTATGGCTGCAAATGGGCATTGTTGACCCTCTTTTCCACTTACAGTAGCTGCACATTTCTCACCCTCGTCTTATACTCGGGTCAATAAGTTTTCCCCATTTTTTTGTGGTAAGTTAGGGCCTCAACTTATACTCGAGTATATACGGTAACTAACTAACTAACTAATAATAACTAACTATTAAATTATAGGTATTGGAATCTCCTTTCAAATTTGGCTGTTAGTGAGCCTAACAAATAGGAATTATCCGAAATAACGAATGCCGCATCTAAACAAATGGAACATAACAAATTAATAATAAATAATAATAATAAAAAGGTTTTACTATTATTATTATTAATAATATTATTATTTTTATTATTATTACAGTAGTACCTTGGATTACGAGCATAATCCGTTCCAGAAGAATGCTTGTATTCCAAAGCACAAATCAAAGTGAGTTTCCCCATAAGAATCAATGGAAACTCAGATAATTTGTTCCAGTGTCACTGCTAGTGTATGCAGTACCGCATGTGGCCAGAAGTGGGGGGGTGCCGGAGAAACTCAGAAACACTCGGAGACACTCGGGATTGGAGTGTTTCTGAGCGTTTCCAAGTGTCTCCAAGCGGCTCTGAAGGTCTCCGAGCGTCACCAGTGCCCCCGCACCTCTGGCCAAATGTGGTACTGCACACCCCAGAGGCTTGAATCCTGCTCATCTTGCTGCTGCTCGTCTTGCAAATCAAATCAGTATTTTTTTTTTTTAAACAGCTTGTATTGCGAAATGCTCCTTAAACCGCATTACCCGCACCCCGAGGTTTTACAGTAATTTGTTACGTTTCATTCGTTTAGATGCAGCATTCGTTATTTTGGATAAAATGTGTGCAATCGTGACAGATTGTGAACGTGTTTCTGCGCAAACAACAAATTTATACTCAAGTGAAAAGAACTGCTTTCTACAAAATACAATCCCGACTGGGATATGCCCTGAAGAAGTCACGTGATATGACGCAACGCGTAGGCACGTAACCGGAAATACGTTAAGCGCGGACCGGAAGTGACGTAGCGAGTATCGCAAACAAGCTGTCCCCACTGTTGTTTGGCATGTTTTTCGTTTACTTTGATGTAAGCAGCCATTTTATTATATTTTATTAAACTCCTTGGCTTAAACCTACTATACTATTGGAGCCTTTTTGTTTCCTATTACCACCATATGGAGCCTATCCATTAGAGGAAGTGACGCCACCCCGGAGAAAGTCCAGGACGCCACTACCATCACCGGACTAGAGCAACTACATATCTATTGAAAACTACAGGCACTTATATTGTGCCAGGAAGGTGAGAGTTCTGGGAGCCCCGAGTGGGTGTCCTTTTCCACGAACAGTCACCAGATCACCAAGCAACGCATGTTCACTCACCAGTCACAAGTGTTATACTTTATGATTTTATGATTTATGTGATTTTTTAAACACCTCAGTCACCTTGATGCACGTTTTTATGGACTTTCACTTTGCATTTACTTGTTTAAACTGTGATATCCCAGTCGGGATTGTATTTTGTAGAAAGCAGTTCTTTTCACTTGAGTATAAATTTGTTGTTTGCGCAGAAACACGTTCACAATCTGTCACGATTGCACACATTTTAGTTTATTAGTAGTGAGGGGTGTTCACTACATTCGTTTTTGCAGCACGATTAAGAATCACTTTCATAGCTCATTTTATTTAAGCCCTATATAGTAGCACAGAAGTTTTTTCTTTAGATTCTATTTTCGTTATTTTGGATAATTCGTAAGTTCGGATAGATTTGTATTCATGACACTAACAGCCAAATTTGAAAGTAAATTCCAATACTTATAATTTAATAGTTAGTAATAGTTATTATTACTTAGTTATTATTTCAGATTTTTGAATTTTTGGGTTTTCTAATTTTCGGATCTTTGTTCTTATTTTTGGATTTTCGTTCTTTCGAATTTTTAGATTTTAATTCTTATTTTTGGGTTATTTAATTTTCGGATTTACGAATTTTCGAATTTCCAAATGTTCAGATTTCCGAATTTACGATTTTTTGATTTTCGAATTTCCGAATGTTCCAATTTCCGAATTTTCCAATTTCCGAATTTTCGATTTTCGGATTTTCGATTTTCGGAAAAAATTGTTAAACGGATTTTCTTTTATTCAAATATTTCCGAATTAACGGATTTGTCGAATTTCATCTAAAAACATATTTGTGACAAAACAAATTGCACATGTCAAATCGCCAGTACAACTGCTCAGGACACTTTGGGGGTATTCCCATTTCCCACCATAGCCCATAGACTACAAACACTCTTGTTTTGAAGATGATCCCATCAACATGAGTTTAAGAGCCCCACCGCCAGCAGTCTTGTTTCTTGTTTCAATGCCAGTGGCTAGACAGGGCCTGTACACAGTAGTTAGGATGTATTGTTATTTGCACTTGGTCTACTTTCTCCACTGCAGGTGGGCTCTCCGCAGCAGCACTGTTGTTGGAGAGGAAGTTAGGAGGAACAGGGTCCCTCTATGGTTTCCTGGGTCACTGAGGAAGCTATCCTACTGGATGTTGCCCCCCATGTGACTCTGGTGGCCATCTTGGGTCAGGCAGAGCCTATTTAAGACCCCGGCTCCCAGATTTGGTACGCATTATACGTGTGGGCAGTGTAGGGAAAGGTACCCAACCCTTTAGGAACAGTGTGAGCGAGGAGGGAAAGCTTAGGGTCTGCAACTCCTCTGGACATTTTCTCAATTGGGCACCAGACAACCAGGTCGTATTCTCCCCTCTTTACAGGCACTGTCATTCTGGCTAAACAATCGCTCCATTCACTTTGATGAATACCTTGTGCACCCTTTGGGCGGTCCCCACCTCGAGTTGTGTTGTGAACTGTTTCTGCATTCTTCAATACAAGTTCTTTATTGCACCCGCCTGTGTGAATTATTGCCACTGCACCACGCTGCACCGCACCTACATAAAGATATTTACTTTATTTACAGCTGTTCTCGTTTAAAGGTCTTCCCTTTTGCTCACCTGGTGCCGTTTCAAAGGCAGCTACTGTTACGAAAGCCATTTACTTTGCTGCATTAATAATTCTTCCAGTAATTAATTGAACCTGCTGAACTAGTACTTCCCTTTTAGGGCTTGTTCCAACTGCAGTAAAGTCTTTTGGAAAACTCACCATGTGTCAGTAAGTTGCGGGTCCAGTTAAGGGCGGATCAGCCACTGGGAGCGGCAGGAGGACCCAACAATCCAGTAATGTAAAGTTGTGCACATTTGAATTGCATTTGATGTGATATAAATACGGGTTGCAAGAGTTACTGTACAGAAATGTCTTGCAGTGGTGGCTTCAGTATAAGACTTTTCTTTTGCTGACAGTAGGGATGAGGCGAACACCCCACCCCCCCCCCCCCCCAGTTTGGTTCGCAGCAGAACATGCGAACAGGCAAAACATTTGTTTGAACACCATTAAAGTATATGGGACGTGAACGTGAAAAATCAAGAGCGCTCATTTTAAAGGCTTATATGCAAGTTATTGCCAAAAAAAGTGTTTGGGGACCCTTGTCCTGCCCCAGGGGACATGTATATCAATGCAAAAAAAAGTTTTTAAAACTGCCGTTTTTTTCGGGAGCAGTGATTTTAATACTGCTTAAAATGAAATAATAAAAGTGAAATATTCCTTTAAATATTGTGCCGGGGGGGGGTTCTCTTAGTATGCCTGTAAAGTAGCCCCCCCCCCCCCAAAATCCATACAGGTCTGTTATGGTTATTAAGGGGAACCCCACACCAAAAATACTCTGAACAGCAGTATATATACTATACGGCCTGCCCTATATACTCAGAAAATTGGGCCTAAGGTGTTGGTGGTACCACTGTAAGTCCTCACAGTTACTCTTGGTGGGCGCTGGAACGGGCCCTGCTGTGAAATATTATATCAAGAATTGTAATTACATGTCCCTGTTAAACAGGGCAGAGAAATTGGGCCTTGGGTGGTGGTGGTGGTGCCACAACACTGTAACCCCTCACAGATACTCTTCTAGGGCACAGGAACGGGCCCTGCTATGAAACACGACTGCCAGTTTTTTGTACTCCTTGGGCAACCCCTCTCTAGGCTCACGTCTCTCCCTTCTTTAACCTGGGAACCAACACCGGAGCCTTCAAATTGCTGCGCATCCTCCAGCAGCATATAACCGACACTGTGGTTGAATAATTCTAGGGACTCCTTCGTGCATGATGGTGGGGCTATGGAAGAAGTGACTGTGGACAAGGAGCCGGTGGAATAGGCCACTTTGGCAGCTGCATTGGAAGGCAAACTACTCTCAGCCTGGGTAACAGAGGATGAGGAGGATGAGGACGGCTTTGTTATCCACTCCACCAACTCTTCTGCATGTTGTGCCTCAATAACACGGCCAGCAGTAGCAAAAAAGGACAAGCGTGTCCCATGGCCTCCTGCAGAGGATGCACCATATCCATGACCAGCACTGTTGACTGTAGACAAAGAGGCTGCTTGCCCTCTTTTAGTGGCCTTTGAGCGTCTATTTCTCCTTGGTGGCCTTCCGGACATAATGTATATTTTGTTTTGCAACACCACACTACATTGTATTAGATACTGTGTACACCACCAGAAGTGTATTACAAAGTGTACAATGGCTGCACTGTATTGTGTACTGTGTACACCACCAGAAGTGTAGTAGAAACTGTACACACTGTATTAGATACTGGGTACACTGCCTGAAGTGTATTAGAAACAGTACACCACGGAATGCACTGTAGATATAGGCTACACTTAATGCAGTGTGTGTATATATATATATATATATATATATATATATATATATATATATATATATATATAAACCAAACTGACTGACTGAATACTAACTGAATAACCTGCCTGCTTAATCTAACTCAAGCTATCTCTCTGTCCACGCCAACACTACACAGGGCTGCCGTGTAACCTGCCTTATATAGTGTGGGGCATGGACTTAGTCCCCCTGAGCCATGAGTGGCCAAAGGCACCCTGCCTTTTTCCAATTATGGCTCTCTCAGCAGAGCGCCCTGTGATTGGCCAAAGCATGCAGGTCAGGTGCATGCTTTGGCCAATCATCATACAGTAATGCATACAGCAATGCACTGCGATCTCACAAAGCATTATGGGGCGTTCCGCGGCGCTCAAATTTTCCGCAAACGCCCCATAGGTTCGTTTTGTTTTAGAACAAACGAACACCCGATGTTCGAGTCGAACTTACGTTGGGTGATTTTGTATTGTACACAATAAATAGTGAGCTCTTCTGTCACGCAAGCCAAAGTGGAAATGCTGATACTATTTAAACAGGTGCACAGTTGTTCCAGAATTCCAGTTTATTGATTTAAGGATAGTTTGCCCCTTGTTTTTGCACTATTTAGGCAAAAATTGTGTGACCAGCTTACCATCACACCTTCCTACACCAAAAGTGGACTCCCTTCCAAATATTAGAGTTTTCATGTTTTCAGTGAAGGGTACTGTTAATGCTATAGAATACAAAGACCCTTTTCTGTTCCACTATGACGGTGCCACTGTGTACAAAACCAGCTTTATAAAGTCATGGTTTGGTGAGGAGGAACTTGTGACCTGCACCGATCCCAGACCTCAACCTTACTGATCACCATCCATAAAGTCATGGTTTGATGAGTTTGGTGTTGAGGAACTTGGGTGGCCTGCACTGACTTCAACCCTACTGATCACCATCCATAAAGTCATGTTTTGATGAGTGCGGTGTGGAGGAACTTGGGTGGCCTTCATAGAGCCCTGACCTCAACCCTACTGAACACCATCCACAAAGTTGTGGTTTGATGAGTTTGGTGTGGAGGAATTTGAGTTGCCTGCACTGAGCCCTGACCTCAACTCTACAATTTACCATTCATAAAGTCATGGTTTAATAAGTGTGGTGTGAAGGAACTTGAGTGGTCTGCACTGAGCCCTGATGTCAACCCTACTATTTACCATCCATAAAGTCATGGTTTAATAAGCTTGCTGTGAAGGAACTTGAGTGGGCTGCAATGAGCTCTGACCTCAACTCTACTGATCACCATCCATAAAGAAACGGTTTGATGATTTTGGTGTGGAAGAACTTGGGTGGCCTGCACTGAGCCCTGACCTCAACCCTACTGATCACCACTCATAAAGTCATGGTTTGATGAGTTTGATGTGGAGGAAATTGAGTGGCCTGTACAGAGCCCTGACCTCAACTCTACTCAACACCACTGGGATAAATTGAAGGTCTTCTCATCCAATATCAATACCTGACCTTAAAAATTCCCACAAACTCCTACATCTTGTGGAAAGCCTTCCCAGAAGAGTGAAGGATGTTAAAGCTGTAAATGGGGGCCAACTGCATATTACTGCCCATGAGTTTGGAATGGGATGCCCAACAAGCTCATATAGATGTGATGGTCATGTGTCAACATTTTGGCCTTATAGTCCGCATCTAAAATGCAAAGAAAACATATTGCTGTGTAGCCCTGGACAGTAGCTGACAAGGAGAAGACCGGCTGCAGTTTCACTGTGTCTGCTACTGCCCTTGCCTGTGTTCACAGGAGACTCACAGAACATAAAGCAGCCGGTGTTAAGCCGTTCTCTGTCAACAGGGGGGGGGGGACAGCCTGCGGATGTGAACTGCCAGAGACTATGAGATGATATGTGAAGGACTGTGGGAAATGTAGTTTAAAAGGAGACTTAACCTGTACTATAGTTTGTTATTGGGCTTCAGCTGCCATTTATACTGTGGTGTGAAAGATGGAGAGTGTTTTAAAGTGTGTAGCGCCCCCTTGGTCTACTGAAGGCAATGTGTGACCTCCAGAGGCAGGGGGCAAGCTAGCATTTACCCCAGGGCTGAGTCCATGGCTATAATGGGGGGTTTGGAACAGAAATTGGGTTTCACTCGATATTTTCAAAGCTTTAATGCAGAACTTTAAAGGAGGTAGTAGGAGAGAGGGTTAGGGGTCTCAGATACCAGTAGCAGATCACTTACACACTCCTTGGATCCAGAAAAAGTACAGCTTCACAGTTCCAGAACCTTTAAGATGACCCTGCCTTACTGCAAACATGTTTCAGATTGTAGAACAAGATCCAGCTTCACAGTGCCAGAACCTTTAAGCCGATCCAGCAACACTGTAAGCAGGTTTTAGATGTAGGTGCGTCCTCCAAACAGGTCACCGGGCCTTCCTGAGAGACCAGCCTTTATCCTGGCTCTCTCCAGCAAGGGTCCTCCCTTGGATCTTCTCTATTTGGCTTGACTTCTCCCACGCAGGTCAAGACAGCCTAAGGACCACCTCAGGATTAGTAGACCCCAGACAGGCTTCTGGGCCTACTTGCAGAAGCACATCCTCAAGCCACACACAGCCCGGCTCGGGAGCGAGCCCGCACATCTGCCGCCAGAGCAAGCGGCTTGCTATGACGACAGACAGAGAAGAATAGGAGAGGACAGCACCAGCAGGGGCCCCATCAGAGGAGGCTTTAAGTATTTTCCTGGGCTGAGAGAAAAGACGTGGCATTCTGCAGAGGGGCTGAGGCTGAGACAGACCTGCTATACCTGGGGAGAGCAGAGAGGCAGCTTCTTGCTGAGGAGCAGAGGCTGTGAGTGGATGGTGGCACCTGAGAGCAGCAGAGAGAGAGCGGCAGCCATTCTGGAGCAGTGGAGTGCTGAAAGCCTACTGTTTAGATAAGATGCAGGACACTAAAGAGACATCTGCACTGCCGAGAAATGTGTTCATTTCCGTTTCATTTGTATTGTTTTTTGTTTTTTTTTCATTTTTCGGGTCATTCGTTATGATCGCAATTCGTAAATTCGTAAATTCTAAGGTTCGTAAATTCATAAATTCGAAAAATCGTAAATTCATAAATTTGGAAAGTTGGAAATTTGTAATTTCATGAATTCAAAAATTTGTAAATTTGTAAATTTGAAAATTCAAAAATAAGAAAGAAAATCCAAAAATTATAAAGAACAAAATCTGAAAATTGTAAATAATAACTAACTAATAGGGATGAGCTTCGTGTTCGAGTCGAACCCATGTTCGACTCGAACATCGGCTGTTCGGTCGTTCGCCGAATTGCGAACGATATGGGCCGTTCGCGCCAAATTCGTGTGGCGCGTCACGGCCCATAATTCACTGCGGCATCGCAGTGCATTGCTGGCTGATGATTGGCCAAGCATGCACTATGACCCGCATGCTTGGCCAATCACAGCGCCGTCAGTAGAGAGAGCTGTAATTGGCCAAAGCCAGGGTGGCTTTGGCCAATTATGGCTCAGGGGATTTAGTACACACCCCACACTATATAAGGCCGCCTGCACGGCGGCCCTGTGTAGTGTGTGTTCCGGTGTGCTGAGAGATAGAGAGAGAGAGAGACAGTGTCATTTGATTTGAGTTAGATAGATTAGGCAGAACAGTCAGTCAGTTAGCTGCACTTACAGTGTATTGTGTATATATATGCATCCCAGGTGTTGCATATATATATATACACTGTATTCAGTTTAGCTAGATCCGTTCCTGTTATCTTCTATCTAGACTATTTACATTTAGTGCAGTGTGTCCTGCTCACAGTGTTCAGCTAGATCCGTTCCTGCTATTTACATTCAGTGCAGTGCGTCCTGCTCACAGTGTTCAGCTAGATCCGTTCCTGGTATTTACATTTAGTGCAGTGCGTCCTGCTCACAGTGTTCAGCTAGATCCGTTCCTGCTATTTACATTCAGTGCAGTGCGTCCTGCTCACAGTGTTCAGCTAGATCCGTTCCTGGTATTTACATTTAGTGCAGTGCGTCCTGCTCACAGTGTTCAGCTAGATCCGTTCCTGCTATTTACATTCAGTGCAGTGCGTCCTGCTCACAGTGTTCAGCTAGATCCGTTCCTGCTATTTACATTCAGTGCAGTGCGTCCTGCTCACAGTGTTCAGCTAGATCCGTTCCTGGTATTTACATTTAGTGCAGTGCGTCCTGCTCACAGTGTTCAGCTAGATCCGTTCCTGCTATTTACATTCAGTGCAGTGCGTCCTGCTCACAGTGTTCAGCTAGATCCGTTCCTGGTATTTACATTTAGTGCAGTGCGTCCTGCTCACAGTGTTCAGCTAGATCCGTTCCTGCTATTTACATTCAGTGCAGTGCGTCCTGCTCACAGTGTTCAGCTAGATCCGTTCCTGCTATTTACATTCAGTGCAGTGCGTCCTGCTCACAGTGTTCAGCTAGATCCGTTCCTGGTATTTACATTTAGTGCAGTGCGTCCTGCTCACAGTGTTCAGCTAGATCCGTTCCTGCTATTTACATTCAGTGCAGTGCGTCCTGCTCACAGTGTTCAGCTAGATCCGTTCCTGGTATTTACATTTAGTGCAGTGCGTCCTGCTCACAGTGTTCAGCTACATCCGTTCCTGCTATTTACATTCAGTGCAGTGCGTCCTGCTCACAGTGTTCAGCTAGATCCGTTCCTGCTATTTACATTCAGTGCAGTGCGTCCTGCTCACAGTGTTCAGCTAGATCCGTTCCTACTATTTACATTCAGTGCAGTGCGTCCTGCTCACAGTGTTCAGCTAGATCCGTTCCTGGTATTTACATTTAGTGCAGTGCGTCCTGCTCACAGTGTTCAGCTACATCCGTTCCTGCTATTTACATTCAGTGCAGTGCGTCCTGCTCACAGTGTTCAGCTAGATCCGTTCCTGCTATTTACATTCAGTGCAGTGCGTCCTGCTCACAGTGTTCAGCTAGATCCGTTCCTGCTATTTACATTCAGTGCAGTGCGTCCTGCTCACAGTGTTCAGCTAGATCCGTTCCTGGTATTTACATTTAGTGCAGTGCGTCCTGCTCACAGTGTTCAGCTAGATCTGTTCCTGCTATTTACATTCAGTGCAGTGCGTCCTGCTCACAGTGTTCAGCTAGATCCGTTCCTGCTATATACATTTAGTGCAGTACGTCCTGCTCACAGTGTTCAGCTAGATCCGTTCCTGTTATCTTCCTACTGACAGGCAGGCTTGTCTGGTTACAGTATATAAAGCTACCTGAAGAAAATTACAGGTGTTCTTTTTGATCCTATTAGTACCACGGTCAGGCAGCTAGACTATTTACATTTAGTACAGTGTGTCCTGCTCACAGTGTTCAGCTAGATCCGTTCCTGTTATCTTCCTACTGACAGGCAGGCTTGTCTGGTTACAGTATATAAAGCTACCTTAAGAAAATTACAGGTGTTCTTTTTGATCCTATTAGTACCACGGTCAGGCAGCTAGACTATTTACATTTAGTACAGTGCGTCCTGCTCACAGTGTTCAGCTAGATCCGTTCCTGTTATCTTCCTACTGACAGGCAGGCTTGTCTGGTTACAGTATATAAAGCTACCTGAAGAAAATTACAGGTGTTCTTTTTGATCCTATTAGTACCACGGTCAGGCAGCTAGACTATTTACATTTAGTACAGTGTGTCCTGCTCACAGTGTTCAGCTAGATCCGTTCCTGTTATCTTCCTACTGACAGGCAGGCTTGTCTGGTTACAGTATATAAAGCTACCTTAAGAAAATTACAGGTGTTCTTTTTGATCCTATTAGTACCACGGTCAGGCAGCTAGACTATTTACATTTAGTACAGTGCGTCCTGCTCACAGTGTTCAGCTAGATCCGTTCTTGCTATTTACATTCAGTGCAGTGCGTCCTGCTCACAGTGTTCAGCTAGATCCGTTCCTGGTATTTACATTTAGTGCAGTGCGTCCTGCTCACAGTGTTCAGCTAGATCCGTTCCTGCTATTTACATTCAGTGCAGTGCGTCCTGCTCACAGTGTTCAGCTAGATCCGTTCCTGCTATATACATTTAGTGCAGTACGTCCTGCTCACAGTGTTCAGCTAGATCCGTTCCTGTTATCTTCCTACTGACAGGCAGGCTTGTCTGGTTACAGTATATAAAGCTACCTTAAGAAAATTACAGGTGTTCTTTTTGATCCTATTAGTACCACGGTCAGGCAGCTAGACTATTTACATTTAGTACAGTGTGTCCTGCTCACAGTGTTCAGCTAGATCCGTTCCTGTTATCTTCCTACTGACAGGCAGGCTTGTCTGGTTACAGTATATAAAGCTACCTTAAGAAAATTACAGGTGTTCTTTTTGATCCTATTAGTACCACGGTCAGGCAGCTAGACTATTTACATTTAGTACAGTGCGTCCTGCTCACAGTGTTCAGCTAGATCCGTTCCTGTTATCTTCCTACTGACAGGCAGGCTTGTCTGGTTACAGTATATAAAGCTACCTGAAGAAAATTACAGGTGTTCTTTTTGATCCTATTAGTACCACGGTCAGGCAGCTAGACTATTTACATTTAGTACAGTGTGTCCTGCTCACAGTGTTCAGCTAGATCCGTTCCTGTTATCTTCCTACTGACAGGCAGGCTTGTCTGGTTACAGTATATAAAGCTACCTTAAGAAAATTACAGGTGTTCTTTTTGATCCTATTAGTACCACGGTCAGGCAGCTAGACTATTTACATTTAGTACAGTGCGTCCTGCTCACAGTGTTCAGCTAGATCCGTTCTTGCTATTTACATTCAGTGCAGTGCGTCCTGCTCACAGTGTTCAGCTAGATCCGTTCCTGGTATTTACATTTAGTGCAGTGCGTCCTGCTCACAGTGTTCAGCTAGATCCGTTCCTGCTATTTACATTCAGTGCAGTGCGTCCTGCTCACAGTGTTCAGCTAGATCCGTTCCTGCTATATACATTTAGTGCAGTACGTCCTGCTCACAGTGTTCAGCTAGATCCGTTCCTGTTATCTTCCTACTGACAGGCAGGCTTGTCTGGTTACAGTATATAAAGCTACCTTAAGAAAATTACAGGTGTTCTTTTTGATCCTATTAGTACCACGGTCAGGCAGCTAGACTATTTACATTTAGTACAGTGTGTCCTGCTCTCAGTGTTCAGCTAGATCCGTTCCTGTTATCTTCCTACTGACAGGCAGGCTTGTCTGGTTACAGTATATAAAGCTACCTTAAGAAAATTACAGGTGTTCTTTTTGATCCTATTAGTACCACGGTCAGGCAGCTAGACTATTTACATTTAGTACAGTGCGTCCTGCTCACAGTGTTCAGCTAGATCCGTTCCTGTTATCTTCCTACTGACAGGCAGGCTTGTCTGGTTACAGTATATAAAGCTACCTGAAGAAAATTACAGGTGTTCTTTTTGATCCTATTAGTACCACGGTCAGGCAGCTAGACTATTTACATTTAGTACAGTGTGTCCTGCTCACAGTGTTCAGCTAGATCCGTTCCTGTTATCTTCCTACTGACAGGCAGGCTTGTCTGGTTACAGTATATAAAGCTACCTTAAGAAAATTACAGGTGTTCTTTTTGATCCTATTAGTACCACGGTCAGGCAGCTAGACTATTTACATTTAGTACAGTGCGTCCTGCTCACAGTGTTCAGCTAGATCCGTTCTTGCTATTTACATTCAGTGCAGTGCGTCCTGCTCACAGTGTTCAGCTAGATCCGTTCCTGGTATTTACATTTAGTGCAGTGCGTCCTGCTCACAGTGTTCAGCTAGATCCGTTCCTGCTATTTACATTCAGTGCAGTGCGTCCTGCTCACAGTGTTCAGCTAGATCCGTTCCTGCTATATACATTTAGTGCAGTACGTCCTGCTCACAGTGTTCAGCTAGATCCGTTCCTGTTATCTTCCTACTGACAGGCAGGCTTGTCTGGTTACAGTATATAAAGCTACCTTAAGAAAATTACAGGTGTTCTTTTTGATCCTATTAGTACCACGGTCAGGCAGCTAGACTATTTACATTTAGTACAGTGCGTCCTGCTCACAGTGTTCAGCTAGATCCGTTCCTGTTATCTTCCTACTGACAGGCAGGCTTGTCTGGTTACAGTATATAAAGCTACCTTAAGAAAATTACAGGTGTTCTATCCCAGCTTAGTGCAGCTACAGGCCATTAGTATGTCTGGAAGGCCAAGAAGGAGAGGCAGACAGTCACAAGCCAATAAGAGAGGGCAAGCAGGCTCTGTGTCTAGTGCTGGTCGTGGAGACGGTGCATCCTCATCAGCACGTGGCCATGGGACACGCTTGGCCTTTTTTTCGGCAGCTGGCCGTGTTGAGCCGCAACATGCGGAAGACTTGGTCGAGTGGATGACCAAGCCGTCCTCATCCTCCTCATCCTCTCTCACCCATGCCCAGGGTGCTTTGTCTGGCAAAGCAGCGGCCTCTTCCCTCAGCTCAATGTCATCAGTGACTCCTTCCTTAGCTCCACCATGTCCTCATGAGGATTCCCTCGAACTGTTTGACCACAGTGTTGGGTACATGCTCCAGGAGGATGCCCAGCGTTTGGAAGGCTCTGATGATGATACTGAGCTCAATGAAGGCAGTAACATGAGCACGGACAGAGGGGGTGCCCAAGAAGGACAGCAATCTGGCAGTCATGCTCCCCCTGCTGCAGCATACTGCCAGGTTTGCTCCAGTGATGAGGAGGGAGGGGATGATGAGGTCACTGACTCAACGTGGGTGCCTGATAGGAGAGAGGAGGAGGAGGAGGAGGAGGAGGAGGTGGCACATCACCAACTAGGCAGGATGCCCTCCAGGGGCCAGCCTAAGGGCAGCACATTGACTGCATCACACCCCAAAGCTCCACATGTGCAGGGCGCTGCAGTCTCTGCGCGTTATTCAAAAAGTTCTTTGGTGTGGGCCTTTTTTGAGACGAGTGCATCAGATCGCACCGCTGCTATTTGCAACATATGTCTCAAGCGTATCTCGCGTGGCCAAAACATCTCCCGCTTGGGTACCACATGCTTGACCAGACATATGTTGCCCTGCCATGCAGTTCGTTGGCAAGCGTATCTAAAAGACCCACACCAAAGAACAAAGACGATCTCTCCTTGCTCCTCATCAGCTGAGATTTCCAACCCCACTAGACCTTCAGTCCTCTCTGAGACCTGCAGTGAGAGGAATGAAGGTGTAGAATTAGGTGTGTCACAGCCAAGTACTTGTGGGCAATCTGCTTTTGGTACACCGACGTCAGATTGTACCAGGCAAATTTCCCTGCCCCAGCTGCTGCACCGCCGAAAGAAGTTTGCTCCCAGCCATCCACATGCCCAGCGGTTGAATGCTAGCTTGGCAAAATTGCTAGCACTTCAACTGCTGCCTTTTCAGTTGGTAGACTCTGCCCCCTTCCGTGAGTTTGTGGAATGTGCGGTTCCTCAGTGGCAGGTACCCAAACGCCACTTTTTCTCACGGAAGGCGATTCCGGCTCTCTACCGGCATGTGGAAGGCAATGTCCATGCCTCGCTGGACAGGGCGGTCAGCGGTAAGGTGCATATTACCGCTGACTCATGGTCCAGCAGGCATGGACAGGGACGTTACTTAAGTTTCACGGCGCATTGGGTGACTCTGCTGGCAGCTGGGAAGGATGCAGGACAAGGTGCAGTAGTGTTGGAGGTTGTTCCGCCACCACGCCTCCAAAATGCTGATTGTGACACACCTCTCTCCTCCACCCCCTCCTCTTCTTCTTCCTCCATGGCCTCTTCCTCGGAACCAGCGGTGCTCCGTAGGCGTTCAAGGGGCTACGCAAGTACGCAGGCCAAAAGATGCCATGCGGTGCTTGAGCTGGTGTGCTTGGGGGACAGGAGCCACACTGGGGCAGAGGTTCTGTCAGCTCTGCAGGGGCAGGTTCAGAGGTGGTTGACGCCACGCCAACTTAAGGCAGGAATGGTGGTTTGCGACAATGGCACCAACCTCCTCTCTGCCCTCCGACAGGGACAACTGACCCATGTGCCCTGTTTGGCTCACGTCCTTAACTTGGTGGTGCAGCGGTTCTTGGGCAGGTACCCGGGCTTACAGGATGTCCTGAGGCAGGCCAGGAAAGTCTCTGTGCATTTCCGCCGGTCATATAATGCCAGTGCTCGGCTGACGGACCTCCAAAAGGAGTTTAACCTGCCCAAGAACCGCCTAATCTGTGACATGCCCACCAGGTGGAACTCGACGTTGGCCATGCTTCAGCGGCTGCACACGCAGCAGAGGGCCATCAATGAGTACCTGTGCGACTATGGCACCAGGACAGGGTCAGGGGACCTTGGTTTTTTTTCCCCACGCCAGTGGGCCATGATCAGGGATGCATGCACTGTCCTGTCACCATTCGAGGAGGCCACGAGGATGGTGAGCACTGACAGTGCATGCATCAGTGACACTGTCCCCCTTGTCCACCTGTTGGAGCACACGCTGCGTGGAATAATGGACAGGGCACTTGAGGCAGAACAGAGGCAGGAAGAGGAGGACTTCCTTAGCTCTCAAGGCCCCCTTTATCCAGACAGTGTTCCTGCGTGCCCGCCGATCACACAGGAAGAGGACGAGGAGGAGGAGGAGGAGGAGGAGGAAGATTGTGTCAGTATGGAGGTGGAGCCTGGCACTCAGCATCAGCAGTCTTTAAGGGATCAGTCCCAAGGAACACATGGACTTGTACGTGGCTGGGAGGAGGTGGCTGCGGACGTTGTTGTCCTTAGTGACCCAGAGGACTCCGGACCGAATGCCTCAGCAAACCTACGCTGCATGGCCTCCCTGATCCTGCAAAGCCTGCGTAAGGATCCTCGTATTCGTGGTATCAAGGAGAAGGACCAATACTGGCTGGCAACCCTCCTTGATCCACGTTACAAGGGTAAGGTTGCGGACCTTATCTTGCCATCGCAGAGGGAGCAGAGGATGAAACATCTTCGGGAGGCCTTGCAGAAAGGTCTGTGCAACGCGTTCCCAGAGACTGGGAGGTTACAAACTCCTGTTTCTGGACAACGTGTTGCTGAGGCTTCGGTCAGTCAAAGAAGGAGCGGTGGAGAAGGTGGCCGTCTGACCGATGCGTTCAGACAATTTTTTGGTCCGCAGCCCCAAGGTATGATCGGTTCCAGCAACCATCGCCAGCGTCTGTTTTACATGGTGCAGGAATACCTAGGGGCAAGATCAGACTTGGACACCTTTCCCACCGAAAATCCTCTGGGTTACTGGGTCTTGAGGATGGATCACTGGCCAGAGCTTGCACAGTATGCAATTGAGCTACTGGCCTGTCCTGCATCCAGCGTTCTTTCGGAACGCACATTCAGTGCTGCTGGAGGCGTGGTAACCGATCACAGGGTGCGCCTGTCCACCGACTCGGTCGATCGGCTGACCTTCATAAAAATGAATCAGTCTTGGATCACCACCAGCTACCAAGCACCTGATGCAGATGTAACCGAATAATTTTTTTTGAAATCTCAGATCCCTTCAAAGACTGCCTATGCTGATGCTGAGTGACTATCCCTGAGTAATTATCCTCTTCCTCCTCAATCATCACGCTGATAGCTTGTAAGAACATTTTTGGTTCAGGGCGCCACCACCAGTGCCTAAGGCACAATTTTTCAGCCCCTGTTTAACAGGGGCGTGTAATTACAATTTTTGATGTAATACTTTGCAGCAGGGCTCGTTCCTGCATTCCAACTAGAGTGTCTGTGAGGGGTTGCAGTGTTGTGGCACCAGCACCAGTGCCTAAGACCCAATTTTTCAGCCCCTGTCTAACAGGGGCGTGTAATTACAATTTTTGATGCAATACTTTGCAGCAGGGCTTGTTCCTGCGTTTCAACTAGAGTGTCTGTGAGGGGTTGCAGTGTTGTGGCACCAGCACCAGTGCCTAAGACCCAATTTTTCTGCCCCTGTCTAACAGGGGCGTGTAATTACAATTTTTGATGCAATACTTTGCAGCAGGGCTCGTTCCTGCGTTCCAACTAGAGTGTCTGTGAGGGGTTGCAGTGTTGTGGCACCAGCACCAGTGCCTAAGACCCAATTTTTCAGCCCCTGTCTAACAGGGGCGTGTAATTACAATTTTTGATGCAATACTTTGCAGCAGGGCTTGTTCCTGCGTTTCAACTAGAGTGTCTGTGAGGGGTTGCAGTGTTGTGGCACCAGCACCAGTGCCTAAGACCCAATTTTTCTGCCCCTGTCTAACAGGGGCGTGTAATTACAATTTTTGATGCAATACTTTGCAGCAGGGCTCGTTCCTGCGTTCCAACTAGAGTGTCTGTGAGGGGTTGCAGTGTTGTGGCACCAGCACCAGTGCCTAAGGCCCAATTTTTCTGCCCCTGTCTAACAGGGGCGTGTAATTACAATTTTTGATGCAATACTTTGCAGCAGGGCTCGTTCCTGCGTTCCAACTAGAGTGTCTGTGAGGGGTTGCAGTGTTGTGGCACCAGCACCAGTGCCTAAGGCCTAATTTTTCAGCTCCTGTTCAACAGGGGCATGTAATTACAATTCTTGATCTAATATTTCACAGCAGGGCCCTGTGAGGGCTTACAGTGTTTTGGCCACAGCAACACCTAAGGCCCAAATTTCTGCTGAGTATATAGGGCAGGACCCTACTTTCAAACATCTAACTTACAAACGACTCCTACTTGCAAACGGAAGGAGACAACAGGAAGTGAGATGAAATCTACCCCTAAGGAAGGGAAATTCTCTCCTGTAAGAGTTAATATGGGAAAACAATTTCTCCTTTCCACTGATGCTTTCCAATCCTTGTTCCACAAAAAAACCCAAATTTTCAAAAAACATTTTTCATTGGGACAAAAAAGTGAGGTGAAATCTTCTGAAGAGGAGGAAAGACGCAAAACAAATGTCACAGGGGTGATAACCCTTCCCTATGTTTTCCAAAAAGCTTAGAAAAGATTTTTTGGCTGGAGCTAAACACATTAAAAATGTTCAAAATTACAAACAGATTCTACTTAACAACAAACCTACAGTCCCTGTCTTGTTTGCACCGCCTGAATACTGCTGTTCAGAGTATATAGGGACCTTTCCTTATTTTAATTTGGGTGCGGGGTTCCCCTTAATATCCATACAAGACCCAAAGGGCCTGGTAATGGACTGGGGGGTACCCATGCCGTTTGTCTCACTGATTTTCATCCATATTGCCATGACCCGACATGACATTAAACCCGCAAGCAGTTTTAAATGAGATTTTTTCCTTTAAAAATGACATTTGGTGCAGGGACTGTTCTAAACATGGGAAACACGCGTCACTTTACAGGCATACTATAGACACCCCCCAGGTACGATATTTAAAGGAATATTTCACTTTTTTTTTTTTACTTTAAGCATCATTAAAATCACTGCTCCCGAAAAAACGGCCGTTTTTAAAAGTTTTTTTTGCATTGATACATGTCCCCTGGGGTAGGACCCGGGTCCCCAAACCCTTTTTAGGACAATACCATGCAAATTAGCCTTTAAAATGAGCACTTTTGATTTCGAACGTTCGAGTCCCATAGACGTCAATGGGGTTCTAACGTTCGTGCGAACTTGCGGTCCGTTCGCGGGTTCTGGTGCGAACCCAACCGGGGGGTGTTCGGCTCATCCCTACTAACTAATAATAACTATCGTAACTATTAAATTATAGGTATTGGACTTTCCTTTCAAATTTGGCTGTTAGTGAACTTATCCAAAGTTACGAATCATCCGAAATAACAAATTCCGCATCTAAACAAATGCAACGGAAACAAATGAATAATAAATAATAATAATAAAAAGTTGTTATTATTATTGTTATTTACTATTATTAATGCGTTACATTCCATTCATTTAGATACAGCATTCATTATTTCAGATAATTTGTAATTTCGGATAAATTTGTATTCGTTACGTTCCCTATCAGCCCAAATTTGAAAGGAAATTACAATACCTATAATTTAATAGTTATTATTAGTTAGTTAGTTAGTTATTCTTTCGAGTTTTCGGATTTTCTTTCTTATTTTCTGATTTTTGAATTTACGAACTTGCAAATTTACGAATTTTCAAATCTACGAATTTAGGAATTGCAATCATATGAATGAACCGAAAAAACGAAAATAAACACATTTTTTGGCAGTGCACGTCTATTAATAATAACAAAGGTTAAAAGAGTTGTATCCAATGTACATATAAATTATTAAAACAATACTAATGCTGACAGATCACTGTGTATATTCATACACCAGAGGAAAATGCTGATATCATAAGTCCTCGTACACCGACGCATTTCGCCAGACTTACTTTATCAGGGCTTATGAAGACATTAGAGAAATTATCTCAAGCACATGGGGACAACAGCATCACCACTCCCTGGGCGGGCGCTGGAGCATCAAAGGACCCCACTAAACATGCACTCCAAATGACACCAGTTAGAACGTCAAGTAGTCGTTCGTGGTCTATTTTCTAGTGAGTTTTCTAGTGGTTTCCAGATGACATTTCATCCGATACAGAGTATAGAGATCACCTCACCTGGACACTCTCCTGGACACTGAGATCCCTTGACAGTGCGGGCATTACTGGAGGGAATGCTCACTTCTCTTCCCCTCTTCCTCCTTTGGGAATATACTGAATAGATATGGTGGAACTGAAATTTAGGACAGCCGGCGGTCTTTTTAGTCCAACAACCTTTAGTTGGAAAGACACCAACTAGATTTTGAATATTATTTCTGATAGATCATTGTGTATATTCATACACCAGAGGAAAATGCTGACATCATAAGTCTTCATACTCCGATGTGTTTCACCAGACTTGCTTCATCAAGGCTTATGAAGACAGTACAACAATTATCTCAAGCACATTGGGACAGCAGCATCACCACTCCCTGGGCGGGCGCTGGAGCGTCAAGGGACCCCACTAAACATGCACTCCAATTGACACCAGTTAGAACATCACTTATATAGTCGTTCGTGGTTATGGTCTATTCTCAAGTGAGTTTTCTAGTGGTTTCAAGATGACATTTCATCCAATGCAGAGTATAGAGATCACCTCACCTGGACACCCTTCTGGACACTGCAATCCCCTGACAGTGTGGGCATTACTGGTGGGAATGCTCTCTTCGCCTCTCCCTGTTCTGTTCCTCCCTTCCCCCTTTGGAAATATACTGAATTTAAATGGTGGAACTGAAATTTAGGACAGCTGGAGGTCTTTTTAGTCCAACAACCTTTGGCTGGAAGGACACCAACTAGATTTTGACTAATATACTCTGTATCGGATGAAATGTCAACTGGAAACCACTAGAAAACTCACTAGAGAATAGACCACCACAACGACTCTACAAGATGTTCTAACTGGTGTCAATTTGGAGTGCATGTTTAGTGGGGTCCCTTGATGCTCCAGCGCCCGTCCAGGGAGTGGTGATGCTGCTGTCCCCATGTGCTTGAGATAATTGTTGTAATTTCTTCATAAGCCTTGATGAAGCATATCTGGTGAAACACATCGTCGTTTGAGGACTTATGATATCAGCATTTTCCTCTGGTGTATGAATATACACAATGATCTATCAGCAATAATATTAAAAATCTAGTTGGTGTCCTTCCAACCAAAGGTTGTTGGACTAAAATGACCTCCAGCTGTCCTAAATTTCGGTTCCACCATACAAATCCAGTATATTCCCAAAGGAGGAAGGAGGGAAGAGAAGAGAGCAATCCCTCCAGTAATGCCCTTGTCAGGGGATCTCATTGTCCAGGTGAGGTGATCTCTGTACTCTGTATCGGATGAAATGTCATCTGGAAACCATTAGAAAACTCACTAGAGAGTAGACCACGAATGACTATCTACCTGACATTCTAACTGGTGTCAATTGGAGTGCATGTTTAGTGGGGTCCCTTGATGCTCCAGCGCCCGCCCAGGGAGTGGTGATGCTGTTGTCCCCATGTGCTTGAGATAATTGTTGTACTGTCTTCATAAGCCTTGATGAAGCATATCTGGTGAAACACATCGTCGTATGAGGACTTATGATATCAGCATTTTCCTCTGGTGTATGAATATACACAGTGATCTATCAGCATTAGTATTGTTTTAATAATTTATATGTACATTGGATGCAACTCTTTTAACCTTTGTTATTAATAAACTGCATGATTTTACTATAATATTGTTTACTCCTTGTGTGGCCTGTACAGTCCGAGATCCTTTTCTACATGTTTTCCCTTTTTAGGTACTATAGTTTGGCGCTGTTCCACGGGCGGGCGCAATTATAAAGCATGACATGTTTGGTATCTATTTACTCAGCGTAACACCATCTTTTATATTATACTAAAAAATTGGGTATTATTTTGCATTTTTGTGCATTTAAATTCATATTTTTTCCAAAAAATTGCATTCGAAAAACCGCTGCGCAAATACCGTGTGACCTTAAAATTTGCAACACCCACCATTTTATTCTCTAGAGCAGGGGGTCTTCAAACTATGGCCCTTCAGTTGTTCAGGAACTACAACTCCCATCATGACCAGTCATGTCTGTGAATGTCAGAGTTTTGCAATGCCTCATGGAACGCGTAGTTCCGTAACAGCTGAAGGGCCGTAGTTTAGAGATCCCTGCTCTAGGGCCTCTGTTTAAAATATATATATATAATGTTTGGGGGGTTTTAGGTAGTTTTCTAGCAAAAAAAAAAAAAAAATGTTTTTTTCATGTAGGAGAGGAATGTCAGAATTGGCCGGGACTGGAAGTGGTTAAAGGGCTGCCAGGAGGTGACGTAAAGGGGTTAAAAAACAATGTCAATTTTATTTACGTAGGCCACTTAGTCAAAGAGTTATTATCCAATTAACAGACACTGCTGAATTTGGTCTGGACATCTAAGCTCCAATGGCCTCTGGGTTTTATAGACCCCAGATCTCTCTATAAAGAGGACCTGTCATCCCTTACAGTGCCTTGAAAAATTATTCACACCCCTTGAAATTTTCCACATTTTGTCATGTTACAACCAAAAAAGTAAATGTATTTTACTGGGATTTTCTCTGATAGACCAACACAAAGTGACACATAATTGTGAAGTGGAAGGAAAATGATAAATGGTTTTCAACATTTTTTTACAAATACAGTAAATGTCTGAAAAGTGGGGGGTGCATTTGTATTCAGCCCCCTTTACTCTGATACCCCTAACTAAACTCTAGTGGAACCAATTGCCTTCAGAAGTCACCTCATTAGTAAATAGAGTCCACCTGTGGGTAAATTAATCTCAGTATAAATATGGCTGTTCTGTGAAGCCCTCAGAAGTTTTCCTAGAGAACCTTAGTGGACAAACAGCATCATGAAGGCCAAGGAACACACCAGACAGGTCAGGGATAAAGTTGTGGAGAAGTATAAAGCAGGGTTAGGTTATAAAAAAATATCCCAAGCTTTGAACATCTCACAGAGCACTGTTCAATCCATCATCGGAAAATGGAAAGAGTATGGCACAACTGCAAACCTACCAAGGCATGGCCGTCCACCTAAACTGACCGGCCGGGCAAGGAGAACATTCATCAGAGAAGCAGCCAAGAGGTCCATGGTAACTCTGGAGGAGCTGCAGAGATCCACAGCTCAGGTGGGAGAATCTGTCCACAGGACAACTATTAGTCGTGTTCTCCACAAATCTGACCTTTATGGAAGAGTGGCAAGAAGAAAGACATTGCTGAAAGAAAGTCATAAGAAGTCCTGTTTGCAGTTTGTGAGAAGCCATGTGGGGGACACAGCAAACATGTGGAAGAAGGTGCTCTAGTCAGATGAGACCAAAATTGAACTTTTTAGCCTTAAAGAAAAACGCAATGTGTGGCGGAAAACTAACACTGCACATCGCCCTGAACACACCATCCACACCGTGAAACATGGTGGTGGCAGCATAATGTTGTGGGGATGCTTTTCTTCAGCAGGGACAGAGAAGCTGGTCAGAGTTGATGGGAAGATGGATGGAGCCAAATACAGGGCAATCTTAGAAGAAAACATGTTGGAGTCTGCAAAAAGACTTGAGACTGGGGCGGAGGTTCACCTTCCAGCAGGACAACGACCCGAAACATACAGCCAGAGCTACAATGGAATGGTTTAGATCAAAGCATATTCATGTGTTAGAATGGCCCAGTCAAAGTCCAGACCTAAATCCAATAGAGAATCTGTGGCAAGACTTTAAAAATTGCTGTTCACAGACGCTCTCCATCCAATCTGACAGAGCTTGAGATATTTTGTAAAGAAGAATGGGCAAAAATGTCCCTCTCTAGATGTGCAAAGCTGGTAGAGACATCCCCAAAAAGACTTGCAGCTGTAATTGCAGTGAAAGGAGGTTCTACAAAGTATTGACTCCGGGGGGGCGCCATACAAATGTACCCCACACTTTTTTAAAAAAGCATTTATCATTTTCCTTCCACCTCACAATTATGTGCCACTCTGTGTTGGTCTATCACATAAAATCCCAATAAAATACATTTAGTTTTTTTGGTTGTAACATAACAAAATGTGGAAAATTTCAAGGGGTCTGAATACTTTTTCAAGGCACTGTATTTCTATTACAAGGGATGTTTACATTCCTTGTAATCGGAATAAAAGTGATAAAAAAAAAATAATAATTAAAGGGACAATGTAAAAATAAACAATAATATAAATAAGAAAAATAAGAAAAAATAAAAAATGTAAAGTGCACCCATCCCTCGGTGCTCACGCGCAGAAGCAAATGCATGCATAAGTCGCGCCCGCATATGTAAACAGTGTTTGCACCACACATGTGAGGTATCGCTGCGAACGTTAGAGCGACAGCAATAATCCCAGTGCTAGACCTCCTCTGTAACTCTAAACTGATAACCTGTAAAAATGTTGTCGCCTATGAAGATTTTTAAGTATCGTAGTTTGTTGCCATTCTACAAGCGTGCGCAATTTTGAAGCAGGACATTGCAACCCAATGCAAACTTATTGTGCCGCTCCGGCTCTGTTAAAGCGGGGTGTGTATAGATCTTTGAGCATCTGCCGCTGGGAGTGCTGACGCTGGATGGAGCTCATCCCAGCTCCTGCTATGGCTTGTACAGAAGGATAGGATCCCTGTAGGCGCACATCTGAGTAGTCCCTAAAATCAATGTGAAAGTGGCAACCTCAGCCTGGACTCCAGCCAGGCCACACCCACCAACGAGTTTCGCTCCGCCCCTCAGAGCTTCGTCATGACATATTAGGTATCTATTTACTTGACGTAACATCGTCTTTTACATTTTGCCCAAAAAAATTGGGTTATATATTGTGATTGTTTGCATTAAAATTCAATAAAGTGTATTTTTTTCCCCAAAAAATTGCATTTGAAAAACTGCTGCGCAAATACCGTGAGACATAAAAAATTGCAATGGTCGCCATTTTATTCCCTAGGGTCTCTGCTAAAAAATATATATATATAATGTTTGGGGGTTCTAAGTAATTTTCTAGCAAAAAATACTGATTTAGGCCCCTTTCACACTTATACGACTTGTCCCACGATTTTGTACTGCAAAATCGTATGACAAGTCATTCTCCATGATTTTCAATAACTACCATTCATATTGGCACGACTTTAAGTCGTGCCGACTTGAAAGTAATCCCTGCACTACTTTGGTCCAACTTCTATGCGAGTTGTACTCCATAGACCTCAATGTTAAACCCTGAAGTAGCATGCAAGTCGTGCCTGAACAATATAGACACGACTTCAGTACGACTTTGTAAGCACAAGCCTGGCCTCGCTATTCGGGAAAGGAAAACTTTTCTTTCCTTTCCCGATGAGCGACAGGCAGTGCTGAGAGCTGTCTGGTATGAATCCAGAGGGGGAACGCCGCGCCAAGTTTTAAATGAAAAAACTGGCGTGGGTTCCCCCCAGGGGCATACCAGGCCCTTAGGTCTGGTATGGATTGTAAGGGGAACCCCCTATGCCGAAAAATCGGCGTGGGGATACCCCCAAAGTAGCCCGGCCGGTCAGGAATGAGGGTGGGGACGAGCTGGCGCCCCCCCCCCCTGGACCGTACCAGGCTGCATGCCCTCAACATGGGGGGTGGGTGTTTTGGGGCATGGGGGGGCGCAGTGCGGCCCCCCCACCCCAAAGCACCTTGTCCCCATGTTGATGAGGACAAGGGCCTCTTCCCGACAACCCTGGCCGTTGGTTGTCGGGGTCTGCGGGCGGGGGGGCTTATCGGAATCTGGGAGCCCCCTTTAATAAGGGGACCCCCAGATCCCGGCCCCCCACCCTATGTGAATAAGTATGGGGTACATGGTACCCCTACCCATTCATCTAGGGAAAAAAGCGTCAATAAAAAACACAGTACACAGGTTTTTTAAATAATTTATTAGGCAGCTCCGGGGTCTTCTTCCGACTTCGGGGGTCCTCTTCTGACTTCGGGGGTCTCTCCGCCGTCTCCTCCCGGTGTCCGCATCTTCTGCCGGCTCCTCCGCTATCTTCTGCAGCTCAATTGCTAGCGGTGGTCCGGACTTCTGCCTTCTTCTTTCCTTCCAGAGATGTTGACACGACGCTCTCTCCAGCCAGAATGGTCTCTGTGCGCTCCGCAAGGGACTAATATAGGCGGTGGCCCCGCCCCCTTATGAGGTCACTGTCCCGGGGCATGCTGGGACTGTGCCGTCATAAGGGGGCGTGGTCATCACCCGGTGACCACGCCTCCTAAAACGTCACAGACCCAGCATGCCCCGGGACTGTGACGGCATTCCTGACCGGCCGGGCTGCGTGCTCGGATAAGGGTCTGGTATGGACTTTGGGGGGACCCCCACGATGACTTTTCGGCATAGGGGGTTCCCCTTACAATCTATACCAGACCTAAGGGCCTGGTATGTCCCTGGGGGGGAACCCACGCCAGTATTTTTATTTAAAACTTGGCATGGAGTTCCCCCTTATGATTCATACCAACTACTGTATGTTTTCATTTGTTAATGCCAAAAACGTGGCAAAGTAGTACTGCTCCCAAATCGCGGTAAAATCACGTGAAATCGCGGCAAAATCGCGGTAAAATTGTGCGACTTTGAAGTCGTATAAGTGTGAAAGGGGCCTAACTTGTAAACATAAAAGTGCCAGAAAAGGCCTGGAGCTGAAGTGAGTATATTTGGATATTTAACCAATTATGGACCGCCCGCCGGCGATATACATTGGTCCTTTGACGTTGAATACCGTTGTTATGGCAGGAGATATCTGCCATAACCCCGGTATTTTCTTAAACAGCGGGCGGTCCGCTTTCCGATAAAAGTGGTCTCCGCGGTGGAGATCACTTGCTGCGAGATCACTTCTACCGGTGGCGGGAGAGGTGCCCATCCCCCTCCCGCCGCTTCCCATGGGTCTCTGTCACTTACCGGAGCTGTCGGTAGCGACGGAGACGATCAGGTCCTCTCCCCTGTGAGGCATGGAGTCGAGTGAGGCAAAGATGCCCCCCCCCCCCAACTTGGCTCCATACCATTGGATGATGGAAGCGACGTCAAACGTCACTTCCGCCCAATGGTCTCAAAGGGGAAATATTTTTTTATTGAAAAAAAAAAAAAGACTTTTTTTATTGCATTTAGGTGTAAATATGAGACCTGAGGTCTTTTTGACCCCCAGATCTCACATTAAAGAGGTCCATGTTTTTTTTTTTTCTATTAAAAGGGATGTGTGCATTCCTTGTAATAGGAATAAAAGTGACCTTTTTTTTTTTTTTAAATGGACATTGTAAAAATAAAAAATAACAAGTAAAATAAAGAAGAAAAAAAATGTAATTCAAAGCGCCCCGTCCATCCGAGCTCGCGCGCAGAAGCGAACGCATACGTAAGTCGCGCCCGCATATGAAAACGGTGTTCAAACCACACATGGGAGGTATCACCCTGATCGTTAGAGCGAGAGCAATAATTCCTGCACTAGACCTCCTCTATAATTTAAAACTGGTAACCTGTAGAAAATTTTAAACATCGCTGATGGAGATTTTTAAGTGCCAAAGTTTGTCGCCATTCCACGAGCGGGTGCAGCAATTTTGAAGCGCGATATGTTGGGTATCAATTTACTCTTTATATTATTTTATACTATTATTTATTTTATATTATTTTTCACAATATAGAAAAAAAATTGGGCTAACTTTACTGTTTTCTTATTTTTTTTAATTTAAAAAAGTTTTTTTTATTTAAAAAAAAAAAAATATGTTTGTAAGACCGCTGCGCAAATACGGTGTGACATAAAGTCTTGCAACGAACCCCATTTTATTCTCTAGGGTGTTTGAAAAAAATATATATATAATGTTTGATGGTTCTAAATAATTTTCTAGCAAAAAAAAATGTAACTTGTAAACAACAAGTTTGAAAAATAGGCCTTAAGTGGTTAAAGAGCTATGCCATTAAAAACTATAGGCTGTTTATTTTTATTTTATTTTTTTTTATGTAGCAATTGTAATTTTCCTTTAGCATGCACTTTGTGAAATGCCCAGCAGATGGCAGTAGAATACAGCGAAGAAAGAATCAGAACAGACACAGCACACACACACACACATTTTGTTTAAGAATAATATTTATGAACCGTTATAATACAGAACTGAAAACAGGAAAGTCCAGGAAATACTTTTCTGTTAGTAATTTTTTTTTTTTTATTTCTTTTTTTTTTTCTTACAAAATATACAAAATAATTAGCAGTCGTTCCTGGCAAGGGCTTTACATGCTGTTTACATGATGAAGATCCCTGATTTAAAGGTGTCATGCGTTGTGTTTACTACCATGACCTTCCCCGGTCCCAAAAACCAGAGGGGAGCGCAACCCAGGTGAACCGGATACCTTTTCGAAAAAGGACCTCAAAACAGTTCATGGGCAGCAGACAAACTGCTGCGATCGTTTTATTTTATTTATTTATCATACAGCCTTGAATTAGAAGCTTCAAAGAAAAAAAAAACTCTAAGCACTTTAAGCATTTAAAACTCAATTGATCTTTCTGCTTAAAACCAGCTAAATACATTTCAAGTGCATTAAAGCAAAGCGCGTTCGAAAGGCTTCTTCTTTAGAAAGCAGCCACAGGCCTGTCCTGGGCCAGCATGCAGCAGAGAAGGAGCCTTGCTCTCTGTGTTTGAAGTAATGGCCTCTCTGCAGAGGTTCGGCAATCTTTGTCGGTTGGAGAGCTCTAGGATCTATCTAGCTCAGCAGGGAGGGTCTGTCAGACCTCTGCAGAGAGGCTGCTTCCACACAAAGAGCAAGGCTTCTTCTCTGCCAGCATGCTGGCAGGGGACAGGCTTTTCTACTCTGTGGTTGTGGCTGCTTTCTACAAAAAAAAAAAAAAAAATTAGCACAGACTTTGCACATGTTTTGTTTTGATGCATCTGGAACGTATTTTGCTGGTTTAAACTGAACTGGCCCTATGACATCACCACGCTTTTTTTTTGTTTCGGCAAAACATGACCCCTTTTGGGTGTCCCCATTCCTACCGCCATCCAGACATTCAGGGATCTCAGTTTTTTGCCTCTGCGTTGTGGCAACTTTCATTCAGATTGCCCCAGCTGGTCCATCTAGTGGCAGAAGTCTGGTATCAATTTCTAATGAAACTCAAGTTCCCATGGGGTAGAACGTCTGTCAGTTGTTACTTACCATCTGTGTCCCCATTTGGGGAGATTTCTCCTTTACTTCCTGATTCAGAGACACAACAGGAAGTAAAAGAAAATCTGCAGATGGAAAAAAAAAAAAAAGAAATAGCTTCGCTGGCCTGTTAGGGTTCCCAAGGTCAGGAAAAGTTAAAGGGAGAGTGAAAAACTTGGTGCAGCTGTGCGTAGTAGCCAATCAGCTTCTAACTTCAGCTTCCAAAAAAAAAACTGGAAGCTGATTGGTTTCTATGCAGAGCTGCATCAGATTTTGCACTCTCCAGCTTTAGTAAATCAACATTTATGCGTTATGGCCAGTTATTGTAAGGGACGTATTTAGAGTTGAACTACAGGAACGTACGGTGATGTAGTACAGAGGAATACCTATCTCAACAGGGAGCTCAACAGGAACAACAGGGAGCCCATATTTTTGCTCCCTGTTGTTTCCTGTTATGACTACTGGTACCCCAAAGGTGCCCCATACCAAAACTGGTCCTTGAAGCTGTCTCTCTCTACAATGTCAAGACACACAGTGCAAGACCAGTGGCCAGCCTAACGCAGCTTCTGTAACCCTCAGGAGCCTTTAAAGCTGCACCCATAAAAAACACCAAAACCACCTTAATGTTAACCCCAGGGCATTCCACCAAAATGGTTAATTTTCGGCAGGGTGAAAACGGTCAATCCCCCAAGGCGCCCCCCCAACCAGTCCTTTTAGCTGTCTTTCTCCAACGTCAAGACGTACAGTGCGGGACCAGCGACCGGCCCAACTGTAACCATCAGAGACCTTTAAAGCTGCACCCGTAAAAACCACCGAAAAACACCTTAATGTTAACTTCTCCAGTGACCCCAGGACATTCCACCAAAATTTTAAATTTTCGGCAAGGTGAAAACGGTCGATCCTCCAATGGCACCCTCCCAACCAGTCCTTGTAGCTGTCTCTCTCTCTCTCCAATGTCAGGATGTACAGTGCAGGACCAGCGACCAGCCTAATTGTAACCCTCAGAGACCCTTAAAGCTGCGCCCATAAAAAAAACACCGAAAAACACCTTAATGTTAACTTCCCCAGTGACCCCAAGTCATTTCACTAAAATGGTTAATTTTCGGCAATGTTATAATGGTCAATCCCCCAAAGGCACCCCCCCCCCCAAACAGTCTTTGTAGTTGTCTCTCCAATATCAAAATGTACAGTGTGGGGCCAGCGACCAGCCTAACTGTAATGCTGCGTACACACGATCAGAATTTCGGCCAGCAAAAGACCGATGAGAGCTTTTCCTCGGAAGATGCGACCGTGTGTATGCTCCATCGGTCTTTTGCTGGCCGAATTCCAGCCAGCAAAAGATTGAGAGCATGTTCTTAATTTTTCGGTCGGAAGGAGTTCCTTTCCTAAAATGCGACCGTCTGTGGCAATTCCTATGCATGCTCAGAAACAATTCGACGCATGCTCGGAAGCATTGAACTTCATTTTCTCGGCTCATCGTAGTGTTGTACGTCACCTCATTCTTGACGGTCGAAAGTTCAGCGAACTTTTGCGTTGACCGTGTGTATGCAAGGCAAGCTTGAGCGGAATCCTGTCGGAAAAGCCATCATATCTTTTTCTGACGAGAAGTCCGATCGTGTGTACGCGGCATAACCCTCAGAAACCTGTAAAGGTTTCATAAAAACCACCAAAAAAACAGCTTAATGTTGACTTCCCCAGTGACCCCCGGGAATTCCACCAAAATGGCAAAGTGAAAAAGGTCAATCCCCCAAAGGCGCCCCCTAACCAGTCCTTGTAGCTGTCTCTCTTTCCAATGTCACGGATGTACAGTGCAGGACCAGTGACCAGCCTAACTGTAACCCTCAGAGACCTTTAAAGCTGCACCCATAAAAAACACCTTAATGTTAACTTCCCCATTGACCCCAAGGCATTCCACTAAAATGGTTAATGTTAGGAAAGGTTAAAACGGTCAATCCCCCAAAGATGCCCCCCGCTACCAGTCCTTGTCTCTCTCTCTCCAATGTCAAGACGTACAGTGCGGGACCAGTGACCAGCCTAACTGTAACCCACAAGAACCTTTAAAGCTGCACCCTTAATAACCACCAAAAAAAACCTTAATGTTAACTTCCACATTGACCCAAAGGCATTCCACTAAAATGGTTGATTTTGGGCAAAGTGAAAATGATCAATTTTGTTCAAGTTGGGTTCCCTTCTGTGTGAGATTCTACACATCAGCGGTCTGTAATATACAAACCTTAAGTTATATTGTATCAAAATTTCCTTTATTGGATGGCTTTTCCAATGGATCTCTCAAAATGTACTCACATTTTCGGGAACTATTGGAGTATCTTGCGTTTCTGACCTTAGTCCCATTATTTCTCCTTCAAATATTGCCTCAAAAAATCCAGTTTGCATGCATCAGGCTGGGAATC
This sequence comes from Lithobates clamitans, assembly GCA_037952925.1. Taxonomy (NCBI): domain Eukaryota; kingdom Metazoa; phylum Chordata; class Amphibia; order Anura; family Ranidae; genus Lithobates; species Lithobates clamitans. The sequence continues at coordinate 2,213,984 of JBBGZY010001611.1, forward strand.
GTATTTACTTCACTCAAGATGCAGGATGTGAGATTTATTTCAGCGTTACCGGCCAAAGCAAAAAGCCATAGCAAGGAAATCATAAATATCACATATGGCTGGATTATTTTATTTAGAGAGCAAAAAAAATAAGTCACTAAAAAAAAAAACTTCTTATTTCCAGTACGAGTTCCTTCTAAACTCATACAACAATTTTTCCATTCAGGTGAACTAACCAGAAAACTGCCTTTATAGTACGTTACTACAAACTAGCTGAGGGTTGAAATCAGGCCTGCCTGATTGCTTGCTCAGTAGCTAATGGTGAATGGGGGGGGGGGGGGGGGGGGGCTTGCTTTTGTGGTCTGAAAGGACAGAGAACACTGTGTAGAATTTTTGAAATAACATTTGGTAGCAGAAGGAGAGCAGGCATGGGATGGGGCAGGTGGTCTCCACAAGTCTTGCAGTGTTGTCATTCTCAAGAATGTGACTTGCTTTATATTTTTGGCAGGTCAACTCATTATTGCATATGTTTAGCTATTATTGGGCTGGGGCTGTTTGTTACCTAAAAACATTTTAGGACCAAGGATAGTGCCTTAAGCATAAATTAGGATCCATGGCAAGCCTAACACACAATGAAGGGGAGAAGGTCCACCATCTTTAGGACAATGGTTCCCACAGATGGGTACTTAGAAGGGAGGCAGATTTGCCATGGTGGTTGGCCACCATTCAGGCCAATGTAAGAAGCAATGCATGATTCATATTCAATATTTTCCAAGTTTAGCTATTGGGCTGGGGTTGTTCCTTACCTAAAAAACTTTTCACCACCAAGGATTGCACAAGTAGCACAAATTAAGACCCATGGTGTAAACCTCCAATGTTCCACCAATTTTATGACAGTAATAGCTCTCATGGATGGGCACTTGTAAGGGAGGCAGAGTTATCATGGTGGTTGGCCACCATTAGCACAAATTAGGCCCCATGGTATAACCCTCCAATGTTCCACCAATTTTATGACAGTAATGGCTCCCATAGATGGGCACTATTATGGGAGACAGAGTTGCCACGGTGGTTGACCACCATCCAGGGCAACGTAAGAAGCAATGCATAATTCATAGTCAAGATTTTCCAAATTTAGCTATTGGGCTGGGCGCTGCTCATTACCTAAAAATGTTTCAGTACCAAGGATTGCACAAGTAGCACAAATTAGGACCCATGGTATGACCCACCAATGTTCCATCAATTTTATGACAGTAATGGCTCCAATAGATGGGCACTAATAAGGGAGAGAGAGTTGCTAGGGTGGTTGACCACCATCCAGGGCAATGTAAGAAGCAGTGCATAATTCATAGTCAAGATTTTCCAACATGTTGTACAATCTCTATGATGATGGCGATAGTCAATATCACTGCCAAGACAGCTATGTTATCACTAAAGATGTTTTTATAAGTATTTCTGTATAAGTTTAACTATTGGGCAGCAAGGATTGCGCCATTAACATAAATTAGGACCCATAGCAAGCCTTACACACAATAAGGGGGTATAACCCTTCAACGTCCCACCTATTTTTTGACACTAATGGCTCCCAAAAATAAGAGAGAATTACCGTGGCGGTGAACCACATCAAGGGCAAGGTAAGGAGAAATGCATAATTCAAGTCAAGTTTTTCCAACATATTGTACAATCTCTATGATGATGATGATCAGTATAACGTGCTGCCAAGACAACTAGGTTATCAGTAATGATGGGTTTGTTCCAAGTGTTGGCCATAAAAATTTAAAAATATACATGGGCAACATTGTAGATAGCTATAGTATTTTAAAACAGTCAGACTTTTCAGGGTAATTCATCGATAGTTACTTTCCATCTGTTCTCCCAATGTCAGTGCGCCCACCCACCATTGGCCTTGGCCTTTGCTGAACTCCAACTCATGCACTGTACTTTTGTGCTTCAGTGGGCTTTATTAGCTGTTGATTATAGGGAGCATATAAGCCACCAGAGAAGTGACTCATTTGGAGGACAGTTAGGAGCACTTCGGGCAATACTGCCCGAAGTTGGAACATCTCTTAAACTAAGTCTAAAGCCAAAACCTCTTCCCTTCCTGACCACACTGTCCCCAGTTTAAAGATAAAACCTCTTCCTATCCTGACCACCTTGCCTCCTTGTTCAAATAAATGCTTTAAAAAGTCTCTTAATTACTTTGCTTAGCTAAGTCGCTCCAGAGTCCAACGGCATCCATGACCATGTGACCAAATGTAATTTCCAAGCACTCCTTACCCATAGCTAATAGTAATTAGTCGCATTCCACTGGACATTTCCTTAAATGTTGAAGACGTTTCCAAGTGTCTCCTTCAGTTCAAATAACTGTCAGGTACATACCCCAGCAGTCAGGTACATACCCCAGCATTCACAGTATATCTGCATGGGCAGCTTAGCAATACAGAATAGAAAACCTTCATAGACTTCTTACCCATACTCTAAACCTAAAGTCGACCTTCACTCACATGTTATAATCCTAGCTCACCCCCCTCCCGTTTACACATTTTTCCAGAAGGTACTTGCTCCCACCTCTTCATTTCTAGCCTAGCTGAGGATGATGTTGCGCACCCCTGCCTGTAGCCTCCTCGGATATACGTGACAAATCCCAGGAGGCTTTGGTACAGTCTCCACCAGTTGGAGAATCTTATGCATGGGCAGTAGAGGGCCAATTATGACTTGTCAGGAAATCGTTGCTGATTCCAGGCCCAAAGACAACTCTGAGCAGTTCGTATTCTAGGGAGACAGTGCTGGATTACTTGGACTGGTAAATTTTGGCAGCTACAGCATTTGCAGCTGTTGGCTGATTTTGTAGAAGCCGGGTGAAGAAGTTCCTCTTTAAGCTAAGCCACTAACTTTGCCACAAATTCGTTGGCTGCTATGTTGGAAAGTTTAAAAACAAGTGAACACTTTAGAAAAATGCATTGCATCAGCAATCAAAATCATGAAGGTCAAAGGAGTAACATTCCCCATCATGCTGAAATTTGACCAAAAATATTCTGATTCTATTGTTTCTCAATAGAATAAAAAAAAAATCAACTAATTTCCTTCACCTAACAGTCAAAATCATATCAGCAGCATTGAGGAAACTTTTGTGATCCCAATTTAAAGTAAATGTATGCTTTAGGGCCACCATGGGCCCAGTTGTTCATCAAGACCAAATGACCCTAACCCCGTAAGAAGAGCTGTATTCAAACATTTTATAGCATCCTACCATGCAAGCCATATACAATCACAGCTGCCAAGCATTCTGCCCCGTATTGGGGACCATGAGCTGCAAAGCTTAACTGCAAGTATTAAATTATTGTATTCAAGTCATTAAGAAGGTATAAGAATATGCACCTCTGGTATTATAATTATTATCATTGTTATCAATAATATTATTAAGACATTCCTCTGCGGCCAAAATGCATATTTAAAAGGTATATGAAGAATGGTGCTTAATGGTAGGATGGGTTCATATACAGTACTTTTTGGAGTAAATTTGCACCTACTGTATTTGCTGTTCCAATAACATAATATTAAAAAGCAGGGCTACCCAAAAGTGATAGTTCAATACCAGGGGAATGCTCCTATGTAAAAATAACTTGCTTGCCTCTAAAACAATCCATTGCCAAAAATGTGGCGGTGACATTTCAGAGAGAGTGGATGAGACTGCTTACACTTATTTTGGATCTGACCTACCAGCATACACCCACAAGTGAAATATCAACTTTAGGTGAATTTGCCCTTTAAGGCTGGATGCTCGGGGACCTTCAAATATTGAAACAACATACTCCTGCGCATCAATGAACTGGCTCCATAGTGCTGTATTACTAGGTCAGAAAATGGATAATCCTTTAGATGCCTTGCTGCCCTCTAGGACTGGGGTCCTCCTGGCCGTGCTGTAGGAATAGAAGTAAAAAGAAAGAGGGAGCACTGGCCTAGTGCATTATCCAACAGATTTATTAAAAATATCCAATAAAACCAAAAAGATGTCTACTTACAAACATAGACTTGTAAACTCGCTCATCAAGCCACATGGGTGGCTAGTCTCTCTTAAATCGCTTGGACTACCAGACCAAGGTAGGGGATCCTATAAGGGACCCTGCTGGCTGACACGATTCAAAGGACCAACCTTCCTCAAGGCTCTGAAGAAGAAGGTTGTCAGCCAAAAGGGTCCCATGTAGGACCCCCTACCTTGGTCTGGTAGTCCAAGCGATTTGAAAGAGACTAGCCACCCATGTGGCTTGATGAGCGAGTTTACGGCTATGTTTGTGAGTAAACATGTTTTGGTTTTATTGGATATTTTTAATACATTTGTTGGATAATGCACTAGGCCAGTCCGCCCTCTTTCTTTTTTTTTCTCTTTCTATATCTTCAAATTTATGTTCTAGCCAATGTTTGCTATCCCAGACTTCCTAATGCCGCGTACACACGAGCAGACTTTTTGACCGGACTGGTCCCACGGTCTATCCGATGGACCTTCGGCAGACTTCCGACGGACTTTCCCAACGAACGGACTTGCCTACACACGATCACACCAAAGTCCGACGGATTCGTACGTGATGACGTACGACCGGACTAAAATAAGGAAGTTGATAGCCAGTAGCCAATAGCTGCCCTAGCGTCGGTTTTTGTCCGTCGGACTAGCATACAGATGAGCAGACTTTTCGACCGGACTCAAGTCCGTCGGAAAGATTTGAAACATGTTCCAAATCTAAAGCCTGTCAGATTTTCGACCGAAAAAGTCCGCTGCAGGTCCGATGAAGCCCACACACAGTCGGATTGTCCGCTGGACTCGGTCCGTCGGACCAGTCCAGTCAAAAAGTCCGCTCGTGTGTATGCGGCATAAGTTGTTAGGGGACTCAGGAATTTTTTGAGCCTCTAAACTGGCCTTTCTCAACTTTTTTTTACCCTAAAAATAATTTCAGGTCTCAGGGAGCCCTTACTAAAACCTATTCATCAGGGGTCAATGAGGGGAAAATGCCCCTTACATTGATAGTTAGTAGGAAAAAATGCCACCTATGCAGACAGCAAAAAAGACCATATGCCATGCTGCTGGTTTTGGCTAGTTATGTTGGCCGATGTGGCTAAAAGTGCTGGGGTATGTTCTTGACATTCACTAGACTTAAGTAAGCTGTTTGGATGGTGCCTAAGCACGGAAGCCTAGCAGCCTCTAGAGAAACCCTGGGGTTACATGGATCCGTTGTTGAAAATTCATGCTTTAAACCAGGGGTCTCCAAACTTTTCAAACCAAGGGCCAGTTTACTGTCCTTCAGACTTTAAGGGGGCTGGATTGTGGCCAGCTAGCTGGGGTAGAAAATGCCCCGGGCCCAGCATTGGTTAAAATAAACATGGCCTCAGGACTGATGGTCAGTAGGAGATGGAGTAACGCCCCATCATTGGTATTAGTGCGAGAAATAGTGCCCGATCGTTGGTATTAGTGGGAGGAATAGTGCCCCATCATTTGTATTAGTGGGATGAATAGTGCCCCATCATTGGTATTAGTGGAAGGAATATTGCCCCATAGTTGGTATCAGTGGGAGGAATAGTGTCCGATCATTGGTATTAATGGGGGAATAGTGTCCCGTTGTTGGCGTCAGTGGGAGGAAAAGTGACTAATATCTATGGGAGTAATAGTGCCACATAGGCCAGATAAAAGCTTGCAAAGGGCCACATTGGTCCTTGGGTCGCAGTTTGGAAACCCCTGCTTTAAACACTTGAAAAAAAGGTAATACCTACTACATCTTAGTATTTTTGAAGAAAAAAGATTATGAGTAGCATAAAGTAGCCCCATTAGTTCCACTTTTTTGGATGTCACAATCATTTATTGGTGATGGGCAAATCAGAATAATCATTGGCCATCCATATCTGATTGGTCTGAATAGCTCTGTGATGGTTTTGATGACTTGTGAAGGATCACGCAGACCATCATTATTATTGACAAATTGTATAATTCTCCCGGACAAACAAAATTAAAAATATAAAATACATAAAAGTATGTAGTTTGCTGATGTGCTGGGTTTCTAGCCGATTCACCCATCACTATTTATGAGAAAGAAATGTTATTTAAATGTTTTCCTTAGATTGGGATTTCTCAACCTGGGATCCATGGAACCCTAGGGTTCCTGCAGAGTTTGCTAGGGGTTCATTGAGGATTCCCCCATAGGTTGATAGGGGTTCATTGAGGGTTCCTCCAGAGGTTGCTAGGGATTCCTTGAGGGTTCCTCTAGAGGTTGCAAGGGGTTCATTGAGGCTTCCTCCAGAGGAAACTCCAGGGGTTGCCAGGAGTTCATTGAGGGTTCCTCCAGAGGTTGCTAGGGGTTCCTTGAGGGTTCCTCCAGAGGTTGCTAGGGGTTCTTTGAGCAATGAGCAGTTTCTGCCTCTCCGTTAAGTTCCCACAGACACCATCAATCTTTTTAGCTATCTGTAAGGGGGTAATCCCTCCCAATGACCACAAGTGAAAGGAACATTCTTCCCACTGACCATCACACTAATGTATCATGAGTTGTAGATATAGTGATTTTTAGCAGGGGTTCCCTGAGAAGAGAAAGTTATTTTAAGGTTTTCTCTGTGTTCAGAAGGTTGAAAAGGCTGCTCTAGATGCACTTGGTTCCCGGCTTGAAGGTCCTTGAGAACCCAGCCTTAAACTTTTTTTTAAACAACCTGTATGAACTTAGGAATAATCAAGAATCTTCACCCATTTGGGGCTCAATGCAACATGTTAATGCCTTCATAGAAAAATGCAGAAGCTGGCAAGTTGACATTATTAATTGACATCATAGAGAGAATTTGACCTGGAAAAAAAAAGCAGTTTTGTTTTCGATAGCCAAGGGAATGGTCAGATTTCCTGTTCTCTGTGTCCCTATCTCGTAGATTTCCTCTTTTCCAGTGACAACATTGCCATTTAGGCAACAAGTGAGGGAAAATGTTTAAAGGGCATACAGACAGCAATAAAAAACCTATTGAAGGTCCTATCCTGGTTTGGGTGTAAAGAAAATTTCCCGTCAACTTCCTGTCCTGGGAAAGATGTCACTGGTACAAGAAGCAAGAGAAAATATCCTAAATGGGGCCACAGACAGCAAAAACAAATAAATAAAACCATTTCCTATTTTATAGTTTTGGCTGAAAATACAGTTTCATGCTATGCATGTACCTAAAGCACAGAACAAGGTAACCTGTAGCCTAACAGCTTTATTTTAAGTGATCTCTGTATGTGTTAGATACGTTGGTCTATTGAGTAAGGCAGTGGTCATCAACCCTGTCCTCAGGGCCCACTAACAGGCCAGGTTTTATGTATTACCTTGGGGAGATGCAGACTAGAATACTGCAATCACTGAGCAGCAAATGATATCACCTGTGATGTATTTCAGTTATCTTGCAAACCTGGCCTGTTAGTGGGCCCTGAGGACAGGGTTGATGACCACTGGAGTAAGGTATTGCAATGATCAAATCCACCAATTCAAAGCAACTTGTCCAATTTTTGGTCCAGGACAGTCAGGGCCAAAAAATGTCATTGGTTATGAACTATTGCATTTGGCTCATTGGTCTTTGCCATGTTACATAAGCACAATGCTGTTTTGCAGGTTAGAATCTTAGTTGGCTGTATTGATGGATTAGGGGTAGAGTTTCATTGCTTGGGGTTTTCCACTCTAATCCAAATGTTATCGCATAAGTAAAGCTTTCTCTGAACTGTTTCATTTATCAGCTGAAGTTCCATCGCCTATATTTCTTTCCTTCCCTGGGACCACAACACATTGTCGACAACCATCAAAAAAATTTAGAGAAAGTCCATTAAAAATAAATTTAAAAAACACAATTATATATATAAATATATATAATATATATATATAGACATACAGTATCTCACAAAAGTGAGTACACCCCTCAATATTTTCTAAATATTGTATTATATATTTTCATGTGACAACACTGTAGAAATGACACTTTGTTACAATGTAAAGTAGTGAGTGTACAGCTTGTATAACAGTGTATATTTGCTGTCCCCTCAAAATAACTCAACACACAGCCACTAATGTCTAAACCGCTGGCAATAAAAGTGAGTACACCCCTAAGTAAAAATGTCCAAATTGGGTCCAAAGTGTCAATATTTTGTGTGCCCACCATTATTTTCCAGCACGGCCTTAACCCTCTTGGGCATGGAGATCACCAGAGTGTCACAGGTTACCACTGGAGTCCTCTTCCACTCCTCCATGACGACATCACGGAGCTGGTGGATGTTAGAGACCTTGCGCGCCTCCACCTTCCGTTTGAGGATGCCCCACAGATGCTCTATAGGGTTTAGGTCTGGAGACATGCTTGGCCAGTCCATCACCTTTACCCTCAGCTTCTTTAGCAAGGCAGGAGTCATCTTGGGGGTATGTTTGGGGTATTTAGCAAACTGTTTAAGGACTTTCTTGTGCATCATCTTTAGAAGAGGCTTCCTTCTGGGACAACAGCCATGCAGACCGTTTTGATGCAGCGTGCGGCGTATGGTCTGAGCACTGACAGGCTGACCCCCCCACCCCTTCAACCTCTGCAGCAATGCTGGCAGCACTCATACGTCTATTTCCCAAAGACAACCTCTGGATATGATGCTGAGCACGTGCACTCAACCTGTTTGGTCAACCATGGGAAGGCCTGTTCTGAGTGGAACCTGTCCTGGTAAACCGCTGTATGGTCTTGGCCACTGTGCTGCAGCTCAGTTTCAGGGTCTTGCAATATTTTCATAGCCTAGGCCATCTTTATGTAGAGCAACAATTCTTTTTTTCAGATCCCCAGAGAGTTGTTTGCTATGAGGTGCCATGTTGAACTTCCAGTGACCAGTATGAGAGAATGAAAGCGATAACACTAAATTTAACACACCTGCTCCCCATTTCCCACCTGAGACCTTGTACCACTAATGAGTCAAAGGACACTGGGGAGGGAAAATGGATAATTGGGCCCAATTTGGATATTTTCACTTAGGGGTGTACTCACTTTTGTTGCCAGCGGTTTAGACATTAATGGCTGTGTGTTGAGCTATTTTGAGGGGACAGCAAATTTACACCATTATACAAGCTGTACACTCACTACTTTACATTGTAGCAAAGTGTCATTTCTTCAGTGTTTTCACATGAAAAGATCTAAAAAAAAATTACAAAAATGTGAGGGGTGTACTCACTTTTGTGAGATACAATATATATATATATATATATATATATATATATATATATATATATATATATATACACAGTAAGGATATAAACATTTTTTTAGATAACTAAAATATATATTTTGCATTCTCATTTCTACCTAGCAAACGGAACATGTTTTTTTTACCTGTTAATTCTTATATGACAAAAGCTTAATTAAACATATAGATAAATGGAAGTGACTTCTCCCCCTCCCTGTCTGCTCTTTTTAAAGGGGGCCATAAGAAATTTAAATTAGAGAGCGATAGTCTGAAATAAAAACAGCTTCTACTCTTTCCAATGCATGAACCTTCTAGTAAATGTTTTTTAATGATTTTATTAAAATTAATAATAAAAAAGTAATAAATTTAAACAAGGACAAAATTGTAATAACATTCCTAAGCAGTTTGATTGAGCATTTGCTTATCTGCTCTGTCTGCTCTATTTAAAGGGGGCCATAGGAAGTTTCAATTAGAGAGAGACAGTCTGAAATAAAAACAGCTTCTGTTGGGCACTCTTTCACATGCATGCACACTTAAGAAATTAAATAAAGACTGAAAAACAAAAAAACCTGTAATAACCGCTAAGCTCTGACCATGTATATAAAATTACAAAATTAGAAACTTCAGCTTAGAAATAGACATGTTAACACCGTAAATTTTCATTTGTTCATTAAAAAAATTGGTTTTGTCATATTTGTTATGTTGAACCGATTTGGCATATCGACAAGCGCCATGTGCATCCGAATTAACATATGGAACGAAATTCAGATCCATTCATTATCTGAATCGGAATTATGATACAAATTCGAAATTTAAATTCTTTTCCCATGCACTCAAACTACTATTGCATCATGTGACATCTGAATGAAATTAATTAAATTAATGCATATGTTAATTTAGTTATAATTTTTTTCGGATTTGTTAACATTCATCACTATGTCTATTCGGAGATTCATATACATCCGAATCTCCGAAGAGTACATTTTTGTCAGAAAAACGTATCATAACGAAATGCACATTTCTAGAAATGCCAACGTCAATTAAATATCTAGGTCCATGTTTCTATGTAAAATAAACCAAAGGTTTCTTTGGATTAGAGTGGAAAACCCTTTAAACTATCCATCAACCAGACAAGATAAAAGGACGCAGTTTGCTAGTGTTCTTTAAAAATTCAAGAGCGTACCATTCGGTGGGGGACAGCGAGAGCTGTTCAAGCACAGGAGCAGTGTGAAGAGTGATGTGATTGCCACATTTTAGAGGTGGGGTTTGTAGGGCTGGAGCCAACCAGCCAACCTTCTGGCCTGAGAGTGACTCCAATTCTGCATGTTATTCCTGACAGCATTTAAAGTATTAAAGAGTTCTGCAGCTTCCATATTGGCAAACAAAATTTGAGTTGAGATATTTAACAAAGATAATCTTTCAGGCACATAAACATTGAGTATTCCTAACAAATGTCAAGTTTCTGCTTTAATGGTGTCTGATGGAAATTCTTCCTTTCCAGGTGCAACTTGGATGGAGAGAGAAAATGCTGAGGTCCAATTAGAAGAGGTGATGAGTAATGACAGCCCTTAACATAAGGTGAAGCGACTGGATTGTAGAGGTCAAAAAACACATTGATCCCCTGACTATGGGTGACTGTTTGGTAAGGATGTGATCAAAAAGCTTTATTTTACTGGTACCAGAATATTTTTTAACGCCTTAAAATTTGGTTTAGCCAGATTACCTGAAAATGAGCATGGTTTATCCCCTTGACAAGAGGTACGTCATGGTACCAACACAATGGTTGCTAAGGTAAAGCTATAGAATAAATTGCATTACGGTTTTTCAGGTTCCTGTCCTGACAGACAACATAAGGTCCTCCACCTGTGGTAGAACCAAAAACACCAGCATGGTTTTAACCACCAGCCGAAGACTTTCTGGTTGCACGAGTCAAAAGCCAAAGCCATCATGAGACGAAACAAAAATAGAAAACAGAATTATGCAAAAACATATCAGGGAAAACTCGTGGCAAAATAGGGTGGAAAGAGCAAAACAAACAGGATACAAATTTTCAAAAGGTCAAGCCAGAAGGGATGATTACTGCTCAACAGCCTCTACAAAAAAAAATAGACATAATGGTAGAACAAAAAAACAGTGTTAATGTACCATAGAAAGTGACATTTGTCAAACAATACGATATAGGTGCTACATCTACACCTCTAAAGAACCAAGAACATTTGAAGGACCAAGTCAACATTTCAAAGCTTCTGATGACAAAGTTTGTGATTTAGATTGACATCCCATGGGCCAGCAAAGTATACATTTCAAAAATATTGTTTCCCTAAGATGGGGATAAAGTGCTTGAGTGGGGGGGGGGAAATAGCTATGGGTGGGTTTGCGATGGTAACTCTTAGCTGGTGATTGCAGGTATGGTTTGTGTGTTGGTGGGAGCTTCGTAGCACCATCGTCATGGAACAACAAAGCAAGATGGTTTCCACACGTAGCAAATGTTAGAAAAAAAAAATAAAATTGTGTGTGAACATAACTAATGATCGAGAGAAAGGGAGGCACATATGCTATTCTGCGTTGGAAGCCCTGGGGCTGTGCTTGGCACTGCAAGGACAAGTTTTAATCTCGGCAAACTGTCCACACTTCCCCTGTTTAATCCTTGTCCCAGGGTTTTGTCTTCTCTCTTGAGAACAAAAGGACTGGCTGGGTCCAGTGCATTTCATGACTGCCTGGATGAAAGGAAATAACAGAGGAGCAGGGATGAATTACTGTCATCCCACATGCTAACGCAGCTTTTGTTGCCCCTTGTAGCGCTACGCTTTATTTATTTTTTTCTATACTAGCGACCCAGCTCTGCTCTGTGCTGGAATCATTACTGGGACGGCACCTATCCTCTCCAACGTGGCCTGGCTGACGGCGTAAGACCTAGTTTGAGGAGGCTTCGCTTTTCTGCCGACTGTGCCATTGCTCCTAGCACCAGTCTTAGGAGAAGGGGCTGTGTTAGCTGTGACTATCAATGTCTTTGGGGGACCTGAAGAGGGCTGTCCTCCGTTTGCGTATATTGGCCTCGGTTGGCCCGTGACAGAGCGAGAAGTGGAGTGGCGGCACCCATTGCAGTTGTAGGTGACGTATGAGCCGGTGGTGTAGTTGGATTTGGAGTTGCTCCAGTAGTGACCGTTGAAGGTGTTGGTGTTGGTGGCTGACGTTAGCGTGTCATGCTCAGAGGAAGAGGCATCTGGGTGAAAGACTTTGGTAGACGGCGTGCACTTGGGAGGAAGGTCATCCTCTCTGGAAAGACAAGAGAAAAAAAGACAGTAAATATGAAAAATGGCCAGGCAGGTTAGTTCAGCATGCAAGCTGAAAATGAAACATAAAGGCCTTAATTCTAAGCAAAATTGGGCATTTTTTCATAGCCAAAATTTTGGCAAAATTTTCAAATTTCAGAAAAATTATTGTTTTTCATGAAGGTAGATGTATTTTGTTTACCCAAACTTCACCTAACCAGAAATATGGTAAAACTATGGGCGGCACCATGGTGTAGTGGATAGCACTTTCGCCTAGCAGTAAGAAGGGTCACTGGTTTGAATCCCAACCATGACACTAACTGCCTGGAGTTTGCATGTTCTCCCTGTGCCTGCGTGGGTTTCCTCCCACACTCCAAAGACATGCAGGTAGGTTAATTGGGTCCTGTTTAAATTGTCCCTAGTATGTATGAATGTGAGTTAGGGACCTTAGATTGTAAGCTCCTTGAGGGTAGGGACTGATGTGAACGTACAATGTATATGTAAAAGCGCTGCGTAAATTGACGGTGCTATATAAGTACCTGAAATAAATAAAAAAATAAATAAATAAATAAAACTGGAGGCTATATTTGCCAACATTTTGGTCAAAGCAAAAGCTTTACTCATTCTTAAAGGCTCTAACCAAGCCCTGATATATGGAACTAAATTACACATTTAAATGCAGACTATAGTATATCAATAATATAAAAAAAAATATTAACATTTAGATATAGGATAAATTCCCCAATATAATGCCGCGTACCGGACTTTCCGCAAGAATAGACTCTGAAGGTCGTTCCGACTGAGTTCCGCTGAAACGGACTTGCCCACACACGATCACATCAAAGTCCAATCGTTTAGAACGTGATGACGTACAACGGGACTAGAAAAAGGAAGTCCAATAGCCAGTAGCCAATAGCTGCCCTTGCGTCGTTTTTGGTCCGTCGGAATGGCATACAAACGAGCGATTTTCCCGATAGGAACTGATTCCGTCGGAAAGATTTGAAACATGTTCTATTTCTAGGTCTGTCAGAATTTTAGAAAGAAAAAGTCAGATGAAGCCCACACATGATAGGAATGTCCAACGGAATGATTCCGTCGGACCTTTTCTGCCGGAAAGTTTGGTCGTGTGTACGCGGCATAAGTGTACTGAGGTTCTAAATGACAGCTTCCTGGTGGGCTCGACCACGTGGGTTTGAAGTAGCAACCGAACATGCCAAATTTATCTCTAGTGATCACCTTTATGAATAGACTCCTCGTTTTTTGTTGTTAATTTTAGGGTTTAGGTTAGCAACGTGTACAACCAAAAAAAGTTTTTTGTTTCCAATTTATTTGTTATGCGTTACAAGATTTAATCCTATCCCGTATTGCAATCTTCTTGGTTATGTAAAGCATGTTCTTGAAAATATACCATCTTGATGTACATTGGCATATCAAGCCAATGGGTTAACAATATGTAAAGTTTTTTTTTTATATGTACTTTATACATTTAGGTGTCTAATCCTTGTACAATAAATTGAAATGTTATGACTTTTGTATTATGCCTCATTTAATGTCCCATGGGCGAATATTGGTTGTGTGCTAATTAGTTTGTTAAGTTAATCATTTTGTTTTGTCAAATTTGTTATGTTAGAATGATTTGTTTTCGGAATTCTTTTCGTACATTCGTTATTTTCAAATTAACTTGAAATTCAAATTTTCCAAATCGATTCAAAATTCGAATTTTGGAAGACGGCTACATACGTTCTTTTCTATTCTATTCTATTATTTTTTATTTCCCATTCTATTCTTTTATTATCTATTGTATTCTGTTCTTTTCTATTCTATTATTTTCTATTCTGTTTTATTATATTATAATTAGTTTTATTCTATTCTATGTTTTTCTTTTTTAATCTAGTCTATTCTTTTCTATTCAATCTTATAAGGCAGCCTTACTAGAAATCATCATCTTATTTCACTTTTATACCTTACTGTATTTATTGCAATATGTTTCCATTTCACATTCTAATTCATTTTCAGATTCAAATTCATTTTTAAATTTGAATTTGAACAATTTGTTCCATTATAATTTATTTTGCATTCGTTGAAATTCGTTACTAATGTTATTCAGAAATTCTGATACATTCGAATCTCTGAATAATGAAAATATTGTCCGAATTTAGATTCATAACGAAACGAATCACATGTGTCCAGTTTAGATTTTGAGTTAGTACGGTTATAACCGTGAACGGAAAAAAAATAAAAAAAGCTTTGGTTCATTAAGGCATGATCTATAGCAGAGATCTTCAAACTACGGCCCTCCAGCTGTTGCGGAACTACACATCCCATGAGACATTGTAAATCTCTGACATGCACAGACATGAATGAGTATGATGGGAATTGTAGTTCCTGAACAACTGAAGGGGCCATAGTTTGACAACCCCTGATCTATTTCATCGTGCTTCTACAGTTGAATTTGTCCCTTTCTTTGATCTAAAATACCTGGTTGATCCTGCCTGTTCCTGTGTTCCCCTCTGTGTACTGACCACGGTAATCATGGCTGCTGATCCATGATAATGTGGTCAGTTTACGCGCCTCCGTCATCACGCTTTAGGCTCTGAGTCTCTCCCTCTCCCCCTTGCTTCCTGCCTGTCAGTTCCGAAGCCTGTGTGTGAGAGCCGATCTCCTCCCCGCTTCTCCCCTCCTGCTGCTTTTCCCTGTAGCTTGAAAGTAACATTTTTATTAATATATTTTTATTGAAATTTTCATCATTTTTCTTGGAATTTACAAAAGAAAAAAAAGAAATACAGTTAGCAAAATAGAAATGTACAGTAAAGCCCATATACTGTATGCCCTAAGTCAGGGGTAGGCAACCTCGGCCCTCCAGCAGTGGTGAAACTACAAATCCCATCATGCCTCTGCCTCTAGGAGTCATGCCTGTGATTGTCAGGGTCTTGCAATGTCTCATGGGACTTGTAGTTTCAAAAGAGCTGGAGGGCCGAGGTTGCCTACCCCTGCCCTAAGTAATATACCCATGAAAACCAGCATAGATTGCCATAGGTTGAAAATGAAAAGTAATCGAAATTGAAAGTACCATTTAAAAATAACTTGCATCCCCTCTGTTTTATCAATATGCAAAGTACAATGTGTCCGTTTAAAAAAAAAAAAATTTAATCCTAAATACCTTCTTGCACAGCACCGCTGTGCGGTCACAAAACCTCCCTCTGCTGGCCGGCTGACATCAGAGGGGAACCTCAGCCCCTCCCACCACTCTCCTTAGATCAGGGAAGGAGGAGGAGGACACGTGACAGCACAGCAGTGCTGTGAGATGAGGTATTTAGGATTAGAATTTATTTTGAATGGATTCACAGTATTTCATATCTTGATAAAACAGAGGGGATGCAAGTTAATAGTGAATAGGACTTTACAATCACTTTAAGGTTACCTTAGGTGTTCTAGTGTTGTGTTCAGCCTAAAGGGTTAGAATGAGGTTAGGTGGTCATGATGGAGAACTTATTTTGGCTGAGAACTACCAGTTCTGGTCTCTTGGTGTTGAAACCCAATGCACCATGCAAGGCTCATACTATATGAAATACGGTACATAAAACAGAATATGAAACAAGTATATGAGCAAATGAAAGTCTTCTCAAAGATGACTTACCGAAAAAAGGAATGATTTGCATTGTTCCGAAATAAGGAACAATCTTCCTATTTTTGGGATATGTGACAGAAGGAGATACAGTAAGTGAATACCTTCTGTTCTAAAGTGGCATCACAATGCTACACAATGATTTGGTTGGAGGGCTTTGTGATTCCTTTATAACATGTATGGTTATATTGTCTTGGAAAAAAAACCTCTTCAGGTACATGGAAACCTTAGAGAACATAGAAATGGATGAGCGTTTGTTACCTTATCTCATTGGGGATTTCATCTTCTTCCTCTTTGTGTTTGTTCCTCCAGTAGACCAGACCCACAGCTACCACCACGATGCAGATAACCAGCACCAGGATTCCTCCGGCAATGGCTCCAGCAATGAGGCCCACACTCTGGTGCTTAGCTGAGGACACAAACACAGGCAGGGTTACCACCACAAACCAAGACAAGCCAATCTTCAAGGGCAACTCCAAGAATCTCCCATCAGTGGGGGGATGTTGTTGCAGTTAACTTGGATAAGAACCTCTGTTTGGAAATTCTGGCCCCGGATCCATTCCAGGACTTTTTGACCCATGTTTCTGACATTCTAGAGATCTTCTAATAAATGGTGATCTAGAACTGGTTATATATATATATATATATATATATATATATATATATATATATATATATATATATAAATATATATATATATACATGGGGGAATGTGATTGCAGCACACTCCTAGGCAGGCGCTAGGCTGTCAGGTAAATTTAGTTCTTTTTGTGCTCCTCTGTAATTAGTGGGGATGCTGCTGATATCTTTGGACTGATCAGGGTCCCACAGGCTGCACACTCCCTGCTTTCTGGAAAGATCCAGAAGAAAGGAGTGGAGCCGGCTGACTGGGCAGTCTGAATATTTATGAAGTCCCAGCCAATCCCTGAGGAGACATGCTCAGAAGGTGGCTGGAGAGAACATAATTAGTCTGGGGCTGGTTCAGTCAAGGTCCTTGTCCAATAGGAGAAGCACCCATCCGCCCTCCCAGGCAACCTTGCATCTTTACCAGGAGCCCAGCAAAGCCCCCAGATACCCTGAGGCTGGGGCCCTACCCGCAGAGAGACTTCAAGCTAAAGAAGGGGGGATTTCACCTAGGATGCAGTCTGGTGAGTCCACTAAGCAACTGTTTGCCTGACTCTAAGGGAGGCATCCAAACACCCAAGGACATGTAAGGACATACCTGAGAGCAGGATCTGGGTGAATGCTGTTGTTCTTAACCCCCTGATGCACAAAGACTGAGGGTCGCTTGGCCTGGACACATTGCTTTGGTGTCCAAGTGCTGTCCATTTCCAAGAACTGTTGCCAGGGGCGGCCCATCCATTAAGGGTGCCTGGGCGACGGCCCCTCTCTCCAGGCCATCCCCTATATGCAATGGATAGATTCATGCAAGCCCCATTCATGCTTTTGGCCCCTTTCAGGGCACCGGGAGCATGAATTACAGCAGCCAGGTTTTTTTTTAAGCACCTAATTAGAGCCAGAGGCTCTAATAGGCTTCAAAATAGGGTGGGCTCGGGACACAGAGACTGCGACAGGAGCCCACCCAGGTGTGTTGCAACAGCAAATGAACATTTGCTGTTGCAAAACTGATCCTTCTCCAGGCCAAGCGGTCTGATACCCATCACCCCATTGGCTGAAAGGACAGGCCATCCTATTGGACGCCTAGAAGGAGGGGAGGACACGCATGGCAGAAGCAAGGAAGAGCCGCTGGCCGATGCCTGGATGCCCGACCCCCGCCGTTCCTCGGATGCCCGATCCCCGCCGTTCCTCGGATGCCCGATCCCCACCGCTCCTCGAATGCTCAATCCCCGCCGTCACTCCTCGGATGCCGATCCCTGCCGCCGCTCCTCGGATGCCCGATACCTGCAGCTGCTCCTCGGATGCCCACCGCCTAGATGGGGTAAGTACCGGTGGGACGACCGGCAGACAGCATGGGGTATATATATATATATATAGATATGGGGTGGGGGGGTTGAGTTGCTGTATGGGGGGATTTCGGTTGTTCCCCCCCCAAAAAACAAAAACACACCAGCCGCCACTGGCTGTTGCTAAGGGACTTTTAAAGAAGAAGTAGCTGCTAAGAGAAGGCGTCTTCCTACTACTGCTCAATTTTCTGGAATATCCCACAACTCCTGATGCCCTATCCAAGTTACACTGTAATAAACTTTAAAAAGCAACCCCCTAGACTACTTATTGATCCAGAATTGTGCATGCTACTGTGTGCCTGGCTGCCCTTTGCACTATTGGAAAAAAATAATCTGGGACAGGATAGAGGGACCAGTTGGGGGGTCTGCACTACATGATGTTAAAGAGAACCTGTCACCTACTCCATTCAGGGCAAAGTGACAGGATCTTCAGTCTCCACTGCTCCTTCCTACATCGCAGCCACCACAAATTCCCAGGGCCGGCTGCTGTCAGAGCTTACAGAGTGATGACATCACCCCCTCCATCATGTGATAGTGTTTAAACCTAATGATTGGCCACCAGACCAGAGCATTGCATCATCCGAGCCGGTAACATGGTCCTTCATACCAGGGAATTTTGCAGTAATTGCCTGGAATGAAGGAGGGGCGTGGAACCCTGTGAATATAATTGGGTCGAAGACAGGCTTTAGAGTGTCCCAGCTGGATCCTGGTGGAGGTTTTCAGAGATGTTAGGTGAACTTACGTGCCACCACTTGCAGGTCTAGAAGGCAGGTTCTGGTTCCCATAAGATTGGATGATACGCACTGATATCTTCCTGAGGTTGCAGTGCTGATGTTCTTCAGGAGGACAGTTCCTTGAAACTGGTCTGGAAAGAAGAACAAGAGTGAATGACAATGGCAAATCAAAAAGGGATCTCCTAGCAGTCACTTACTGACAGAAGTTAGCTGTAACTCTCCTCTCTGTCCCCGCGTGTCTGTTAGGGATGAGTGGAGTGATTTTGAAAAAATCCTTTTTTAAATAAATTACTAACAGACAAAAAAATAAATAAATAAATAATCTGCTTCATTTTTATTTTTTTTTATCCACATGGTGTGTTTGTGTTCTTTTGGGTGGATATATTTATAGGTAGTTTCTTTATTCAATTTTAGTGCTTGGCTTTACTTTGTTAGTGTACCTAAATCTGCTAATACATTTAATTCCTACAGAGACTCTCAATCATGGTGGTCAATGGAAGTTTAATAACAGCTTCACCAGTTTGCAGGCGCCAATGTGCCTCTGTCTCGGCGCACAGCAAATTGAAGACATACAATGTCACCACGGGGTCTATTTATAAAACATTCGTTGAACAATTGTCAAACACATTCATGCATGCTGCACAAGTTTTGGCTGTAACTTCTCTAATAGAGAATTCTCTACAATTGTAAGCTTCATCTAGTGGCCAAAATGCAGTATATTTTCTCAACGAGGTATTTTCAAAAACTATACTGCATTTTGGCATTTTGGTCACTAGATGGAGCTGACAATCAAAATGAATACACTATTAAATAAATTATATATATATATATATATATATATATAATCTACATAATATATATATATATATAGATATTTATAGATAGATATAGATATAGATATTTATATTATTTTTTATTTGTTATAAATAATATTATTTATTATTATTATTAATTTATTATATATATATAGAGATCTATATATCTATATACATAATATATATATATATATATATATATATATATATAGATATTTATAGATAGATATAGATATTTATATTATTTTTTATTTGTTATAAATAATATTATATATTATTATTTATTTTATATATATATATATATATATATATATATATATAGATATATATATATATATATATATATATATATATATATATATAGATAGATAGATCTATATATCTATATATATAATATATATATATATATATCTATATATATAATATATATATATATATATATATATATATATATATATATATATATATATATATATATATATATATATATATATATATATATATATATATATATATATATATATATATATATATATATATATATATATATGTATAGATATATATATATATATGTATAGATATACATATATATATATATATGTATATATATATATAGATCTATATCTATCTAGATAGATAGATAGATAGATAGATAGATAGATAGATAGATAGATAGATAGATAGATAGATAGATAGATAGATAGATAGATATAGATATAGATATGTATATATATTTTTTCACACATTGGGGTCTATTTAAAGCTTCACTGTACTTTCCTTTTTGTTATAAACTTATGAATGGCCCAAATTTGTAAAACTAAATTCAATTATTATTCTACACAAAGTTTTTCTTAAAATTTTGTAACTTTGTAAATTATTATTAATAAAAATGATATAATAATATTATATATTATTATATAATATTAACTATAATAATAATAATAATAATAATAATTTAAAAAGTTACAAAATGTAATGAAAAACTTTGTGTAAAATACTATTAATAAAAAAATTCACATATTTGGAACATTTGTCAGCTTATAACAAAAAAGGAATAAGTAAGGTATTTATTAAAACCGTGTATGAAAGAAAATCCTTATTTGTGTTAAAGAAAAATTAAAAGTAAAAAATAGTTACAGAGAAATTGTCAAAGGAACTGAAGTATACTGACACTGCTAAATCTCTGGTCATGGATGGGTTAAACATACGCTAATCTGCCTAACATTAAAAAAAAACTATTATTCTTTTTTTTTTCTTCTTTTTTTATTGTTACACCTGTAATGCACACACTGGCCTTTTTGGGACTCTCTTAGTTGCTTCATGTTGCTGTAAAATCCTATATAAGAAAATGCTAATTGACAGACCTCTTTTTATAGCTGACATATGCTGTTTATTGGCAATCCGCCTAAAATGATTCGGCGTGGCAGCTGTGTTTGTAGCTGTGATTTACTTTCTTCAAATATAAACTTTTTTCATCTTATTATTCTGTTATGTAGATATATAATTAACTACATTTAAAAAAGGGGCGTTGTATGAATTGGGGGGGACCCTATGCCTTTTTTTGTGTGCGAGTGTCCCCCAATACCATCTATATCAGGCCCTCATCTACAGTGCCTTTAAAAAATATTTTATTAGGATTTTATGTGATAGACCCAACACAAAGTGACACATAATTGTGAAGTGGAAGGAAAATAATAAATGGTTTTCAGCATTTTTTACAAATAAATATGTGAAAAGTGTGGGGTGCATGTGTATTCAGCCCCCTTTACTCTGATACCGCTAACTAAAATCTAGTGGAACCAATTGCCTTCAGAAGTCACCTACTGTAATTAGTAAATAGAGTCCACCTGTGTGTAATTTAATCTCAGTATAAATACAGCTGTTCTGTGAGCCCTCAAAGGTTTGTTAGAGAACCTTAGTGAACAAACAGCATCATGAAGACCAAGGAACACACCAGACAGGTCAGGGATAAAGTTGTGGAGAAGTATAAATCAGGGTTATGTTATAAAAAAAATATCCCAAGCTTTGAACATCTCACGGAGCACTGTTCAATCCATCATTGGAAAATGGAAAGAGTATGGAACAACTGCAAACCTACCAAGACATGGCCGTCCACCTAAACTGACAGGCCGGGCAAGGAGAGCATTCATCAGAGAAGAGCCAAGAGGCCCATGGTAACTCTGGAGGAGCTGCAGAGATCCACAGCTCAGGTGGGAGAATCTGTCCACAGGACAACTATTAGTCGTGTTCTCCACAAATCTGCCCTTTATGGAAGAGTGGCAAGAAGAAAGACATTGTTAAACGAAAGCCATAAGACGTCCCGTTTGCAGTTTGTGAGAAGCCATGTGGGGGACACAACAAACATGTGGAAGAAGGTGCTCTGGTCAGATGAGATCAAAATTGTTTTTTTTGGCCTAAAAAGCAAAACGCTATGTGTGGCAGAAAACTAACACTGCACATCACCCTGAACACACCATCCCCACGTGAAACATGGTGGTGGCAGCATCATGTTGTGGGGATGATTTTCTTCAGCAGGGACAGGGAAGCTGGTCAGAGTTGATGGGAAGATGGATGGAGCCAAATACAGGGCAATCTTAGAAGAAAAGCTGTAATGCCGTGTACACACAAGCGGACTTCTCGTCGGACTGAACTCCGAAGGACTTTTCAACGGAGTTCCAACTAAACGGACTTGCCTACACACGATCACACCAAAGTCCGATCGTTTCAAGCATGATGACGTATGACCGGACTAGAATAAGGAAGTTGATAGCCAGTAGCCAATAGCTGCCCTTGCGTCGTTTTTGGTCCGTTGGACTAGCATACAGACGAACTGATTTTTCTATAGGAATCGAGTCCGTCGGAAAGATTTGAAACTTGTTCTATTTCTAAGGTCCGTCAGATTTTTAGACAGAAAAGGTCCGATGAAGCCCACACACGATCGAATTGTCCGGCGGATTCGTTCCATCGGACTTTTGATGCCGAAAAGTCCGGTCGTGTGTACGGGGCATTAGAGTCTGCAAAAGACTTGAGACTGGGGCGGAGGTTCACCTTCCAGCAGGACAACGACCCGAAACATACAGCCAGAGCTACAATGGAATGGTTTAGATCAAAGCATATTCATGTGTTAGAATGGCCCAGTCAAAGTCCAGACCTAAATCCAATTGAGAATCTGTGGCAAGACTTGAAAATTGCTGTTCACAGACGCTCTCCATTCAATCTGACAGAGCTTGAGATATTTTGCAAAGAAGAAGAATGGGGCAAAAATGTCCCTCTCTAGATGTGCAAAGCTGGTAGAGACATCCCCAAAAAGACTTGCAGCTGTAATTGAAGGGGGGTTCTATAAAGTATTGACTCAGAGGGGCGCCATACAAGTGTACCCCACACTTTTCATATATTTATTTGTAAAATTGAAAACCATTTATCATTTTCCTTCCACTTCACAATTATGTGTCACTTTGTGTTGGTCTATCACATAAAATCCCAATAAAATAGTTTTTGGTTGTAACATGACAAAATGTGGAAAACTTCAAGGGGTATGAAAACTTTTTAAAGGCACTGTAGGATAAGGATCTGATAGAGATGAAGGGAATTCCCGGCTGCTTTGTTTACAAACAGAATGAAGAGGCGGGGAGCTGTCATTTTCCCAGCATTTAATTCTTAGTAAATTTCAATGTTGCTGTATACGTAGTTTTTATACGTCGCACAGATGTCCCACTTCACAGGTAGGGTCAGGGCATCCCCCAGGCATCTTATTTAATGGTGTTTTGCATTTTTACTGTTTTACGTCAGGAAGCTGGAAGCTGTTATTTTGCCTGCAATTCAACATATGAAGTGTGAAACACTCAATCCATCAAATTGCCAACATCCCTAATTCTAATGCAAAATGAACATATGTTTCCCATGGGACTTTAAAGGCAATGTACAGTCCATACACAATTTTACCGTAAAAAAAAAAAAGACAAAGTACCAACTTTATTTACAATACATATAAAATCATTTATAAAATTACATAACAGCTGGCATGTTTACATCTGTACATTAAACCATTCATTACAGGATACCCCATTGTCCACAGTCGAATGGTAAACATGCACTCTTCTTAGTGCTTAGCTTGTCCACATTGTTACAAGACCAGGACAGACCCAACGCGTTTCGGAAAATACTTCCTCAGGGGTAGGTAGGGTATACCATGTATGTAAGTGTTACTTTAATCACTGACCCCCCTCCAAATGACACTTAAAAATAAAAAAGATTTTTAAAATATATATCCCCTAGGGCAGTGATACCCCTATGCCATTTGTTTGACATTCCTTTGCCTTTTGGCCTAGAAAATAGGCCAGAACTGTCTTTTTTACGTTCGGCTCCCAATGGGGTTCAGACTCGGCAGACAAACTTTAGTCATGTTTGCGGAACCGAGCTCAAAACGAACCAAGGGGTGTTTGCCCCGTCACAAGCTGTCTGCTATTTGGGGTCATCCTTGGTGGCCAGTCTCCTTAGACGCCCCCCCTTTTGACTCTGTAGGATATGGCTATGTCAGCTAAAGGGTCCCGCTCACTTTTCTGGGCCGAGAAAGCGTTGTTTGTGACGTCACTTCCGGGTCAAGCTCTCCCCGGCTACCATGGTCAGGAAGTAAAGTTCTGCAATGCATTGCAATACATTCAGTGGAACTCAGAGGAGACATTGGGGGTCTTTTACACCCTGCATGTCTAAATAAAGAGAACCTGTCACCAGTGGCATCCACCCAGCCAACCACCCCTCAGCCAGCCAACCACTCCCCACCCCTCGGCACTTGTTTGACCGCCACTTCCACCCTGTTGCTAGATCAATCGCCACTTCGCTCACCCATCTCCCGCCGGGCCTCCCCCCGCCAGCCCCGCACTTACCCCATCCAAGTCGCCGCTTTGGCGGCTCCCCCCCCGCGTCTCCTCCCGAGTCCTAGAGGCCAGTTTTCCAACGAAGACTTAGGACTCGTGGTCTATTGGGTCTTAGGTCTCTCAGGACCCGCTTCCTGATTGGCCAGGAGGAGAAACAGGAAGACATTAGCGAATATTAATTTGCTAATGTCACACAACTGGGTGGGCTCGGGTGCAGTGTTCTGTGTCACATCCTTTTTGAAGCCAATTAGAGCCTCAGGCTCTAATCATGTGCTTTTTAAAAAAAAAAAAAACCCATTGAATCCATGCGTCCGGCACCCTGCATGTAGATTAGGGGCCAGGCGCATGGATTAGGGGGACCCGTATGAGCCTAAAAAACACCTACAAAACATCACATAGGGGACATTTTGTCCCCTGTGTGATTTAAAAAAAAAAGTTAAGTAAAAAAAATTTATTTTTTTTGCAAAAAAAAAAAATGAGTTACACCCAAGCGCATAAATCCCCCACCTCCATATATACACACATATAAACAAATGCATGCATCAGGGGCGCCTACGCGTGAAAATGTTGATTGTGATACACATGTTACATATCACTGGAATGAGAGCAATAATTCTACCACCAGACCTCCTCCGTAACACCAAACTGATACCTATAGGGGGCTTTTGATGGGGCACTATTCCTCTCACTGACACCAATGATGGGGCACTATTCCTCCCCACTGATACCAATGATGGGGCACTATTCCCCCCACTGATACCAATGATGGGGCACTATTCCTCTCACTGACACCAATGATTGGGCACTATTCCTCCCCACTGATACCAATGATGGGGCACTATTCCTCTCACTGACACCAATGATGGGGCACTATTCCTCTCACTGACACCAATGATGGGGCACTATTCCTCCCCACTGATACCAATGATGGGGCACTATTCCTCTCACTGACACCAATGATGGGGCACTATTCCTCTCACTGACACCAATGATGGGGCACTATTCCTCCCACTGATACCAATGATGGGGCACTATTCCTCTCACTGACACCAATGATGGGGCACTATTCCTCCCACTGATACCAATGATGGGGCACTATTCCTCTCACTGACACCAATGATGGGGCACTATTCCTCCCACTGATACCAATGATGGGGCACTATTCCTCTCACTGACACCAATGATGGGGCACTATTCCTCCCACTGATACCAATGATGGGGCACTATTCCTCTCACTGACACCAATGATGGGGCACTATTCCTCCCACTGATACCAATGATGGGGCACTATTCCTCTCACTGACACCAATGATTGGGCACTATTCCTCCCCACTGATACCAATGATGGGGCACTATTCCTCTCACTGACACCAATGATGGGGCACTATTCCTCTCACTGACACCAATGATGATGATGGGGCACTATTCCTCTCACTGACACCAATGATGGGGCACTATTCCTCCCCACTGATACCAATGATGGGGCACTATTCCTCTCTCTGACACCAATGATTGGGCACTCTTCCTCCCCACTGACACCAATGATGGGGCACTATTCCTCCCACTGACACCAATGAAGGAACACTATTCCTCCCAGTGATACCAATAATGGGCACTATTCTTCCCACTGATACCAATGATGGGGCACTATTCTTCCCACTGACACGAATGATGGGGCACTATTCCTCCCACTGATACCAATGATGGGGCACTATTCCTCCCAATGATACCATTGATGGGGCACTATTCCTCCCAATGACACCAATGATGGGGCCCTATTCCTCCCAATGATACCAATGAGGGGGCACTATTCCCCCCGCTGATACCAATGATGGGGCACTATTCCTCCCAATGATACCAATGATGGAGCACTATTCCTCCCCACTGATACCAATGATGGGGCACTATTCCTCCCCACTGATACCAATGATGGGGCACTATTCCTCTCACTGATACCAATGATGGGGCACTATTCCTCTCACTGACACCAATGATGGGGCACTATTCCTCCCACTGATACCAATGATGGGGCACTATTCCTCTCACTGACACCAATGATGGGGCACTATTCCTCCCCACTGATACCAATGATGGGGCACTATTCCTCCCCACTGATACCAATGATGGGGCTCTATTTCTCCCCACTGATACCAATGATGGGGCACTATTCCTCTCACTGACACCAATGATGGGGCACTATTCCTCCCACTGATACCAATGATGGGGCACTATTTTTCCGACTGACACCAATGATGGGGCACTATTCCTCCCACTGATACCAATGATGGGGCACTATTTTTCCGACTGACACCAATGAAGGAATACTATTCCTCCCAGTGATACCAATTATGGGGCACTATTCCTCCCGCTGATACCAATGATGGGGCACTATTCCTCCCACTGACACCAATAATGGGCACTATTCCTCCCAATGACACCAATGATGGGGCACTATTCCTCCCAATGATACCAATGATGGGGCACTATTCCTCCCACTGAACCAAACCATGGGGCATTATTTTTCCCCACTGACACCAATGATGGGGCACTATTCCTCCCACTGACACCAATGAAGGAACACTATTCCTCCCAGTGATACCAATAATGGGCACTATTCTTCCCACTGATACCAATGATGGGGCACTATTCTTCCCACTGACACGAATGATGGGGCACTATTCCTCCCACTGATACCAATGATGGGGCACTATTCCTCCCAATGATACCATTGATGGGGCACTATTCCTCCCAATGACACCAATGATGGGGCCCTATTCCTCCCAATGATACCAATGACGGGGCACTATTCCCCCCGCTGATACCAATGATGGGGCACTATTCCTCCCCACTGATACCAATGATGGGGCACTATTCCTCTCACTGATACCAATGATGGGGCACTATTCCTCCCACTGATACCAATGATGGGGCACTATTCCTCCCCACTGATACCAATGATGGGGCTCTATTCCTCTCACTGACACCAATGATGGGGCACTATTCCTCCCACTGATACCAATGATGGGGCACTATTTTTCCGACTGACACCAATGATGGGGCACTATTCCTCCCACTGACACCAATAATGGGCACTATTCCTCCCAATGACACCAATGATGGGGCACTATTCCTCCCAATGATACCAATGATGGGGCACTATTCCTCCCACTGAACCAAACCATGGGGCATTATTTTTCCCCACTGACGCAAGGACCTTTTCTACCCCCAATGGCCACAGTCCCCGCCCCCCCCCCCCCCCAAAGTCTTCAGGACAGTAAACTGGCCCTTTGCTTGTAAAGTTTAGAGACCCCCGCACTATGGTGTCTGCTTTCAGAAAATATGTAATGTTTGGGGGTTTTACATCATCTTCAGGGCTAAAATGTTTTGTTTTTTTTTAATTTGTGTGCAAAAACGGCTCTGGCAGCAAAAAGGTTATTGTAACGTAAGCACCTGCACATGACTTGGTACAGCAGAGCTCAGCCTGGGAAAGGGAGATGCAGAACAAGGAGCCAATCAGTTGTTTTGCAGTGCAAAGAAGCATGCTGATAGGAGGAGAGATCAGAGCGACAGAGAGATGAGCTCATCATTCTGCTGCTTCTCCTTTCACTATCCAATCACGGGTTGGAGGAGGGACAAAATCATAAGGGGTTACTTAAACTGCAAGGTCCCCTGCCCCTTTCAGCCAGTGATAGCGCTGTGTGGCAGAGCTGTGTAAATATCAGGACTGGATGCACAGAAATACAAATTCTTTGACGGGTAATGCAGCTCATGTATATTTCATTTTTGTATCTCGCTCTTTTGCCTGGAGTTCACCTTTACATTTTTTTTTACGCATTTTTCAAGAAGATGGCGGCAGCTTACGTATTTGTCTCTTGGCGGGTTTCGTTTAAGATATTAAATAAGAATTTTTTTTTATTTTTTTTTTTTATTTAAATCAATGAAATATTAATTCTCTGTTCATTACTACAATTTGGTAGATGACAATGTGATAATGGAGGACTCGCCATAAAACGGAAATATATTTCCCCTCCCGCGTCTTCCGCCGAGTGGTCAATTAAAGGAAAGAGCTGCCAGTAACAAGTGAAAGGCAATTATTCAATCTCCGTCATATCTATTGGCAAAAAGGAGACGCTTAAATCATAAGGTCCACTAGGAAATAAATAACGTCACGCAAAGTCATTACACACCGCGTCTCGACGATGATTTATGATTCGCTTATACTCATTCATTTTACGCCGCGCAAGCTAAATCTCTGTCAGCAAATTCTAGACAAGTGGAACAGGACGAAAAATAGAAACCCGCATGACTGGCCATACGTGGCAAGGCAAAATATTCCAGGATAGACGATGACAGTCCCTATATATCACCCTATTCACCAATGAGAGGCTAGCATGACCATTGCTTACTGAATGGATAGGCTGCGCTCTCTGTGATATCACCGGTCTCTAGTGAATGGATAGGCTGCTTTCTCAGTGATGTCACCGGTCTCTAGTGAATGGATAGGCTGCATTCTCAGTGATGTCACCGGTCTCTAGTGAATGGATAGGCTGCATTCTCAGTGATGTCACCGGTCTCTAGTGAATGGATAGGCTGCATTCTCAGTGATGTCACCGGTCTCTAGTGAATGGATAGGCTGCATTCTCAGTGATGTCACCGGTCTCTAGTGAATGGATAGGCTGCATTCTCAGTGATGTCACCGGTCTCTAGTGAATGGATAGGTGGCATTCTCAGTGATGTCACCGGTCTCTAGTGAATGGATAGGCTGCATTCACAGTGATGTCACTGGTCTCTAATGAATGGATAGGCTGCATTCACAGTGATGTCACTGGTCTCTAATGAATGGATAGGCTGCATTCTCAGTGATGTCACCGGTCTCTAGTGAATGGATAGGCTACATTCTCAGTGATGTCACCGGTCTCTAGTGAATGGATAGGCTGCATTCTCAGTGATGTCACCGGTCTCTAGTGAATGGATAGGCTACATTCTCAGTGATGTCACCGGTCTCTAGTGAATGGATAGGCTGTATTCTCAGTGATGTCACCGGTCTCTAGTGAATGGATTGGCTGCATTCTCAGTGATGTCACCGGTCTCTAGTGAATGGATTGGCTGCATTCTCAGTGATGTCACTGGTCTCTAGTGAATGGATAGGCTGCATTCTCAGTGATGTCACCGGTCTCTAGTGATTGGATAGGCTGCATTCTCAGTGATGTCACCAGTCTCTAGTGATTGGATAGGCTGCATTCTCGGTGATGTCACCGGTCTCTAGCGAATGGAAAGGCTCCAACTTTAATAATATCTTTTGGTCTCGCTCACCTTGCGTTATAGAGGCCGGGAGAAGAGGACCTTCCACCTTCTCCCACAGGTAGGTGGGTCTTGGAATTCCCTCCTCTGAGCTGCATGATAGAGTAATGTCACTTCCAATGTCCAGGGAGCCCTGAATGTTGCAAATGGGATCTGAGGGAGGCACTGGGAAGGGAGAAAAACAACAAATTAAACCAGTGAAGCAAATTCCTGAAAAAAAGTACTTCTAATCCAGAACTGTAACCCTGCATGATTGTCCTTCTTATGACAATAAAGATCTTATTCAGCAAGTATCCTGTTGGCTCTCGTGTGCGGCCATTTCTTCTTCTTCCTAATCCAGTAAGTAAACACAATAATATTAATGTTACCTAAAAAGTTTACTTTTTTGAGAACACCGTCTTCTTCCTCTGAAAGATCTCGGCACTTGACCGTCTATTTAAAAAAAATTCTCAGGACTTGACATTTCCTAGAGTCTGATTCTCTACTCTTATGTTAGTGGTGCAGGGACTTCCAAGGATAACTGTTTGTACTGTTATTCAAATGTATTTTCTCCCTGCCAGAGTTCAAATGTCAGCCCAGTGTCAGGCTGTAAGGCCCCGGCCAAGGCTGGCCTGTCTCCTGTCCAGGACTGGAGTTAAGTGGGCAGTGGAACTGGGCAACTGCCCCCAGGGCCCTCACCCTATCTAGTTGATAGAATTGCATTGGGTGCTGCTGGTAACATGTTTTACTGTATCAATGGGGGGGGGGGGGGGTGTTTGATCAGTCACATGATTCTCTCTCCCATTTATTGATTGTATTCCCGCCACTGTAATAAGTAAAATAACTTTTCTCATTGGAGGAGAGGGCAGGAGGGGATGTGTCCCCATCAGATCATCCTTGGTGCAGCTGAGCCTGGAGACTTAAAGCTGTTAACCTCTACAGCACCAGAAGTTCAGCCGTAGGAAGAGGACTGGGCACCCCTGCAGGAACGTTCAGGACCAGGAAGAGGACAGGGCAGCCCTGCAGGGAAGTTCAGCAGCAGGGAGAGGACAGGACAGGCCTGCAGGGAAGTTCAGCAGCAGGAAGAGGACAGGGCAGGCCTGCAGGGAAGTTCAGCAGCAGGAAGAGGACCGGACAGGCCTGTAGGGAGGTTCAGCAGCAGGAAGAGGACAGGGCAGCCCTGCAGGGAAGTTTAGCAGCAGGAAGAGGACAAGACAGGGCTGTAGGGAAGTTCGGCAGCAGGAAGAGGACAGGGCAGCCCTGCAGGGAAGTTCAGCAGCAGGAAGAGGACAGGGCAGCCCTGCAGGGAAGTTTAACAGCAGGAAGAGGACAAGACAGGGCTGTAGGGAAGTTCGGCAGCAGGAAGAGGACAGGGCAGCCCTGCAGGGAAGTTCAGCAGCAGGAAGAGGACAGGGCAGCCCTGCAGGGAAGTTTAACAGCAGGAAGAGGACCGGACAGGCCTGTAGGGAAGTTCAGCAGCAGGAAGAGGACAGGGCAGCCCTGCAGGGAAGTTCAGCAGCAGGAAGAGGACAGGGCAGCCCTGCAGAGAAGTTCAGCAGCAGGAAGAAGACAGGACAGACCTGTAGGGAAGTTCAACAGCAGGAAGAGGAAAGGGCAGCACTGCAGGGTAGTTCAGGAACAGGAAGAGGACAGGGCAGCCTTGCAGGGAAGTTTAGCAGCAGGAAGAGGACCAGACAGGCCTGTAGGGAAGTTCAGCAGCAGGAAGAGGACCAGACAGGCCTGTAGGGAAGTTCAGCAGCAGGAAGAGGACAGGGCAGCCCTGCAGGGAAGTTCAGGAACAGGAGGAGAATAGGGCAGCTCTGCATGGAAGTTCAGCAGGGAAGTTCAGGACCAGAAAGAGGACAGGGCAGCCTTGAAGGGTAGTTCACCAGCAGTGGGAGGATAGGGCAGCCCTGCAGTGAAGATTTCTACAGAATCCAGCAAGCTTTTTATTTGTTTTAGCTGCACGTATCAAAGTCATAGAATCTATTACTAGAAACTACAAGGCTGTGACAAGTTTATAACTTACCTAAAACGGTAAATCCCACCACACCAATGTTACGTAGCGCCCGGTCGGGGAAGTTGTTGACCATGCATTGGTAGGTCCCCGTATCTGACAGCTGGGTGTTGTTTATATATATGGAGGCGTTGGTGCTCGGCATGGTCTGCATAAACCCGACTCGGCCCTGGAACTGCGCTGCGGTTGTGAAAACCTGCCCGCCCTGGTAGATAATGATCTGGGAAGAGATTAAAAAGTTAAAAAAAGTTAAAAGTTTTAAAAGTTTATTTTTCCCTTCCCCCTTTCATGGTCCCCTCAACTGTATCTTATACTTTTTCCTTTTTTTTTCTCTTTATTTATGTTTATCTGATGTATTTCCACCAGTCACCTGGATGTGCTGGGTCCTCTTTAATCTCCTGGGGGTGTGCGGTCCTGGATGATGCAGAGAAAGGCGCTCTCTGTATCAATCCATTCTGATTGCAGGGCAGCGTGCTTAATAGAAGGGCAGTGACACCCTGTACTCACTGTCTTTCCTCAGTCTACTGTGCTGACCGACACCGGACATCATTCTACCCGGAAGACTGAGGACATCTTGTGGCAAAGGAGGGATACTGCAGAGGACATCTATGAAAGGTTAGAATTGTGTTTGGCCACTGTAGGGGGGGGGGGGCCAGATTGCAGGAGGGGGCCCATTGCAGAACATGTCAAAAGGTCTTGCTGTGGGATGGTAAGGCTCAGGTCACACTGCTAGGACCCTAAAGTTGTGAAACGTGCTTGCAATTTCCTTGCGATTTTCTTGATTTCCTTGCGACTTTTGTGACTTAACATTGCAGTCTATGGCACTCAAATCACAACAAAGTCGCAGAAAAGTAGTGCAGGAACCTTTTTTATTTGTCGCTCCAACTTGAGTTGCATTCATTAGAACAGCACCCATTGAAATAAATGTGTTTTTTTTTTTTCAATGCGACTTTTTGTGTCGCGGGTCGCATTGATAAGTCGGCGCAGCGTGAACTGGGGCTTATAAAGGGCCCCGCAACAGGTGTAAAGGGGATCAGTGGGAAGGGCCCCAGGCTCAGAGGAAAGGGCCCCGGGACTGAAGAAATAGGCCTGGGACCGATGGAAAGCATCCTTGGTGGTCAGGGGGGCACTTCATGGTTTCTTGCACTGTGGCCCTGAAGGTTTCAGTTATGCCTCTGACCATAGTCCACATAAAATATATTTGTCCATGGGGATTAGTGGCAGCATCTCAGTGAGGATGAAGTAATCTCTCTCAAACATATAAGGGGAACGGCAAAGGGTGCCAACTAAGTGCAGTATAAAAGTAAAATTTTATTAAAAACACGCAATTGGCAAGCAACATTAATGGCATAACTTCAGTCATACCCGCTTATGGATGTAGTTATGCTATTAATATTTAGTGTTTTTAATAACATTTTACTTATATACTGCACTTAGTTGGCGCTCTCTGCTGTTCCTCTTAGTGCGTTAGACCAGGGGGTCTCCAAACTTTCTAAACAAAGGGCCCAGTTTACTGTCCTTCAGACTTTAGGGGCCCAGACTGTAGCCAGTGGGAGCAGGAGTTGTCAGTGGGAGTAAACAGTGCCCCATCATAGAGATTAGTGGGAGGAATAGTGCCCCATCATTGGTGTCAGTGGGAGGAATAGTGCCCCATCATTGGTGTCAGTGGAGGAATAGTGCCCCATCATTGGTGTCAGTGGGAGGAATAGTGCCTCATCATTGGTGTCAGTGGGAGGAATAGTGCTCCATCATTGGTGTCAGTGGGAGGAATAGTGCCCCATCATTGGTGTCAGTGGAGGAATAGTGCTCCATCATTGGTGTCAGTGGGAGGAATAGTGCCCCATCATTGGTGTCAGTGGGAGGAATAGTGCTCCTTCATTGGTGTCAGTGGGAGGAATAGTGCCCCATCATTGGTGTCAGTGGGAGGAATAGTGCCCCATCATTGGTGTCAGTGGGAGGAATAGTGCTCCATCATTGGTGTCAGTGGGAGGAATAGTGCCCCATCATTGGTGTCAGTGGAGGAATAGTGCTCCATCATTGGTGTCAGTGGGAGGAATAGTGCCCCATCATTGGTGTCAGTGGGAGGAATAGTGCTCCATCATTGGTGTCAGTGGGAGGAATAGTGCCCCATCATTGGTGTCAGTGGGAGGAATAGTGCTCCATCATTGGTGTCGGTGGGAGGAATAGTGCCCCATCATTGGTGTCAGTGGAAGGAATAGTGCCTCATCATTGGTGTCAGTAAAGGGAATAGTGCCCCATCAGTGGTACCAGTACGAGGAATTGTATCCAATAATTTGTGTCAGTGGGAGGAATATTGGCCCATCTTTAGTATTCATTGGAGAAATAGTACCCAATTGTTGGTATCAGTGGGAGGAATAGTGTCCCATTCTTGGTGTCAGTGGAAAGAATAGTGCCCCATCGTTTGGTGTCAGTGGCAGGGATAGTGTCCCATCCTTGGTGTCAGTGGGAGGAATAGTACCCCATTGTTGGTGTTGTTGGGAGTAAAAGTGTTCCTTTGTTGGTGTCAATGAGAGGAATTGTTGGAGATAGTGGCAGTAATAATGGCCCATTATTGGTGTAAGGGGAAGGAATAGTGCCCCATTGTTGGTGTCAGGGGCACGAATAGTGCCCCATCCTTGGTGTCAGTGGCAGGAGTAGTGCCCCATCATTGGTGTCAGTGGAAGGAATGGTGCCCCATCATTGGTGTCAGTGGAAGGAATGGTGCCCCATTATTGGTGTCAGTGGAAGGAACAGTGCCCCATTGTTGGTGTTATTGGAAGGAATAGTGTTCCTTTGTTGGTGTCAGTGAGAGGAATTGTTCCCCATTGTTGGTGTCAGTGGGATGAATAGTGCCCCATTGTTAGTATCTTTGGAATGAATAGTGGCCCATCATTGGTGTCAGTGGGAGAACTAGTGCCCCATCGTTGGTGCCGTTTGGAGGAATAGTGTCCCATTGTTGGTGTCAGTGGATGTAATAGTGCTCCAAGGGCCGCACAAAGGCAAGAAAAGGGCCACATATGCAGTTTGGAGACCACTGAGTTTGATGAAGCTGAAGACTGAGGACATCTAGTGGAGACAAAAAAAAAAGTACTTTTGCTGCCTTTCTATTTTTCTATTTTTTTTCTATTTTTTTTAGATGCGGGGCAGCAATTTGTTTCTAAAGAAAAATTTCTGAAGTACCACATTAAACATCCAATGTCTGTAAATCTCCGATCAGCTCCCTTCTTAGGTACGTAGAAGGCGTCTTCTCTCTTACCCACAGGGCCACCTTTAATACTGATTGGACCCCGGACAAACATTTTCTTGCTCCCATACTATTTGCGGGCAGCGTGGACCGAAGGGGCAGCTGCTTTGGGCACCACAACAATGACTGGGCTCGGGGGGGGGGGCAGCTGCCCCTTTTGCCCCGCTTACCCAGAACACCTTTTTTTAAACCTACAAACGTCTTACCTGCTCAGGCTGGTTGGCATTGGACAGAGGCGTCACGGTCCAGATAATGTTGAGGTTCGTGAGCGCCGCACTGGTGGTGAAAGTGCATAAGAGACCCGCCGACTGACCCCGGGCCACCTGTATGTTCTCCTTGTCTATGATCACCTGCAGCGCCGTCACCAAACCTGCAAAACATAAAAGTAGGACACCGTCTGTAACCTTGTGAAACGCAATACCGCTCTCAGGTTCCTCTTCTCCCCGCCGCTAAAACACGCAGAATGTGCTTATTGCGAGCTTCTGACGTGTAATATTACACTCCCCTCCCCCACCCTGAGCACAGAAAGTCTATTATCTATATCAAATTATGTGTGTGTGGGGATATTGTAGAACCCCACCCCGGCTCAGGATAATTGTGCCGATGTTATTTACAGCAGAATTGTAGCTGTGGGTGATTTCAAGAGCAAATCCAGTATAATTCCCTCCTATGCTAATCAATCAATCAATCAAACAATCAATCAATCAAGGGTCTATCTGCATTTTTTTTTTGTAAGCTCAATACAAAACAAAAACTGGCGACCATCATAGCAAATCTGTATCCAAAGCAGAACTAAGAACATTTAAAATATCTACCAATTCCTAACAAGCGGTAAATAAGCTTTAAAACAAGTCATCACTGACCTCTGTAGCTGCAGGCACTGTGGAGTAATTCACCCCTCAGGGCCAACATTCACACCTCAGCATTTTGTAGCTTGAAGCTCAAACAACGCCGGAGGAGAAAAAAAAAATAAAGCAATGATTCTCTATGGAGTTGTCGCCTGAAGCTCAAACAAGTTCTGGAGCTTTTTGTTTTTTAGGCGCTCGATTTGGGTGTAGATTTGGGCGTTTTTGGCGCGTTTTTATTCCCATAGAAATGAATGGGAATGCTCCATGCGCACTTTTTTTGCGCAATTTTCTGCTCAAATGGAAAAAAAGTTTAAAAAAAAGAAAAAATAGTTTTATATATATATATATATATATATATATATATATATATATATATATATATATATATATATATTATTTATATACTTATATTTATTCTATATTTTATTTTATGTTTCCCTTCATAAATTTTTTTTTTGCTATGAACGGTAGAATGGACAAATTAAAGAGGGGGGGGGGGGGCGACTACCCCCCCCCCCTTTCTCTCCTTTTTTTTTTGTTTTGTAAATTATTGAATAATGGTCATATATATATATATTTATATATATATATATATATATATATATATATATATATATAATGAAAATAGAATTTATTTAGGTTAAGATATACTAAGATATACTTTGTGATACGCATGCAACTAAAGCGTGTTTGCTTATATGTATAAAAATTGTTGGAAAAAAAGATAGTAATAATATTTGAATAAATAAATGTAAAATTAATACAAAAAAAACTAAAAATCATCAATAATAACTAAAATAAATGAATAATATGTAATAATGCATTAATAAATAATAATTAACATCTTACTATAAAAAAAAATTACATATTTTATTACTATTATTATTATTATTATTAATGTATATTTTTGTCTGGGTGTTTACTGTTATTTTATTATTATTATTATTATTAATAAGGTATAATAAACACCAGAGTCGAACAAAAAAAAACATTAATATTATTAATATTAATAATAATAATTTATTTTGTGTTAGGGTGTTTATTTATTTATTATTATTTTATTTTTTTAAGGGGTAAGGGTTAAAGTTAAGGGTTAATTATTTATTTATTGTTACTTAGTATTAATTTATTGTTTTTTTTTATTATTATTTATGCTTTTTATTGATTTGTGTATTTATTTTACATTTATTTATTAATTTATTAATATTTGTATAATAATAAATAAAATAAAAAAATGTATTAAATAATAATAAATAACCCTAACCCCCAACTCCTAATCCTAACCCTAACCTAAACTGAACTTGAACCCCTTACCCCCTGACCTCTGTAGCTGCAGGCACTGTGGAATAATTCACCCTTTCACACCTCAGCGTTTTGTAGCTTGAAGCTCAAAAATCGCTGGAGGAGGGGGGAAAAAAAAAAAAGGATTCTCTATGGAGTTGGTTCACATCTCCACTCCATGTTGCCTGAAGCTCAAACAAGTTCTGGAGATTTTTTTTTTTGGCGCTCGAATCGGGTACATTTGGGCATTTTTGGCGCGTTTGTATTGCCATAGAAATGGATGAAAACTATCTATTCGCACGTTTTTGTGTGTTTTTGTGTGATTTTGTGCTCAAATGAAAAAAAGTTAAAAAAAAATAGTAATGATATTTGAATAAGTAAATGTAAAATAAATACACAAAAAAACTAAAAATCATCATAAATAAGTAAAATAAATGAATAATATGTAATAATACATTAATAAATAATAATTAACCTCTAACCTTAAAAAATATAAAATATTTTATTATTATTATTATTATTATTAATGTATTTTTTTGTTTGAGTCTGGATGCTTACTGTTATTTTATTATTTTTATTATTATTATTATTAATAATAATGTAACAATAAACACCAGACTCGAACAAAAAATATATTATTATTATTATTGATAATAATAATTTATTTTGTGTTAGGGTGTTTAGTTATTTATTTATTTTATTTTTTTAAGGGGTAATGGTTAAAGTTAAGGGTTAATTATTTATTTATTGTTACTTAGTATTAATTTAGAGATTTTTTTTTATTATTTATGCTTTTTATTTATGTGTGTATTTATTTTACATTTATTTATTCATTTATTATTATTTGTATAATAATAAATAAAATTAAAAAAATGAATTAAATAATAATAAATAACCCTAACCCCCCCAACTCCTAATCCTAATCTTAACCTAAACTGAACTCGAACCCCTTACTCTAACAAAAAAAAAATTATAATAAATTAATAATAAAAAAAGAAGAAATAAAAGCTAATGGAAAAACTAAAAAAAGCTGAAATACCTAGCAACAAATGATGCAACAGATTTTCTCTATTGGCTAATAAAAAAACGCCAAAACCCAATAACGCTGCTTACAAACGCGCAAGGTCGCACAGAAACGTGCCAAAATTGTGCATAAAAACGCGTGAAAAAACGCCGGAAAAGCGCTCAAAGATGCTACGCTCAGGTGTGAATGCAGCCTTAGGGTTTACAGTTGCAGTTGAGTTCACCACTCCTCTGAAAAATAATCTGTGGTGGATCGCTTTTCAGAGGGCAGTTGGCAAGTGGTTGGGTGGGTATATGTCACCTCCTCACTATCTTCTTTAACCCTTGAAAGATCACGACACCACACTGCACCACAACTCATGTGCATTACACGTGGTTGAAGAGCGGTTGCCTCGTTCACTTTGATGGCGGTACTGCTTGCTGAGCGCCACACGGGGCATCATTTTTGCATATTTGCAGTTTAGTGTGCGTGCCACCCTCATTCCTTTTCGGCAGCTTAGCTCACTCTGTTCCCCCACCCAGCAGTGACCTGCCAGCCTGCCAGCCCTACTAAACTCTAATGCATGGGTGCTCAACCTGTGGCCCTCCGGCTGTTGCTGAACTACAATTCCCATAATGCCTCAGCCTTTGGGAGTCATGATTGTAACTATCAGCCCTTGCAATGCATCATGGAACTTGTAGTTCCGCAACAGCTGGAGGTCCACAGGTTGAGCACTCAATGTAAACATAGAGCAGGTACACAAGTAGAGGGAACAGCAGGGTGTTGAGTTCATACTTGAAAGACTTTACTGCTTCTATTGTAATTTGGAGGATGAATTGCTCCACAGTACCTTCAGCTACAGAGGTCAGTAACAGCTTGATTTAAAGCTTATGTACCACTTGTTAATAATATGTTAATATTTTATTAACCACAGCCTGGCCACATGGGGTACAGTTTTTGCATGTTTGCATTTATATGGCCCTCTGGCTGTTGCTGAACTACAATTCCCATCATGCTTCAGCCTTTGGGAGTCATGCTTGTAGCCTTGCAATGCATCATGGAACTTGTAGTTCTGCAACAGCTGGAGGGCCACAGGTTGAGCACTCAATGCAAACATATAGCAAGTACATAGGTAGAGGTAGCCGCAAAGTGTTGAGTTCCTAATTGAAAGATTTTACTGCTTCTAATGTAAGTTGGAGGATGAATTGCTCCACAGTACCTTCATCTACAGAGGTTAGTGAGAGCTTGATTGAAAGCTTAAAGCTTACGTACCGCTCGTTAACAATGTGTTAATATTTAATTAACCGCAGCCTGACCCACATGGGGTATCATTTTTGCCTGTTTGCATTCTATCGTGTGTACCACCCTTATTCCTTTTCAGCAGCTCAGCTTCCCCCTGTCAGCAGTGACTTGCTGGCCTTCCAGTCTTCTAAACTCTAATGTAAACATAGAGCAGGTAGAGGGAAGAGCAGAGCTCTGCGTCCCCACTTTAAAGACTTTACTGCTTCTATTGTAATTTGGAGGATGAATTGCTCTAGAGTACCTTCAGCTACAGAGGTCAGTGAGAGCTCGATTTAAAGCTTATGTACCGCTCGTTAATAATAATGTGTTAATATTTAATAACCACAGCCTGGCCAGATGGGGTATCATTTTTGCATGTTTGCATGTGCCTTTTAGCTTGTGTACCACCCCCCCATTCCTTTTTCAGCAGCTCAGCTCTTTCTTGCTCCCCCTCTCAGAAGTGACTTGCCAGCCTTCTAGCCTTCTAACCTGTAAACATATAGCAGGTACACAGGCAGAAAAAAATGGCAGAGCGTTGAGTGCCTACTTGAACGACTTTACTGCTTCTATTGTCATTTGGAGGATGAATTGCTCCACAGTATCTTCAGCTACAGAGGTCAGTGAGGGCTCGATTTAAAACTTATGTAGCTTATGTAACCACAGTTCTAATTTAAATCTCCTAACTTTCAACACACGTTTATTTGTATGGTCAGACACCTTTATTAAGCTCTTGGTCAGATGCCCCATGATTGGTCTATTGTTGTGACTGACCAATAGCCAGTTGCAGAAGAAAGGCGCAAAGGGGAACCAACCAGAACTTTAGATGGTTGGTTTACTAAAACTGGAGAGTGCAAAATCTGGTGCAGCTCTGCAGAGAAACCAATCAGCTTCCAGTTTGTTTTTTTTTGGCAAAGCTTAAAGTGGAGTTCCGCCCACTTTTACAAATCTTCAGCATCCCTCACTAAACTGTGCACTCAGCACCTACTGTATATCTGCTGTATTCATTTTTCACTTCCTCCTCCCCGGCCGCGGCCCATCGCATCATTTCCTGTTTGCAATGCCTTCTGGGAAGGGGCGGCAACTTCCTCTGACAGTGCCGTTGCAATGGAAACCTGACCTGAAACCTATTACACTGCTTGTGCTGCACTGAGCATGTGCGAGATCTGCAAGGATGAGACCCAGGAAGAAATACAGTCTGGCTTCAGATGCCCACACTTAAGATGGCCA
Source organism: Lithobates clamitans (assembly GCA_037952925.1). Taxonomy (NCBI): domain Eukaryota; kingdom Metazoa; phylum Chordata; class Amphibia; order Anura; family Ranidae; genus Lithobates; species Lithobates clamitans. The sequence continues at coordinate 2,254,618 of JBBGZY010001611.1, forward strand.
CGGCCTGCTGTAAGTTTATAAAATAACTACTGCTATAAACTAACAAAACAGACCTTAGTTTACAGACTAACTTTACTAGAATACATTGTGTATTATAGGGGTATTTTTATTTAAAAATTATCATTTCGGCCGGAACACCACTTTAATTGAACAAGCTGAAGTCAGCAGCTGATTGGCTACCATGCAAAGCTGCACCAGATTTTGTACTCTCCGGTTATAGTAAATCAACCCCTAAGTCTCTATTAGAATCTTATAGCCCCCCCCTTGTTTCTAGGTTCCATACAGGCTAGGGTTGCCACCTCATCCCTCTTCTAGAAAGATTAATAGTACGGGTGTCCCCGCCAGATCACGTATATGTAGGTATAGACTACTTTGCTACAAGGGTCATGCATGGTTTTTCATCTGTTTGTTGTGCATAGGGTTTCCAACTCATCCCTTTAAACCCGAACACATATGAATTACACAGGTTCTGTGGCTGGTTAAGGTGGTAATTAAACTCACTTGGTGCCTTATCTGCATTTAATTAGCCTCAGAACCTGTGTAATTCAAAAGGTGTTTGGGTTTAAAGCAGGGGTCTTCAAACTACGGCCCTCCAGTTGTTCCGGAACTACAATTCCCATCATGCCTAGTCATGTCTGTGAATGTCAGTGTTTTACAATGCCTCATGGGACGTGTAGTTCCGTAACAGCTGGAGGGCCGTAGTTTGAGGATCCCTGGTTTAAAGGGAAGAGGTGGCAACTCTAATACAGGCTCTACAACAGGGATCTCCAAACTACAGCCCTCCAGCTGTTGCGGGAACTGCACGTCCCATGAGGCATTGCAAAACTCTGACATTCACGGGCATGACTAGGCATGATGGGAATTGTAGTTCCTGAACAACTGGAGGGCCATAGTTTGAAGACCCCCTGCTCTACAAGGTCTGACCAGTGGCATAGGAACAATATTGTCAAAGCTCATTGGCTTGTAGTTGAAACCGATGCCCCTGCTCCTGTGAGGCTCCACAGGACTTTAATAGCCGTGTCCAAAAGTTCCTACCACTCTCCCCCCATCCCCATGAACAAGGCGAGCAGAACATACTGTGCAACTTCCTGCAGGTTAGATAATCAAAAATGGACACACATTTAGGTTTAAACTATTGTGCTGGAATCCAAAAGTAAAGCCCACAGACAGCTCTTACTTCCTGGAGGAAATGCTGCTCTCTGCTCCCTGCAGTGCAGCTCACAGCACTACACTGCTAGATATTTCGTCACGTGTAGTGTTCAGATCCTCCCTTTCAGCAGAGATCATGCAGCCATAATTTAAGAAACTAATAATGCTATTGTTCAAAAAAAAATTGTGTCTATATTTTACACAATGCTTAAAGTGTAACTCCACTTTCGGGGGAGGGGGGGGGGGTAGCGAATAAAGACAAATTAATATAGCGTATACAATTGCGACACTAATCATATTGTAATTGAATGTTATTAAAAATGACCTTTCCTTTTCAATCTGCAGCCGCTGTAATTTTCTGAAAATGCAATGCAATATGGCTACCTGGATGTGTTCTGTACACAGAGAATGTGTACTGACCACCCCTCAGAAACATAATTTCCTGCTTGTGTGATTGGCTCACCAATTGTCCCAGAAGTCTGCCTAAGATACAAGTCAGATTTCAGGCATCCCCTGCAACAAAAATTTCATTTTGATGAGGTACTCCCAATAGGAATTTACGTCTAATGGGATGCAGACCCAGCAACTTTCCTCATTAGTGCCCTGCAGCTGACGGATAATTATGAAACCACTCTCATTAGACCCACTCAGCACAGAGGAACAAACAGGGATTTCAGAATAACAAAAGGTAGAAATCTGCAAATCTGCAATCTGTAATGTACATAGATCACCCAGAGGTGGAATGGTTTTTTTTTTCTCAAAAAAAAGCGGAGTTACGCTTTAAAGAAATGCTTGTTTTGCAAATATTCTTGCATTTTCTAATTTGAACACTAGGTGGCGATGTTTCACTGGGATCTGCATATGCAACTAAATTTCATCCGATCGACTCACAATGATCATTTCAAACAATGCACGTCCGGACCCAAGGATAATCTATATTCGCCTTTCACAACCTTTTTTTTTACCCCAGAGGAACTTATTTCCAGGCCCTGAGGAAGCCCTGCTAAAATTATCTACAGTTCATTAGCAAGTCTAGTAGGTTACAGAAATTATAAATAATAAATAAAATAATAAAGAATGTGTCATTTCTAGTGTATTTGGCACCCAAGGTGGGTCATTTTTAACCCACCGTTCCTGTTCTTTTTGAGAAAATAATTTGCAGTAATATTTACAAAATTAAAAAAAGTTCAGAGGAGAAATGCAGGCAGGTTCCTTTACAATAGATTGGTGGTCAGTAGAGAAATGCCTTCTTATATAAGCATTCACTGAGATGGCCCCTTACATTGTGGGCAGTAGAGAGAGATGGCCATTGAAGAAGTGGCCTCTTAAATTATGGTTACCGAGAGAGGTGCCTCCTTACATCTGTGTTGAATAAAAGGAAGAATACTTCTTACATCAGTGGTCATTGAAGAACGGTATGTCTTTACATGGGTGGTCATTGAAAAAGTGTCCCCTTACACCGTGGTCAGTAGTGGCCATTGAAGAAGTGGCTTCTTAAATTGTAGTCAGTAGGCAAGGTGTGCACTTAAACTGATGGTCACTGAAGAACCGGCCCCTTATATTGTGGTCAGTAGGACAGGTGTTCCCTGACATTAGTGGTCTTTGAAGTGACTGCTTACATTGCGGTCAGTAGGAGCGGTGTGTATTTATACCATGGGGATCAAAGATGTGGCCGCTTATATTGTGGTCAGTAGGAAAGGTGAGTGCTTTTATTGGTGGTTATTGAAGAAGTGGCCCCTTACATTCTGGTCATTAGGAGAGGTGTACCCTCATGTTAGTGTCACTGAGGAATTGGCCCCTTACATTGTGGTCAGTAGGAGAAGTGTGCCCTTAAATTGTTGGTCATTGAAGTGGCCTCCTACATTGTGGTCAGTAGGAGAGGTGTGCCCTTACACTGGTGGCCATTGAAGAAGTGGCTGCTTACATTGTGGTCAGTGGGACAGGTGTGCCCTCACATTTGTGATCATTGAAGGCGTGCCCCCTTATATAGTGGCCATTAGGAAAGGTGTACTCTTACGTGGGTGTCATTGAAAAACTGGCCTCTTACATCGTGGTCAGTAGGACAGGCATGCCCTTATATTGGTGGTCATTGAAGAAGTTGCTGCTTATATTGTGGTTAGTAGGAAAAGTGTGCCCTTACATTGGTGGTCATTGAAGAAGTGGTATCTTACATTGTGGTCAGTAGAAAAAGTGCTCACTTACATTGGTAGTCATTGTGGCCCTTTACATTTTGGTCAGTAGGAGGGGTGTAACCGTACATTGGTGTCATTGAAGAACTGGCCCCTTAAATGATGGTCAGTGGGAAAGGTGTGCCCTTACATTGATGGTCATTGGAGAAGTGGCCCCTTACATTGTGGTCATTAGGAGAGGTGTGCCACTACATTAGTGTCACTGAAGAACTGGCCCCTTACATTGTGGTCAGTAGAACAGATGTGTCCTTACATTGGTGTCATTGAAGAACTGGCCCCTTAAATGATGGTCAGTGGGAAAGGTGTGCCCTTACATTGATGGTCATTGGAGAAGTGGCCCCTTACATTGTGGTCATTAGGAGAGGTGTGCCACTACATTAGTGTCACTGAAAACAGGCCCCTTACATTGTGGTCAGTAGAATAGATGTGTCCCTACATTGGTGGTCATTTAAGAATTGGCTCTAGTCCTTATATTGTGGTCTGTAGGACAGGTGTGCCATTACATTGGTGGTCATTGGAGAAGTGGCCCCTTACACTGTGGTTAGTAGGACAGGTGTGCCCTTGTATTGATGGTCATTCAAAAAGTGGCTCCTTACATTGTGGTCAGTAGGATGGGTGTGTCCTTACATTGGTGATCATTGAAGAAGTGGCCCCTTACATTGTGGTCAATAGGACAGGTGTGCCCTTACATTGACGGTCATAGGAGAAGTGGGCACTTACATTGTAGTCAGTGGGGGAGGTGTGCCCTTACATAGGCAGTCATTAAAGAAGTGTCCCCTTACATTGTGATCAGCACGAAAGGTGTGTACTTGTATTGATGGTCATAGATGAAGTGGCTCCTTACACTGATGGTCAGTAGGACAGGTGTGCCCTTACATTGGTGGTCATTGAAGAAGTGGTCCCTTACATTGTGGTCAATGGGAAAGGCATGTCCTTACATTGGTGGTCATTAAAGGAGTGGCCCCTTACATTGTGGTCAGTAGGAGAGGTGTGCCCTTATATTGATGGTCATTGAAGAAGTTCCCCCACTACATTGTCGTCAATAGGACAGGTGTGTCCTTACATTGATGGTCATTGAAGAAGTGGCCACTTACATTGTGGTCAATAGGAAAGGTGTGTCCTCACATTGACAGTCATTGAAGGCCAAAGAAAGATGGCTTCGTCCTTCTGGAGAGAAGAGTAGAGCGGTAGAGTACATTTACTTGGGCAGAATACATCTATATGGCAGTTGCAGAGGACGGCAGGAAAGGGGTTCATGCTCTGGAGACTCGGTGGTGCTCCTCTACCAGGACGGCTCTGAGTGGCTCTTTGTGTCACTGCGGCCTCGTGTGATTAAATCCACAGCGAGCGGTAATGCCGCTTTTTTCAATGCTCCACTTTCTCAAGCGCAAATAACTTGCCTATTATGTTCTCCATCCCGGGATAATGGACTCGGAGTCTGAGGTTTCTTTTTTATCATTGTGAAATGTTCATTATGGGAGACGTGATTGATGCGCTCTGGAAAAGCAGAGCAAAAAGGATTAGAAGATAAGGAATAATAAAATTGGACCCCGAGGGCCACTCAGCCTCTCTTCATGATCCATGGCGGAGCGTGGCTCTACGACAAAGGGATCTGGAGACGTCACCCGCCGCTTCTCCGAGCCGTAATTACACGACCAGTAAACTTATACAGCCAGACAGAGTTTAAAGGGGCGCACCACTTCACCGGTAAAGTCATCTCCCTCATTAACCTTCTGGTTGTTGAACTGACTCTAGCATCAGACTTATTTTCCATGTTAAGTTCATGCATGCTAACTATGTGATGCTGAAATGTGCACCTAATGCACGCTAAAGTGTCCCCTCAGTCAATATTACTGTATTTCATTTAGGCACGCCTTAAGTGCTAGTTAGCACACCTCAACGGACCTGACAATATACACTATATCACCATAAGTATTGGAACGCCTGCCTGTGCACACACATGAACTTTAATGGCATTCCGGTCCTAGTCCGTAGGGTTCAATATTGAGTTGGCCCACCCTTTGCAGCTATAACAGCTTCAACTCTTCTGGGAAGACCGTCCACAAGGTTTAGGAGTGTGTCTATGGGAAGGTTTGACCATTCTTCCAGAAGAAAAGCATTTGTGAGGTCAGGTACTGATGTTGGACGAGGTCTGGCTCGCAGTCTCAGCTCTAATTCATCCCAAAGGTGTTCTTTCGGGTTGAGGTCAGTCAAGTTCCTCCACCTCAAACTTGCTCATCCATGTCTTTATGGACCTTGCTTTGTGCACTGGTCCAAATCATTTGGTGGAGGGGGTATTATGGTGTGGGGTTGTTTTTCAGGGGTTGGGCTTGGCCCCTTAGTTCCAGTGAAGGGAACTCTTCGTCAGCATACCAAGACATTTTGGACAATTTCATGCTCCCAACTTTGTGGTAACAGTTTCTGGATGGCCCTTTCCTTTTCCAACATTACTGCGCACCAGTGCACAAAGCAAGGTCCATAAAGACATGGATGAGCGAGTTTGGAGTGGAGGAACTTGACTGGCCTGCACAGAGTCCTGACCTCATCACCTTTGGGATGAATTAGAGTGGAGACTGTGTGCCAGGCCTTCTCGTCCACCATCAGTGCCTGACCTCACAAATGTGCTTCTGGAAGCATGGTCAAACATTCTCATAGACACACTCCTAAACCTTGTGGATAGCCTTCCCAGAAGAGTTGAAGCTGTTATAGCTGTAAAGGGTGGGCCAACTCAATATTGAACCCTACAGACTAAGAATGGGATGCCATTAAAGTTCATGTGCGTGTAAAGGCACATGACGCCTGTTACCAATACTTTTGGTAATATAATGTAAATGTATATGTCATGTGCAGTCATGTTAAGTGCTGTGTCAGTGTAAGACTTCCAGGTATTTATCACCTTTCACAGAGATCACAGTACCCCCCCTGACAATGCCTTAATTTGCATCTCTCTCTAGAAGCAAGGCACCATCTCTGCTCAGGCATCATCCAAGGACACCATCTACTTCGCCGACTCAGTAATAAAAATGAAATGAAACAAATAATAATACTGTCCAGAAAAGAAATGCAGCCCATGAAAATAATACTGCAACATTTCATTGGTGGCCAGTGGGAAGAATGTTCCTTACATTAGTTGTCAGTTGGAAGAATGCTCCTTACATTGGTGGTCAGTGGTAAGAATGCACCTTACATTGATGATAAGTGGGAAGAATGTTCCTTACATTTGTGGTAAGTGGGAAGAATGTTCCTTCCATTGGTGATCAGTGGGAAGAACGTTCCTTACATTGGTGATCAGTGAGAAGAATGCTCCTTCCATTGGTGCTCAGTGGAAAGATTACTCCTTACATTGGTGCTCAGTGGGAAGAATGTTCCTTTCATTGGTGATCAGTGGGAAGAATGCTCCTTACATTGGTTGTCAGTGGGAAGAATGCTCCCTACATTGGTGATCAGCAGGAAGAATGCCCCTTACATTGGTCGTCAGTGGGAATAATGTCCCTTGCATTGGTGGTCAGTGGGAAGAATGCTCCTTACATTGATGACAAGTGGGAAGAATGTCCGTTACATTGGTGGTAAGTGGGAAGAATGTTCCTTCCATTGGAGATCAGTGGGAAGAACGTTCCTTACATTGGTGATCAGTGGGAAGAATGCTCCTTCCATTGGTGCTCAGTGGAAAGATTGCTCCTTACTTTGGTGGTCGATGGGAAGAATGCTCCTTACATTGGTGATCAGTGGGAAGAATGCTCTTTAAATTGTTGGTCAAAGAGAAAAATGCTCCTTAAATTGGTTGTCAGGACTTCAGAATTATCAGGATTTGATAATTGAACCCTGGATGAACCTTAGAGTTTGATGGAACCCTGGTTGAACCTTAGGGTTTGATGGAACCCTGGATGAACCTTAGGGTTTTATGGAATCCTGGTTGAACCTTAGGATTTAATGGAACCCTGGGTGAACCTTAGGGTTTGATGGAACCCTGGCTGAACCTTAGGGTTTGATGGAACCCTGGATGAACCTTAGGGTTTTATGGAATCCTGGTTGAACCTTAGGATTTAATGGAAACCTGGGTGAACCTTAGGGATTGATGGAACCTGGCTGAACCTTAGGTTTTGATAGAACCCTGGATGAACCTTAGCCTTTGACAGAACCCTGGGTGAACCTTAGGGTTTGATGGAACCCTGGATGAACCTTAGGGTTTGATGGAACCCTGAATGAACCTTAGGTTGTGATGGAACCTTGGATGAACCTTAGGGTTTAATGGAACCCTGGAGGGTGGAATCGCAAATAATTTTTCATATGATGATTTTTATCCAACACATTTCTTGTAACAAAGCCTACCTTTCCAAGGATGTCCATAGTGAGAACAATCCTAAAAAAGATAAACCTATATCATGTACGTTACCTACAAGCCAAGACTTCATTGACTTGTAGAATCATACATTTTATCCATCTTTGGCAGCATCAGACTTTGGCCCAATTCTGTAGAAGCTCAGGACCCCCAGGAGCCTCTTGGCAAAGTTATACAACACAATCCTGGTAAGCGGGGCAGAAGGGAGAGACTGTGTTGACAAAAATGCGAGTTGACACTGGGGGGGACAAACACAATCTGTTCCGATGTTTAAAAGATGAGAATGGCGGCTCCTTCGCAGCAAGCGCCACCTGATTTAAATACATGTCAGCCTAGAGCAGTTTGCTTAAGGGGAACCTTCGACTCTACCTTCATTATATATTCCTGTTGAAACTTTCTTGAAGCGAAGACTTAGAGGGGAAGCATTTGCATTTGGCATTTTTATGGTATTTGTTGACTTCTCTTTTGGGCTGCGGGGCACCTTGATCTATTTGGGATGGCAGCGAGATCAGACCAGTGTGTTAGGAGGTCTCATAAAGACACAGCTCCCTGCTCGTATAGGTTCAACTGAAAGTCTCAAGTGAATTGGCAGACGTGCGTTCAAAAACTCATGGGGCTGCAGGATCCCTGGTGCCCAACCTTCGTCCTGAGGGCCACATGTGGCTCTTTCAGGGCCGTCTTTAACACAGGGCAAAAGGGGCAGCTGGCCTGGGCTCAGTCATTGTTGTGGGGCCCAAGGTAGCTTCCCCTTGAGCCCGCACTGCCCGCAAATAGTTAATAAGTGCATTCAGAAGGGCCCAAGAAAATATTTGTCCATGGTCCAATTAAAATTAAAGACGGCTCTGGGCCTTTTTGTAATTATTCTGTGGTCCCCTGGACCCCAGCAGAAAGGGACAGCGATGGAAGTGATCTCTGGCAGGCTCCTGTAACATGTTCCCAGACTCTGTCTGTGTTCTGCAGCATATCTCCAGTCTCCAATTACACCTGCAGCATACCCACAGTCTCTGACCATCTCCTTACATCAAAGGGTCATGTGACTTCCTCAGGGGGATTCCTCACTGACGTAACGCATAGGGAAGGGGGAGATGGTTTGATGAGATGCTAAGATTTGGAGCTACACTGAGCTGTTGCAGAGCTATGGATCCAAATTTTATATCCTGTATACAGTTGGTGCACTGGAGCACCCAATAAATGTGAGTGTAATACATGTAATTTTAATAAATATTTGGTTTTTAAAGATATAAGCACTATTTGGAGCTCCTCTTTTTCATATTTACATCGATCCAGGGCTGATATACATTTACAGGACAGGAAGGAGAAATATTCGCTCTATTAGTCCTGGGTGACTAAAAAGCTGACATTGACCAAACTTAAGTGTGAGGTCACATTATTTAAAGTGAGCATCATGCACAGCTCTCTCTTTCACTCTCATGAGTTTGCCAGGAAGGGAGGGGGGATGAGTCATAAGAGGGCAAATGAGAGCTGCAGAGCTGGAGGTGTGTCTGTGTAAATCCAGGAAGTGAACAGGCAGCAGCGTAAGCTGCCCACAGTTAAAATGGCTGCAGCCAGACTCAGTGGAGGGAGATTTCTGCAGCATATTTGGCAAGTACAGAAACACAGTATATATAAAATAATATGCAAAGTAGTTGGAGGGAAGCTTCAGAATGGCAAAGATGTTTTTATTACAAATTATGTGAGCAGACTGCAGTTCCTCTTTAAGCACAATTTTTTGAGGGTCTGTGAAGATAAAAGGAAGTTTTATATTAAACTGTTTTCATTGGAGCACCTGTTCATTTTATGGATGTGGACTATATGTAGAGGCACATCTATATGTAATAATAAATTGCGTTCGTAAGTGTTTTTTGTTTACATGCGTTTTTAATGGGGAAACATTTCTGACCATTTTCAATATGGAAAAAAACAGACTTTCCAGAAACCTTTGATATTGTGGAGAGAGAGAGGGAAAGAGGGGGGAGAGAGAGGGGTGGGGGGTGTGAGGGAGAGGAGAGATGAGAGGAAGGGAGAAGGAGAGAGAGGAGGGGTGGGAGAGAGGGAGGGAGGAGAGAGAGGGGAGAGAGAGGGAGGGAGAAAGAGAGAGAGGGGGTGAAAAAGGGGGAGGGAGAAGGAGAGAGTAGGGGTGGTAGAGAGGGAGAAGGAGATAGAGGGGGAGAGAGAGGGGGTGGTAGAGAGGTTGGGAAAAGAAGAGAGGGGGGTGAAAGAGAGGGGGGTTGGAGAGAGAGAGAGAGGGAGAAGGAGAGAGAGAGAGGGGGGAGAAGGAGAGAGAGGGGTGGGTGAGAGAGAGAGGGAGAAGGGGGAGAGAGGGGAGGAAGATGGGGTGGGAGGGATGAAGGGAGGGAGAAGGAGAGAGAGGGGAGAGAGAGGGGATGAGAGAAAGAGAGGGTGAGAGGGAGGAAGAAGGAGAGAGGGGGATGGGAGAGATGGAGGGAGGGATGGGGGAGAGAGAGAGGGGGTGGGAGAGAGGGAGGGAGAGAAAAGGTGGGAGGAGGAGAGAGAGGGGGGAGAAGGAGAGAGAGAGGGAGGAGAGAGAGAGGGGAGAGGGAGGGAGAAGGAGATGGGGGAGGGAGATAGGGGGAGAGAGGGGGTGGGAGAGAGGAAGGGAGAGGGGAGAGAGAGGGGGTGAGAGAGAGGGAGGGAGAAGGAGAGAGGGGAGAGAGGGAGGGAGAAGGAGATGGGGGAGGGAGATAGGGGGAGAGAGGGGGGTGGGAGAGAGGAAGGGAGAGGGGAGAGAGAGGGGGTGAGAGAGAGGGAGGGAGAAGGAGAGAGGGGAGAGAGGGAGGGTTGGAGAAGAGCGAGGGGGAAAGGGAGGGGGTGGTTGAGAGGGAGGGAGAGAGGGAGGGAGAGAGGAGAGAGGGGGTGGGAGGAGAGAGGGAGGGAGGAGAGAGGGAGGGAGAAGAGAGAGGCGGAGAAGGAGAGAGAGGGGAGAGAGAGGGGGAATGGGAGAGAGGGGGGAGAAGGAGAGAGGGGGAATGGGAGAGAGGGAGGGAGAAGGAGAGAGAGGGGAGAGAGATAGAGAGGGTGGGAGAGAGGGGAGAGAGGGAGGGTGGGAGAGAGAGGGGTAGAGGGGATGGGAGAGAGAATGAGAGGGGAGAGAGAGGGGGTGGGGGAGAGGAAAAGGAGAGGAGAGAGAGGGAGGGCGGGAGAAGTGAGAGGGGGTGGTTGAGAGGGAGGGAGAGAGAAGAAGAGAGTGTGTGGGAGGAGAGAGGGGGAGGAGAGAGAGGCAGAGAAGGAGAGAGAGGGGAGAGAGAGGGGGGATGAGAGAGAGGGAGAAGGAGAGAGGGGGAGAGGGTGGTTGGGAGAGAGGGAGGGGGGAGAGAGAGGGAGAGAGAAATGGAAGGAGGAGAGAGAGGGGAGAGAGAGAGAGGGAGGCAGAGAGAAGCAGAGAGGAGGAGAGAGGGGGGGAAAGAGAGAGGTAGGGTGGGAGAGAGGGAGGGAGGAGGAGAGGGGGTGGGAGAGAGGTAGGGAAAGAGAGAGGGAGGGAGAGAGAAGAAGGGGGTGGGAGAGAGGGAGAGAGATAGAGGCGGAGAAGCAGAGAGAGGAGAGAGAGGGGGGTGGCAGAGAGGGAGTGACAAGGAGAGAGAGAGGGGTGGGAGAGAGGGAGGGAGAAGGAGAGTAGGGGGAAGAGAGAAGGTGTGGGAGAGAGAGTGGGAGAGAGGGGGCTGGGAGAGGGAGGGGGTGGAAGAGAGGGAGGGAGAAGGAGAGAGAGGGGAGAGAGAGGGGGTGGGAGAGAGGGAGGGAGAAGGAGAGAGAGGGAGAGGGATAGAGAGGGGGGAGAGAGGAGGGTGGGAGAGAGAGGGGAGAGGGGATGGGAGAGAGAATGAGAGGGGGAGAGAGGGGAATGGGGGAGAGGGGAAAGGAGAGGAGAGAGAGGGAGGAAGGGAGAAGAGAGAGGGAGAGAGAGAGAAGAAGAGAGAGGGTGTGGAGGAGGAGAGAGAGAGGGATGAGAGAGAGGCAGAGAAGGAGAGATAGGGAGAGAGAGGGTGGGTGGGAGAGAGGGAGGGGGGGGAGAGATGGAAGGAGGAGAGAGAGGGGGGAGAGAGAGAGGAGGCAGAGAGAAGCAGAGAGGGAGGAGAGAGAGGGGGAGAGAGAGAGGTAGGGTGGGAGAGAGGGAGGGAGGAGGGAGAGGGGGTGGGAGAGAGGGAGGGAGAGAGAGAGGGAGGGAGAGAGAAGAAGAGGGGGTGGGAGAGAGGGAGGGAGAATGAGAGAGAGGGAGAGAGATAGAGGCGGAGAAAAAGAGAGAGAGGAGAGAGAGGGGTGGCAGAGAGGGAGTGACAAGGAGAGAGAGAGGGGTGGGAGAGAGGGAGGGAGAAGGAGAGCAGGGTGAAGAGAGAGGGGTTGGGAGAGTGAGGGAGGAGAGAGAGTGGGAGAGAGGGTGGGAGAGGGGGGGAGAGAGCGGGTGGGAGAAGGAGAGAGGGGGAGAGAGGGAGAGTGAGGGGGTGGGAGAGGGAGGGAGAAGGAGAGAGAGGGGGGGGGAGGGAGGGAGGGAGAAAGAGGGGATGGGAGAGAAGGAGGGATAGGGGAGAGAGGGGGTGAGAGAAGAGGAGAGGAGAGAGAGGGGGGGGGAGGGAGGGAGGGAGAATGAGAGGGGGTGGTAGAGAGAGGGGTGGGGGAGAGGGAGGTAGGAGAGAGAGGGAGGGTGGAGAGAGGGAGAGAGAAGGAGAGAGAGGCGGGTGGAAGGGAGAGCAAAGGAGAGAGGGGGTGGGAGAGAGGGAGGGAGAAGGAGAGAGAGGGAGAGGGGGGTGGGAGAGAGGGAGGGAGAAGAGGAGAGAGGGGAAAGAGGGAGGGAGAAGGAGAAAGGGGTGGGAGGAGGGAGGGAGCAGAGAGAGGGGTAGAGAGAGAGGGGGGTGGGAAAGAGAGGGGGAGAGAGGGGGGTGGGAGAGAGGGAGGGAGGAGAGAGAGGGGGAGGGAGAGAGAGGGGGAGAGAGAAGGAGAGAGAGGGGGTGGGAGAGAAGAGGGGGAAGGAGAGTGGGAGAGAGAGAGGAGAGGGAGAGAGAGGCAGTGGGAGGGAGGGGGAAGGAGAGGCGGGGGTGGGAGAGAGAGAGGGGGGAGGAGAGAGAGGGAAGAGAGAGGGGAGGAGAGGGAGGGGGAGAGAGGAGAGGGGGGTCGGAGAGAGAGGGAGAGAGAAGGTGAGAGAGACAGGGAGAGGGAGGGAGGTGAACACATTTTTTGTATTTGTTTATTTTATGTCCAGTATTTTTTTTCAGTTTTTTAAGTGAGAGGTTTGATTTATTGATTTAATTTTTTTTTTCTTTAATGTATTTGATAGTTATTTGCGCCACAGTCACTAGTTTTTTTTTTTGGTGGGGGTTTATTTTATTTTTTTTATAATGTGTTTTTTTTTCCTTTCTGTGAATAAAATAAAATAAATAAAGATATTAACGAGGGACTGTTTTTTTTTGGTACAAGAATTATTTAAAGGAGCTTCCATAAACCTCAGGAGCCATTTAACATCCACTGCAACTTAAAAAACAAAACAAAAAATTAAAGCCAAAAATCACAATAATTTTGCCTTCACCCCTTGGTATCCCTGCTTTCTTGGGGCAGCTTCTAATGCACCATGTGAGAAGCTCACAGTGTGCAGTGAAATCAGAGTAAGCCATTTTAGCACAGAAGAGGAGTCGGTAGAACTGAGGCTTCATGGCAGACAATAAGAGCCAATCACCCAGAAGACCAGCACCAATTAACCCCCCCCAAGCCAGCTCTTCCTCCATAGAAAATAGAGACTCTTCTAAGCACGGCGATGAGTCCATAAAGCCGCTCGGAAATCAGCGAAGCGTATCTGAGCCATTCATCCTCCATCTTGTCAATACTTCGTCCATGTCTCCCACGCGGCTCCCTCGTTACTAAATCTGCATTCCTTCCGATCGATAAAAAAACGGCTCGGCGGGGTGGAGGAGATGTCAGTGCTTTCCTGAGTTATATGCACAGCGTTGCAGGATCATCGCCATTAATTACATTAACGAAGGAGCGAGCGATATCAATGCCCCTCTCATACGGCATTGATTTTACAATGCTGACATCAGCAGCCGCGCAGGGAGGGGCCGGCGTCTCGTCACCTTCTCATTCCTTTCATCGCAAGATCTGCAAGGTGGACTCTGCGCCGCTGCGTGACGGCCATCAATTAACACAATAAAGCAGACAGAAACTCAACCTGTAAAATCGCATATAAGCTTTAATATTTAGAGGGTCTATTTAAATTTAAAAAAAAATTGCATCATAATTGATCCATCAAATCTACATGTGCAAATTGGGCAAAAACAAATGTTCTTTTAGGCTATTTTCTTCTGAAAGAATGTTTTTGGTTTTTTTTCTGGAGGCAGCGTCCAATCACCAGGTGATGTAGTTGGAGGCAGCGTCCAATCATCAGGTGATGTACCTGGAGGCAGCGTCCAATCATCAGATGATGTAGTCGGAGGCAGCGTCCAATCATCAGGTGATGTGGCCGGAGGCAGCGTCCAATCATCAGGTGATGTAGTCGGAGGCAGCGTCCAATCATCAGGTGATGTAGTCGGAGGGAGGGTCCAATTATCAGGTGATGTGGCCAGAGGCAGCGTTCAATCATCAGGTGATGTAGTCGGAGGCAGCGTCCAATATCAGGTGATGTACCTGGAGGCAGCGTCCAATCATCAGGTGATGTACCTGGAGGCAGCGTCCAATCATCAGGTGATGTACCTGGAGGCAGCGTCCAATCATCAGGTGATGTACCTGGAGGCAGCGTCCAATCATCAGGTGATGTACCTGGAGGCAGCGTCCAATCATCAGGTGATGTACCTGGAGGCAGCGTCCAATCATCAGGTGATATAGTTGGAGGCAGCGTCCAATCATCAGGTGATATAGTCGGAGGGAGGGTCCAACCATCAGGTGATGTAGGCGGAGGCAGCGTCCAATCATCAGGTGATATAGTTGGAGGCAGCGTCCAATCATCAGGTGATATAGTCAGAGGCAGCGTCCAATCATCATGTGATATAGTTGGAGGCAGCGTCCAATCATCAGGTGATATAGTCGGAGGCAGCGTCCAATCATCAGGTGATATAGTTGGAGGCAGCGTCCAATCATCAGGTGATGTAATCGGAGGCAGCGTCCAATCATCAGCTGATGTAGTCGGAGGGAGGGTCCAACCATCAGGTGATGTAGTCGGAGGCAGCGTCCAATCGTCAGGTGATGTAGTCGGAGGCAGCGTCCAATTATCAGGTGATGTAGTCGGAGGCAGCGTCCAATCGTCAGGTGATGTAGGCGGAGGCAGCGTCCAATCATCAGGTGATGTAGTTGGAGGCAGCATCCAATCATCAGGTGATGTAGTCACAGGCAGCGTCCATTCATCAGGTGATGAAGTCAGAGGGAGGGTCCAACCATCAGGAGATGTAGTCGGAGGCAGCGTCCAATCGTCAGGTGATGTAGGCGGAGGCAGTGTCCAATCATCAGGTGATGTAGTCGGAGGCAGCGTCCAATCATCCGGTGATGTAGGCGGAGGCAGCGTCCAATCATCAGGTGATGTAGTTGGCGGCAGCGTCCAATCATCAGGTTATGTAGTCGGAGGCAGCGTCCAATCATCAGGTGATGTATCTGGAGGCAGCGTCCAATCATCAGGTAAAGTACCTGGAGGCAGCGTCCAATCATCAGGTAAAGTACCTGGAGGCAGCGTCCAATCATCAGGTGATATAGTTGAAGGCAGCGTCCAATCATCAGGTGATATAGTCGGAGGGAGGGTCCAATTATCAGGTGATGTAGTCGGAGGGAGGGTCCAACCATCAGGTGATGTAGTCGGAGGCAGCGTCCAATCGTCAGGTGATGTAGGCGGAGGCAGCGTCCAATCATCAGGTGATATAGTTGAAGGCAGCGTCCAATCATCAGGTGATGTAGTCGGAGGGAGCGTCCAATCGTCAGGTGATATAGTCGGAGGCAGCGTCCAATCATCAGGTGATGTAGGCGGAGGCAGCGTCCAATCATCAGGTGATATAGTTGGAGGCAGCGTCCAATCATCAGGTGATATAGTCGGAGGCAGCGTCCAATCATCAGGTGATATAGTTGGAGGCAGCGTCCAATCATCAGGTGATGTAATCGGAGGCAGCGTCCAATCATCAGCTGATGTAGTCGGAGGGAGGGTCCAACCATCAGGTGATGTAGTCGGAGGCAGCGTCCAATCGTCAGGTGATGTAGGCGGAGGCAGCGTCCAATCATCAGGTGATGTAGTTGGAGGCAGCATCCAATCATCAGGTGATGTAGTCACAGGCAGCGTCCATTCATCAGGTGATGAAGTCAGAGGGAGGGTCCAACCATCAGGAGATGTAGTCGGAGGCAGCGTCCAATCGTCAGGTGATGTAGTTGGCGGCAGCGTCCAATCATCAGGTTATGTAGTTGGAGGCAGCATCCAATCATCAGGTGATGTAGTCACAGGCAGCGTCCATTCATCAGGTGATGAAGTCAGAGGGAGGGTCCAACCATCAGGAGATGTAGTCGGAGGCAGCGTCCAATCGTCAGGTGATGTAGGCGGAGGCAGTGTCCAATCATCAGGTGATGTAGTCGGAGGCAGCGTCCAATCATCCGGTGATGTAGGCGGAGGCAGCGTCCAATCATCAGGTGATGTAGTTGGCGGCAGCGTCCAATCATCAGGTTATGTAGTCGGAGGCAGCGTCCAATCATCAGGTGATGTATCTGGAGGCAGCGTCCAATCATCAGGTAAAGTACCTGGAGGCAGCGTCCAATCATCAGGTAAAGTACCTGGAGGCAGCGTCCAATCATCAGGTGATATAGTTGAAGGCAGCGTCCAATCATCAGGTGATATAGTCGGAGGGAGGGTCCAATTATCAGGTGATGTAGTCGGAGGGAGGGTCCAATCATCAGGTGATATAGTCGGAGGCAGCGTCCAATCGTCAGGTGATGTAGGCGGAGGCAGCGTCCAATCATCAGGTGATATAGTTGAAGGCAGCGTCCAATCATCAGGTGATATAGTCGGAGGCAGCGTCCAATCATCAGGTGATATAGTCGGAGGCAGCGTCCAATCATCAGGTGATGTAGTCGGAGGGAGCGTCCAATCGTCAGGTGATATAGTCGGAGGCAGCGTCCAATCATCAGGTGATGTAGTCGGAGGGAGGGTCCAACCATCAGGTGATGTAGTCGGAGGCAGCGTCCAATCGTCAGGTGATGTAGGCGGAGGCAGCGTCCAATTATCAGGTGATGTAGTCGGAGGCAGCGTCCAATCATCAGGTGATGTAGTTGGAGGCAGCGTCCAATCATCAGGTGATGTACCTGGAGGCAGCGTCCAATCATCAGGTGATGTAGTCGGAGGCAGCGTCCAATCATCAGGTGATTTACCTGGAGACAGCGTCCAGTCATCCAGTGACGTAGCTGGCGGTATGAAGATCTCTGCCGGCGTTGTGTGCGGAGAAATGGCGGTTATTTTATGGTGTTGTTGAGTTGTGGAGGGCGAACAGCCGGCGGCCCCAAGTCCTGACATCTTTCCAGCCTTTGGTGCTCCTCTGCTGGCGATGAAGAGGCTTCCCCCGGCCGGATAGGAGCTGCGACCATCTGCCTGACCGCCTGTCACAGAGGAGGAGGAGGAGGACGGCGCCCCCCGCAGGTTCTGGCAGAGCCGGGGAAAGGAATCCAAAAGCCTGAGAGGGCGGCGCAGTCCCCGGTGTGAGGATTACAGCAGAATCCAAAAACACAAATTCTCTGAATATGTCTAACCTGAAGATTTGTGATTCTGTTCGGCCCGTCTTGTGATTCACAAAAAAAAAAGAAAAAAAAAAGTATTTTCAGACGCTATTTTCCCCTTATCTGGTGAAGTTGGCTGATTTAATGAATCGAATCTTCCTGAGATTATGAAAATATAAAGCTTTTATTTTTGCAAGTAATGCGATCACACAAATTAAAAAAAATATAAATAAGATATTGTAATATTTATGCTTTTTTTTTTTTTTAATCCATTTTTATTGGTTTCAACAAGAAGAATACAGAACAGCCTGAATGTTATATTTATGTTTTTAATATATTGTAATTATACAAACATGTTCTAATTAGTAATTAGGAAACAATTAAACAACATTGTAAACTTTTTTTTTTTTTTTTCCCCTATTGCGATGTGTTCATTATTTTAGTTTTATAAACATCATAAAATATTCCCAGCTCACCTATCCCTGCAGCAGGGGGGTTGTATGTACAGACACAACCGGGAACTGTGTGTGGGTATTGTCTTTGACCAATTGCACGTGCGCATTTTACTACAAGACAAGGACGCTATTTGAAACCACGTCGCTTGTGGGACAATTTTTTTAATTTTTTTTTTTTTTTACAAATGTTAAATATCAATATTTTTTGCTAGAAAAATTACTTAGAAACCCCCAAAAAATTATATATTTTCTACAAGCAGAGGCCCTGGAAAATAAAATGGTGGCATTTGCAATTTTTTTATTTATTTATTATACTAGTTGTGCAACTGTTTCTCAAATGCATATTTTTAGGGGGAAAAAAAAATAAATATAAATAATTAAAACTAATAATTCATTTCAATGTAAACAAACACAATGTAATACAATGTAATACAATTTTTTTTTTTTTTTTTGGTACAATAAAATAAGTTGGGCTTGGGTCGAGTAAATAGATGCCTAACGTGTCAAGATTCAAAATTGTGCAGGCCTGCAAAATGGCGAAAAAATATGGTACGTAAAGTTTTTCATGGATAATACTTAGCAATAGTTAGCAATTAAGAAGTGATCAATAATTACTAAAATTTGCAGAGGCTTCTCACATGTGTAGCCCAATCACTGTTTACTACCTGCAGGCCCTACATGCGTGTTTGCATTTGAGTGTATGAGCAGGAGACTGGGAGGGGGATGGGGGTTAGTACTTTTAATTTTTTTTATTATTTTAATTTATATATATTTATTTATAATTTATTTTTTATTTTGTTACAATTTATTTTTATTTTTTTACATTTTTTTTTCATTTAATTTAATTGCTTTTATTTATTTATTTTTTATTTTTTTTTATTTATTTAATTAAAAATTTTATTTCCCTTTTTACATTTTTGCTTCATTTAATTTATTTGCTTTTCAGTTTTTTTAATTATTTGTATTTATTTTATTACAATTCATTTTTCTTTTTACACTTTTATTTCTTCATTTAACTTTGTCTCTATAACAAGGGGCTAACAAGCCACTTATGTGATAGAATGGGAAGGTGACAGGCCCTCTTTATGGAGACATCACGGGTCTATTAGACCTGTAATGTCTCCCCCACTCTCTACTTCAGCTAATCAAGTACACGCTGTGCTTGATTAGCTACTTCCCTAGCCAAAACTAGCCAGGGAATAGGACTTGTTTTTGCATTGAAGTCAATGGGACTCAATTTTGCATTGCAGTCAATGGGATGTGATTTTGCATTGAAGTCACTAGGAGGCGTTTTTGCATTGAAGTCATTGGGACGCGATTTTGCATTGAAGCATTGAAGTCAATGGGACGCGTTTTTGCATTGAAGTCTATGGGACACGTTTTTACATTGAGGTCAATGGGATGCGATTTTGCATTGGAGTCAGTAGGGGGAGTTTTTGCATTGAAGTCCATTATATGCGATTTTTCATTGAAATTTATAGGATATTATTTTGCATTGAATTCAATAGGGGGCGTTTTTGCATTGAAGTCAATGGGACACGATTTTGCATTGATGTCAATAGAGGGCCGTTTTGCGTTGAAGTGAATGGGACACGATTTTGTATTGAAGTGAATGGGACAGGATTTTGCATTGAAGTGAATGGGACGTGATTTTGCATTGAAGTCAATAGGAGGTGATTTTGCATTGAAGTGAGTGTGACACGATTTTGCATTGAAGTCAATAGGGATGTGATTTTGCATCAACGTCAACAGGAGGCGTTTTTGCACTCAGGTCAATGGGACACAATTTTGCATTGAAGTCAATGGGACATGATTTTGCATTGAAGTCAACGTGATGCAAAATGCCACTATTGGCAGATAACCCTACTTTTATTTTTCAGCCGATACATCGGTGCATCCCTAGTTGTCACCAACAGAAAACCCCGCCCTGACAAATGCTGCTCCAGCCATCGCTGCCGTGCATGAAGTGGTTGCAAAGCGGCTACAGGAGATCAACAGCCCTGAAACAAAGGATGAAAAAAAAAAAGTTGAAAACGACACCCATGGTCCCAAGTCAAAGCTGATCCTTGAAGGAGTGAAGGCCAAGAATTGTGCGGGTGGCTGAATGAGGACTTCTCCGGAGTGAAGGCCAAGAACTGTGCAGGGGGGGCTGAATGAGGACTTCTCCGGAGTGAAGGCCAAGAACTGTACAGGGGGCTCAATGAGGACTTCTCTGGAGTAAAGGCCAAGAACTGTGCAGGTGGGCTTAATGAGGATTTCTCTGGAGTGAAAGCAAATAACTGTGCAGGGGGCTTAATGAGGACTTCTCCAGAGTGAAGGCCAAGAACTGTGCAGGGGGGCTGAAAAAGGACTTTCCTGGAGTGAAGGCCAAGAACTGTGCAGGGGGCTTAATGAGGACTTCTCCGGAGTGAAGGCCAAGAACTGTGAAGGGGGCTCAATGAGGACTTCTCCAGAGTGAAGGCCAAGAACTGTGTGGGGGTGGGTGAATGAGGACTTCTCTGGAGTGAAGGCCAAGAACTTTGCAGGGGGGCTTAATGAGGACTTCTCCAGAGTGAAGGCCAAGAACTGTGCAGGGGGAGCTGAATGAGGACTTCTCCGGAGTGAAGGCCAAGAACTGTACAGGGGGGGCTTAATGAGGACTTCTCCAGAGTGAAGGCCAAAAACTGTGCAGGGGGCTCAATGAGGACTTCTCCAGAGTGAAGGCCAAGAACTGTGCAGGGAGCTCAATGAGGACTTCTCTGGAGTAAAGGCCAAGAACTGTGCAGGGGGGCTGAATGAGGACTTCTCCGGCGTAAAGGCCAAGAACTGTGCAGGGGGGCTTAATGAGGATTTCTCTGGAGTGAAGGCAAATAACTGTGCAGGGGGCTTAATGAGGACTTCTCCAGAGTGAAGGCCAAGAACTGTGCAGGGGGGCTGAAAAAGGACTTCCCTGGAGTGAAGGCCAAGAACTGTGCAGGGGGCTTAATGAGGACTTCTCCGGAGTGAAGGCCAAGAACTGTGCAGGGGGCTCAATGAGGACTTCTCCAGAGTGAAGGCCAAGAACTGTGCGGGGGTGGGTGAATGAGGACTTCTCTGGAGTAAAGGCCAAGAACTTTGCAGGGGGGCTTAATGAGGACTTCTCCGGAGTGAAGGCCAAGAACTGTGCAGGGGGGGCTGAATGAGGACTTCTCCGGAGTGAAGGCCAAGAACTGTGCAGGGGGGCTTAATGAGGACTTCTCCGGGGTGAAGGCCAAGAACTGTGCAGGGGGCTTAATGAGGACTTCTCCGGAGTGAAGGCCAAGAACTGTGCAGGGGGCTCAATGAGGACTTCTCCAGAGTGAAGGCCAAGAACTGTGCGGGGGGGGCTGAATGAGGACTTCTCCGGAGTGAAGGCCAAGAACTGTGCAGGGGGGCTTAATGAGGACTTCTCCGGAGTGAAGGCCAAGAACTGTGCAGGGGGGGCTGAATAAGGACTTCTCCGGAGTAAAGGCCAAGAACTGTGCAGGGGGGCTGAATGAGGACTTCTCCGGAGTAAAGGCCAAGAACTGTGCAGGGGGGCATAATGAGGACTTCTCCGGAGTGAAGGCCAAGAACTGTGTAGGGGGCTTACTGAGGACTTCTCCGGAGTGAAGGCCAAGAACTGTGCAGGGGGCTTAATGAGGACTTCTCCGGAGTGAAGGCCAAGAACTGTGCAGGGGGCTGAATGAGGACTTCTCCGGAGTGAAGGCCAAGAACTGTGCAGGGGGCTCAATGAGGACTTCTCCAGAGTGAAGGCCAAGAACTGTGCGGGGGGGGGCTGAATGAGGACTTCTCCGGAGTGAAGGCCAAGAACTGTGCAGGGGGGCTTAATGAGGACTTCTCCGGAGTGAAGGCCAAGAACTTTGCAGGGGGGCCTAATGAGGACTTCTCCGGAGTAAAGGCCAGGAACTGTGCAGGGGGGCTGAATGAGGACTTCTCCGGAGTAAAGGCCAAGAACTGTGCAGGGGGGCTTAATGAGGACTTCTCTGGAGTGAAGGCCAAGAACTGTGCAGGGGGGGCTGAATAAGGACTTCTCCAGAGTAAAGGCCAAGAACTGTGCAGGGGGGCTGAATGAGGACTTCTCCGGAGTAAAGGCCAAGAACTGTGCAGGGGGGCTTAATGAGGACTTCTCCGGAGTGAAGGCCAAGAACTGTGTAGGGGGCTTACTGAGGACTTCTCCGGAGTGAAGGCCAAGAACTGTGCAGGGGGCTTAATGAGGACTTCTCCGGAGTGAAGGCCAAGAACTGTGCAGGGGGCTGAATGAGGACTTCTCCGGAGTGAAGGCCAAGAACTGTGCAGGGGGCTCAATGAGGACTTCTCCAGAGTGAAGGCCAAGAACTGTGTGGGGGGGGGCTGAATGAGGACTTCTCCGGAGTGAAGGCCAAGAACTGTGCAGGGGGGCTTAATGAGGACTTCTCCGGAGTGAAGGCCAAGAACTTTGCAGAGGGGCTTAATGAGGACTTCTCCGGAGTAAAGGACAAGAACTGTGCAGGGGGGCTGAATGAGGACTTCTCCGGAGTAAAGGCCAAGAACTGTGCAGAGGGTCTTAATGAGGACTTCTCTGGAGTGAAGGCCAAGAACTGTGCAGGGGTGGCTGAATAAGGACTTCTCTGGAGTAAAGGCCAAGAACTGTGCAGGGGGGCTGAATGAGGACTTCTCCGGAGTAAAGGCCAAGAACTGTGCAGGGGGGCTTAATGAGGACTTCTCCGGAGTGAAGGCCAAGAACTGTGTAGGGGGCTTACTGAGGACTTCTCCGGAGTGAAGGCCAAGAACTGTGCAGGGGGCTTAATGAGGACTTCTTCGGAGTGAAGGCCAAGAACTGTGCAGGGGGCTGAATGAGGACTTCTCCGGAGTGAAGGCCAAGAACTGTGCAGGAGGCTCAATGAGGACTTCTCCGGAGTGAAGGCCAAGAACTGTGCAGGGGGCTCAATGAGGACTTCTCCAGAGTGAAGGCCAGGAACTGTGCGGGGGTGGGTGAATGAGGACTTCTCTGGAGTGAAGGCCAAGAACTTCACAGGAGGGCTTAATGAGGACTTCTCCAGAGTGAAGGCCAAGAACTGTGCAGGGGGGGCTGAATGAGAACTTCTCCGGAGTGAAGGCCAAGAATTGTGCAGGGGGGCTTAATGAGGACTTCTCTGGAGTAAAGGCCAAGAACTGTGCAGGGGTCTGAATGAGGACTTCTCCGGAGTAAAGGCCAAGAACTGTGCAGGGGGCTCAATGAGGACTTCTCCGGAGTGAAGGCCAAGAACTGTGCAGGGAGCTTAATGAGGACTTCTCCAGAGTGAAGGCCAAGAACTGTGCAGGGGGGCTGAAAAAGGACTTCTCCAGAGTAAAGGCCAAGAACTGTGCAGGGGAGCTGAATAAGGACTTCTCCGGAGTAAAGGCCAAGAACTGTGCAGGGGGGCTTAATGAGGACTTCTCCCGAGTGAAGGCCAAGAACTGTGCAGGGGGGCTCAATGAGGACTTCTCCAGAGTGAAGGCCAAGAACCGTGCGGGGGTGGGTGAATGAGGACTTCTCTGGAGTGAAGGCCAAGAACTGTGCAGGGGGGCTTAATGAGGAGTTCTCCGGAGAGCAAAGACCATGCCGATTATAAGAAGGAAGATAAATGCGTCATTCTGGCGTATTCTTTCCCACATTCAGTGACTCAGATTAGTTAAAATGCAGAAATGACGCCAAGCCCTTCCCACGCCTCTCTCCGAATTCTCACTTGCCGAGCTTGTTACCCTCCGCATTCAACACCTCGCCCCGCCTGGAAGGAGGAAATCGGCGTTACCCAGGCACCTGCAAATGAAATATTTACATGGTGTCAGTGATGGGTGAGATACCGTGGGTGAGGGCATCTCGGTGCAGCTGTGGTACCTTTTCCGGTACAAATTAGGAACGGGCAAATGATATCAAATATTTACATTCTGACTGCCTGATTTCCTAAATATCTTTAGCTCTCCGGGTCAAAATGAGTTTGCATTGGTCCAAATGTTTTCTCAACATTAAGACTGCTATCCTCCAATTGCATACGTTGCCTAGCAGTTGGATCAGACCCAGGCCCAGCATCTTAAAGCTGAACTCCAGCCTTACATTTCTTCCTCCCCACCAGTGATGGTGAACCTTGGCACCCCAGATGTTTTGGAACTACATTTCCCATGATGCTCATGAACTCTGCAGTGTAGTTGAGCATCATGGGAAATGTAGTTCCAAAACATCTGGGGTGCCAAGTTTCACCATCACAGCCCTCCACACTCTCCTGACTAATTTCAATTCCTTCAAAATTGCGTCCCCATGATATGATCCGCAGCTATCTTCAGCCCCTCCTTCATTTTCTGTCTAATCCTCATCCCCCCCTCTTCTCCTGATCTCTACTTTCCTTGACCTGCCTCCCCATTGGTGTGAGCTTCAGGGTTGATGACAGCCATTGTACTGCTGACATATGACAAAACAATTCCCTAGACACACAAGATACCTCCTGCTGGCCACTGGGGGGCTTCAGACTTTAGCTGTGCAATCTGCTGATCAGTTGCTGATCGTGCAACTAATCAACAGATTAGCATGCAGATCTAAAGGGATCAAACGACTAAAAACGAAAGAACACATCCTCAGCATCCCATAAGACTTGCATTCTCCTTTCTGCTGCAGACTTTAGCTGTGCAATCTGTTCATTAGTTGCTTGATCAGCAAATGATTAAGCAACTAATTAACAGATTGCATAGCTTAAGTTTGCAGCGGTGAGGAGCATGCTGATCTAAAGAGATCAAGCAACTATAAACTAAAGAACACATCCTCAGCATCCCTTAAGACTTGCATGCTCCTTCCTGCTGCAGACTTTAGCTGTGCAATTTGTTGATTAGTTGCTTGATCAGCAAGTGATTAAGCAACTAATTAACAGATTGCATAGCTAATGTTTGCTGCGGGGAGGAGTATGCAGATCTAAAGGGATAAAACGACTAAAAACTAAAGAACACATCCTCAGCATCCTTTAAGACTTGCATGATCCTTCCAGCTGCAGACTTTAGCTGTGCAATCTGTTGATTAATTTGCTTGATCGGTAAATGATTAAGCAACTAATCAATAGATTGCATAGCTAAAGTTTGCAGCAGGGAGGAGCATGCAGGTCTAAAGGGATCAAGCGAATAAAAACTAAAGAACATATCCTCAGTATCCCTTAAGATTGCATGCTCCTTCCTGCTGCAAACTTTAGCTATGCAATCTGTTTAGTTGCCTGATCGGCAAATGATCAAGCAACTAATAAATAGATTGCATAGCTAAAGTTTGAAGCAGGGAGGAGCATGTAAGTCTAAGGGATGTTGGGCATGTGTTCTTTCATATAGGTTGTTCTTTCATAGTGTTCTGGCAGGATGCTGTGCTGTTCACAGGGGCTTGACAGCTGCTGCCACCAAAATATATAAATGATTTTTAAAAATCAACAGAAAATGAAAGCTACAAAAAAATAGAAATAATAATTTTAATAATAATGATGCCAAGAAAAATCTATAATGGATTAAAAAAAAAAAAAAAGTAAGAAGAAGGATGAGGAGGAAGAGGAAGAGGAAGAAGAAGGGGGAGGATGAGGAAGAAGAAGAAAGAGGAGGAAGAAGGCGGAGGAGGAAGAGGAGGATGAAGAAAGAGGAGGAAGACCTATAAAGAGGTGGAAGAGGTAAAAGGAGGAGGAGGAAGAGGAAGAAGAGGGAGGAGGAGGAGGAAGAGGGAGGAGGAAGAAGAGGGAGGAGGGGGAGGAAGATAAGGGAAGAGGGGGGAGGAGGAAGAGGAAGAAGGAAAGGGGAAAGAGAAAGAAGAAGAAGGAGGAGGAAGAGGAAGAACGAGGAGGAAGAAGAAGGAGGATGAAGAGGAAGAAGAAGGAAGAAGGAGAAAGAGGAGGAGGAGGAAGAGGGAGGAGGAGGAGGAAGAAGAGGGAGGAGGAGGAGGAAGATGAGGGAAGAGGGAGGAGGAGGAAGAGGAAGAAGGAAAGGGGAAAGAAGAGAAAGAAGAAGAAGAAGGAGGAGGAAGAGGAAGAACGAGGAGGAAGAAGAAGGAGGAAGAAGAAGGAAGAAGGAGGAGAAAGAGGAAGAGGAAGAAGGAGGAGGAGATAATAAAGTTGTAATAAAATATGGCCAAACAAAAAAGTAGAAGGGATTCCAAAACAAGTAAAAGAAAAGTTGAAAATAATAATAATTACATAATAAACAAAATATAGCCAAAAAAGACAATAGAAGGGATTCTGCAACAAGAAAAACATTTTATAATAATGATTAAAAAGATTTAAAAAAATGCCAAACAAAATATATAAGGGAATTTAAAAAAAAAACAACAGTGAACTGAAGTTCAAAAGGATAACAACATAGTAATATTTATTATTATTACAAATATAGACAAACAAAATATATAAAGGATTCTAAAAAAAAGTAAGAGTTAAAGTAAAGTTAAGAAAAGTTATAATAAAATATAGCCAAACAAAAAAAAAAATAGAAGGGATTCGAAAACAAGCAACAATAAAAGAAAGTTAATAATAAGAATAATAACTAAAGAATAATTTAAAAAAATCAAACAAAATAAGTGATTCCAAAAAGCCAACATTGAAGCAAAGTTAATAATAAAAAATAACAAAGAAGATAACTAGGCAAAAAAATAAAATAAAAAGCAGTAGCACTTGGCAGGCAGTGACATGCGTAGAGGATTTTTCTCTCTCACTATTTGAACATCTTTACATAACAGCTCTAAGCGGTCATTTAGAGGCAGTCCGTGTTGCTGTCACCTTCCCCGGGGGATGAAATCGAGGTCACTTCAATAATAAAAATAAATAAATAAACCTTCCCAAGACACTATGACTTGATGAGGCTGCATGGAGGAGGCCAGCAAACTGGCGCTGTGAATGGAGAGGTGCCTGGGGGATTCCGATGCGTTTTCATAACCCATCAAATAACTGGAAGAGAACTGAGTAGATAAAGAGGGGTGACTCCCCTGCTAAGAAAATCCTTAGATTCCCGTACACAGACTCCAATCAGGCATAGTTTGGGTTAAATTTGACCTCCGGCCTTCCCTTCAGTCTTGCACAGTTGTAGCGGCTCCTCTCCTGGACTGAAATGGCTTATTTTGATTTCACTGCACACTGTGAGCTATTCACAATGTGCACTAGAAGACGCAGCAAGGCAGCCAGAGGCCACCTTCTAAAGGAGGTCCAGCATCATCTAGCCCAAACATGGAGGCTCAGCATCACATGTGGGTGTTACCTAGGGTGGTCTGCATGCAAACACAGCCTGCCCAGGAATGCCCACTCCTCCAGACAGACCTCTGCCTATCAAGGCATCCTAATATTTGCAATACTTCACCCAAGAGCCTACCCACTGCTTGCATCAGGGCTGAGGGCTCCAGAGAAGAGTACTGAGGCAGGGTGCTGAAATGTTTTCGAGGAAGCTATGCACAGCAACCATGGTCTACCTGCATTGCCTAGATAAACATAGAGAGTAGGGTTGACACATGTCTGGGATTCACCCAGACAGTCCAGTTTTTCATTCACAGCTCTTTAACTTCCATGGTTGAACTGAACATTGTGTGAGGTCTGAGCCCATATTGGACAGCAGACATGACAGACGGGTTCTGAGTGGAAGTGCAGTCATAATGTCTTAGAAGCAGGACTTCATTGGTGGAGCTTCCCCCCAACCACCGGTTAAGTATAGCTGATTTCAGATGAGGCTCAAGACCACAGAAAGGTCTTCTGTGATTGTTAAAGGGCCAATTTGCTTATATTTTAGTGTTTGGTAGATACTAATGTGTTCCACCTGACAATTTCTTCTAGCTCCCAGGGATTCAATTGGGGAGATCTCTACATTGGGTTCCCAGCTCTGCTGTGCCCATTATGAGGGGTTCCCACCATCCCTTCGCTAAGTTCCTGGGTCTACACACTTGTTGGGCCCATTATGAATGGTTCCCACCATTGTTGTGCTAAGTTCCCAGGTCTGTACACCTGCTGTGCCCATTATGATTGGTTCCCTCCATCGGTGCTTTGAGTCACCGGGTCTGTAAAACAGCTGGGTCCTTTATGAGGGGTTCCTAGTATTGTTGTGCCGGGCTCCAAGGGCTAAACACCTATAACATATAGTGCCAACAGTTTAGGGAGTGGTTATATTGGGGTTCTCTTCATCTCTGCTTTGAGTTCCCGGGTCTGTACAACTGTTGTGCCATTATGAGGGGTTCCCACCACCCCTGTGCTAAGTTTTTGGGTCTACACACCTGCAGTCCCCATTATGAATATATCCCATTGTTGTGCTAAGTTGCTTGGCCTGTACACCTGCTGTGTCCATTATGAGAGGTTAATTTTGTTTATTGAAAAAACTTACAAACAACCATTATGAGAGGTTACCACCATTCCTGCTTTGAGTTCCCAGGTCTGTACATCTGTTGTGCCCATTTCAAGGGGTTCCCACCATCCCCAGGCTACGTGCCTGGATCTGCACACCTGCTGTGCCCATTATGAGAAGTTCCCACCATCGCTTAGCTAAGTTCCTGGGTCTACACACCTGCTGTGCCCCTTTATGAGGGGT
Organism: Lithobates clamitans; assembly: GCA_037952925.1. Lineage (NCBI taxonomy): Eukaryota > Metazoa > Chordata > Amphibia > Anura > Ranidae > Lithobates > Lithobates clamitans. The sequence continues at coordinate 2,282,949 of JBBGZY010001611.1, forward strand.
TTCCTCTATCCCTGCTTTGACTTCCCAGGTCTTTACACCTGCTGTGCCCATTATGAGGGGTTCCCATAATCCCTGCTTTGAGTTCCCGGGTCTGTATGCTTGCTGTGCTATTATGAGAAGTTCCCACCATCACTGCGCTAAGTTCCTGGGGCAACACACCTGCTGGGCCCATTATGAGGGGTTCCTGGGGCAACACACCTGCTGGGCCCATTATGAGGGATTCCCTCCGTCCCTGCACTGAGTTCCTGGGTCTGTGCAACTGCTTTGCCCATTATAAGGAGTTCCCACTATCCCCGAGCTGAGTTCCTGGGTGCACCCTTGCTGTACCCATTATAAATGGCTCCCACAGTGTGAGTTCCTGGATCTGTACAACAGCTGTGCCCATTATGAGGTGTTACCTCTTTTTATGTGCCAGGTTCCTAGGTCTACACACCTACTGTGCCCACCATTCCTGCATTTGGTTCCTAAATCTGTACCCCTGTTGTGCCCACTATGAGGGACTCTCACCATCCTGAGTTAAGTTCTCAGGTCTTCTCAGGTCTTCACACCAACTATGCCCATTATGAGGGGCTTTCACTCCTCAAGTTTTTTTAAATTATATATTAATGAAAATGTAACAAGAAAAGATGGAATGGGTCCAGGAACACCTAACACTTCCAGGTAGATAGGAACAGAGTCTGGAATTGTCGGTGGAAGGTCTAGTAGTCCTTCAAATGTCCACATAAGATGCTAGGAGCTGACTCAGCCCACCAGATTCACCAATAAATATAATTTCCAGGTGGATTGACCCTTTAAGAAGTTGAAGGGTGTACGCCGCTGAGCATTCTTCCACTATAAGTGGAAATCCTCCACCTATCCTCCGTAGAATCCTCTAGAAGGAAGACATGATCCTGACATCATCACTCCTCCAAAGGCAATGGCAAGAGCTCGCCCAATGATTGCTGATTACAGGGCTCTGTTTAAGAGCTCTTGCTAATTTCTAAATGATTGCAATTAACATTTTATCTCTCGAGCAGGAAGTGAACCCCACCTGCAGGTGGCTCCGCCAAGTCAAGAAAAAAAAAAAAGAAGAAAAGAATGCCGAAGGATGATCAAATACGAGTGTGCTGTGAAACTCGTCATTTAGAAAATGCTAATCCTTCCTGAATCCTCTAAATCCCACTCTGGCAACCAGCCTGGACCTCGTTCAGCAAGAACGTCCAGCAAAGAATGGGGCTCATTAGACAGAAGGCCGCACAGCGATGTCTAGCAGTTCTTGCCGCATAAGAACCAGATATGCTCAATGAGGACAGGCCAGCCTTGGATGGCTTCCAACCCAAGAGTGGAACCGGCATCAAATTATTAGCTCTGCATAAAAATGTGGAAAATAATATTGCCAGCATTTTTAAAGCCCCAGAGCTGTCTTAATAAACCGCATTTTTTTAAAAGAAAGACTAAAGTACACTGTTTTTGTTTTTTTTTAATTAATTTAAATGACCCACGCAGGATCACTTGAATATGAAGCCCTTGGATTTTGAAGCACTTTCGGTAAACTCCATTAAATTGCTTATTGAGGAGGCAGCTTCTTTATCTTTTAATCCTTGCCTATGCTCCAGCTTAAACTTGTGTCATAACCGCTGCCCCAGGATTCCTGTTTCAGGGTGGCCCCTTTCTTTTGCAGCATCCTACGGAGCCTATAGCTGGAGACTGCACTGTCCACTGTTAAAGAAGTCCACCCACAGTGCTGGGACAAGGTCATCTAGAGCCCAGGGCCAACATACCAAATTGCACCCCCCCCACCCCAGATGCATTATGTGTCAGTAAAAATCTTCTCCCCCCTAAAAACATATTTGAGTACTAATCCACATGGTCACCCCCTAAGCATTAATGTAGATATTTGCCAGCACACCAAGAATCGGCACAAAGTGGCGTCCAAATGGGTAGTTTATTGCATGATCACAACACAAGAAAGGTGCAACGTTTCGGAGTCACGCAGGACCCCTCCGTCAGGCATGTGATGTCATCACTTGCCTGACGAAGGGGTCCTGCGTGACTCCAAAACGCTGCACCTTTCTTGTGTTCATGCAATAAACTACCGGTTTGGACGCCACTCTGTGCCGATCCTTGGTGTGTTGACAAATATCTACGTTGTGACTTGAACCAGTATCCAGCTGGTTGTTGCTGCAGCACCCAAATCTTGAGAGCTTATGCCAGGAACATGTGTGATGGGAATATGGAGTACCCCTAAGTTTTAATTCCCCTTACTCACAATACAACTCAGCCCCTTTCTGAAATCCCCACCCCCCCCCCTCTAAAAGAAAAAAAAAGCTCCCCTCCTAACACAAATCCTTTACCCTTCAAATTTCCCCACAAAGCACAAATCCTCTCCCCCTCACTCCAAATCCCCACCTTCCGGCACAACTTCCCCTCCCCCAATCCCACATCCTAGCCATCCTAGCACAAATATCCCCACAAATGTCCCCTCCTAGCACAAATACCCCCCCAATCATCCCTACTAGCACAAATAGCCCCTAAATCCTCCCGTCCCCAAAAAATATTTCCCCTCTATCATATTACTTTTCTAGCAAAAAAACTAAACAAAATCCCCCCCTCCTAGCACAAAACCTCTTCCTCCATCCACCCTCCCAACACAAGCCCCCCCACAATCCCCCCTCCTAGTTTTTATAGAAAAACACATAAAGACAACATAAAATGACCTACTTCCATGCTGCCTCTCCTTCTGCTTTCATGGCGCCTCTCTGCTGCCATGCCTTTGCTCTTGCGCCGCCGTCCTGAAACTCCTTTCTGGGGTCAGAACAGCTGACACCAACAATTGGGCACCATTTCTCCCACTGACACCAACAATGGGGCACTATTTCTGCCTCTGATACCAACAGTGGGGCACTATTTCTGCCTCTGATACCAACAGTGGGGCACTATTCCTTCCAGTGATGCCAACAATGGGGCATTATTCCTCCCACTAAAACCAAATGTGGCGATGTTTACTTCCACTGATGCTGGCCCCCAGTGGCGGCTGGTGGTATATTTTATGGAGGGGGGCGGCAAACAATCCACCCAATGCAACGCTCTAGAGCATCTGGCTCTAATCACATGCTTCTAAAAAAAACAAATCCAGTTGGAATCCATGCATCCGGCGCCCCGCATGTAGATTAGGGGGCCTGATGCATGGATGGGGGGGCGCCCTGCATTATGGGCCACCACTGCTGTTCCCCTCAAAGTTTGAAGGGCAATAAACTTGCCCTTTGTTTAGACAGTTTGGAGACATATGGATTAGGTAATGATGCTGGTTTTTCTCCAGCCAGCAAATGAGGTGGGCTCTAACTGACTTGTAGTAGCTTCTAATGCACATTGTGAAAAGCTCTCACGTATGCAGTGGTATCAGAGTGAGCTACTTCAGTCCAGGAGAGGAGCCGGTACAACCGTGCAAGACTGAAGAGGGCCAACCCCTGAAAATCAACCCCACACCATAAACCCCCTCCGCCAATTGATTTGGACCAGTCTTAGCCCGTAGGGTTCAATATTGAGTTGGCCCACCTTGCTTTGCCCACTGGTCCAAATCATTTGTGAAGGGGGGATTATGGTGTAGGGTTGTTTTTCAGGGGTTGGGCTTGTTCCAGTGAAGTGAGCTCTTAAGGTGTCACCATAGAGTACCTTGAAAAAGTATTCACCCCCCTTGAAATTTTCCACATTTTATCAAGTTACAACCAAAAATGTAAATGTATTTTATTGGGATTTTGTTTTATAGACCAACACAAAGTGGCACATAATTGTGAAGTGGAAGGAAAATGATAAATGGTTTTCAACATTTTTTTACAAATAAATATGTGAAAAGTGTGGCAGGCATTTGTATTCAGTCTCCTTTTCTGATACCCCTAACTAAAATCTATTGGAACCAATGGCCTTCAGAAGTCAAATTAGTAAATAGAGTCCACCTGTGTGTAATTTAATCTCCATATAAATACAGCTGTTCTGTGAAGCCCTCAGATGTTTGTTAGAGAACCTTAGTGAACAAACAGCATAATAAAGACCAAGGAACACACCAGACAGGCCAGGGATAAAGTTGTGGAGAAGTATAAAGCAGGGTTAGTTTATAAAAAAATCTCCCAAGCTTTGAACATCTCACGGAGCTCTGTTCAATCCATCATCCGAAAATGGAAAGAGTATGGCACAACTACAAACCTACCAAGACATGGCCGTCCACCTAAACTGACAGGCCGGGCAAGGAGAGCATTAATCAGAGAAGAGCCAAGAGGCCCATGGTAACTCTGGAGGAGCTGCAGAGATCCACAGCTCAGGTGGGAGAATCTGTCCACAGGACAAATATTAGTCGTGCTCTCCACAAATCTGGTCTTTATGGAAGAGTGGCAAGAAGGAAGCCATTGTTGAAAGAAAGCCATAAGAAGTCCTGTTTACAGTTTGCGAGAAGCCATGTGGGGGACACAGAAAACATGTGGAAGAAGGTGCTCTGGTCAGATGAGACCAAAATTGAACTTTTTGGCCTAAAAGCAAAACGCTATGTGTGGCTAAAAACGAACACTGCACATCACCCTGAACACACCATCCCCACTGTGAAACATGGTGGTGGCAGCATCATGTTGTGGGGATGCTTTTCTTCAGCAGGGACAGGGAAGCTGGTCAGAGTTGATGGGAAGATGAATGGAGCCAAATATAGGGCAATCTTAGAAATAAACCTGTGAGTCTGCAAAAGACTTGAGACTGGGGCGGAGGTTCACCTTCCAGCAGGACAACAACCCTAAACATACAGCCAGAGCTGCAATGGAATGGTTTAGATCAAAGCATATTCATGTGTTAGAATGGCCCAGTCACAGTCCAGACCTAAATCCAATTGAAAATCTGTGGCAAGACTTGAAAATTGCTGTTCACAGACGCTCTCCATCCAATCTGACAGAACTTGGAATGTTTTGCAAAGAAGAATGGGCAAAAATGTCCCTCTCTAGATGTGAAAAGCTGGTAGAGACATCCCCAAAAAGACTTGCAGCTGTAATTGCAGTGAAAGGTGGTTCTACAAAGTATTGACTCAGGGGGGCGCCATACAAATGTACCCCACACTTTTCACATATTTATTTGTAAAAAATGTTGAAAACCATTTATCATTTTCCTTCCACTTCACAATGTGCCACTTTGTGTTGGTCTATCACATAAAATCCCAATAAAATACATTTACGTTTTTGGTTGTAACATGCCAATATGTGGAAAATGTCAAGGGGTATGAATACTTTTTCAAGGCACTGTACCAAGACATTTTGGACAATTTCATGCTCCAAACTTTGTGGGAACAGTCTGGGGACGGCCTCTTCCTGTTCAGACATGACTGTGCATCAGTGCACAAAGCAAGGTCCATAAAGACATGGATGAGCGAGTTTGGGGTGGAGGAACTTGATTGGCCTGCATAGAGTCCTGACCTCAACCCCATAGAACACCTTTGGGATGAATTAGAACGGAGAGTAAGAGACGGGTCTTCTCGTCCACATCAGTGCCTGACCTCACAAATGCGTTTCTGGAAGAATGGTCAAACCTTCCCAAAGACACCCTCCTAAACCATGTGGACCGGAGTTGAAGCTGTTATAGCTGCAAAGGGTGGGCCAACTCAATATTGAACCCTACGGACTAAGACTGGGATGCCATTGAAGGTCATGTGCGTGTAAAGGCAGGCGTCCCAATACTTTACACATTACAGGGTATATACAAACCACTGTACATTCCCTTCAGCCACATTGTGTCTGTTGGTTTCATCATTCTCTGATCAGATACTATGAATACATTCTAACGTGTACATTTTAATTTCAATGAGCCCATCAGATTAATTCCATCCCATCTGCCGTTCGGTGCTTTTTCCTTTTATGATGGTTTCCAATCACTTCTTACCTACCGGTAATATTCTATTTTTATCTCCAGCTTCATCACCGGTTACACAAGAAAATTAATTCTGTAACACCTTCATTTGCGACTTTCTCTTCTTTTTTTTTTTTTTTTTGGTTTTAAGCACGGAAGCTTGAAAATAACTTGGCAGAAGCCGAGCCCCAGGAATGGGCCATGGAAGGGCCAAGACACAAAGCGGTAACGTGACATCTGTGAGTAAACACGCTAATTATTGTGTAGAGTATGGTCCGCGCCGCGGTCGCTGGTTAAATTTTTATATGTGATTAAATATGAATTCCGTCTGGAACGCTTACAAGTCAGATGCATTATTCAGGGCAAATCAGATTTCTCACTCTGTGTTTGTTGGGTACAAGACATTTTTTTTTTTATTCCAGCCGCATGGAGAGCAGCTAAAATTACAATCCAGGAACCGCTGTTTTGGGTGGGAATTGTTTTGCAAGTTGCAGAGGTGTACCTACAGTATGTATCGCCCAACTTCTGAGAGGAGAGGAATAAGTGGAACATCAGCATTAATTAAAGGCCCACTCCAGGCAGATAAAAAAAATACCCTTGCAGTGCCGCCAAACTGCAAGGGTTAAATGCTTGTTAAAGAGGAACTTAATCCCCCCCTTCCATATTTTTCCCCCTCCACTGTCACCAGTATAACCGGTGGTCCAGAGGTGTTCTCGAAAGATATGCTGCTTTATCCCAGCACACCCAGTCCCGAGCCACCATCTCCACAGCGTGCCAGCTGTCTCTTCCAGGTTGTGCAGCAGTCCCATGATGGCACACGTGCTTTGGCGTATTATCGCCAGGGAAGCTGTGAAAGCCATGAATAGATGACCAGTCCCCATGATAAATCATGCCCCCTGCAGAAAAATTCTGGGAAAAAAAACATCAATCGCAGCCTCTGTGCCCATCAAATGCAGCCACTGTGCCATCAAAACCAGCCACTGTGCCATCAAACCCAGCCACTGTGCCCATTAATTGCCGCAACTGTGCCATCAAACGCCACCACTGTGCCATCAAACGCAGCCACTGTGCCCATCAATTGCCGCCACTGTGGCATCAAATGCAGCCGCTGTGCCCATCTATTGCCGCCACTGTGCCCATCATATGCAGCCACTGTGCCATAAAACGCCGCCACTGTGCCATCAAACGCCGCCACTGTGCCCATCAATTGCCACCACTGTTCCATCAAACGCAGCCACTGTGCCCATCTATTGCCGCCACTGTGCCCATCATATGCAGCCACTGTGCCATCAAACCCTGCCACTGTGCCCATCAATTGCCGCCACTGTACCATCAAACACAGCCACTGTGCCATCAAACGCAGCCACTGTGCCATATCAAATGCTCCCACTGTGCCCCATCAAATACTGCTACCGTGCCCATCTTATGCAGCCACTGTGCCCATCTTATGCAGCCTCACTATGCCCCATCAAATGCAGCCTCACTGTGCCCATCAAATGCAGCTTCACTGTGCCCCATCAAATGCAGTCTCACTGTGCCCCATCAAATGCAGCCTCACTGTGCCCCATCAAATGCAGTCTCACTGTGCCCCATCAAATGCAGCCTCACTGTGCCCCATCAAATGCAGCCTCACTGTGCCCCATCAAATGCAGCCTCACTGAGTCTCATACTTACCTACCGTACAGGCAGCTCCGCTCGGGCCGTGCGCTCCACGGAGCTGCCGACGTCAAGTAACCTCTTAATTTGAACAACAAAGCTCGTAGTAATACTACGGACGGATGCTGTTCGGCGCTTTGGAATGCGCCACAAAGCAGGTCAAAAGCAGGTCAAAAGCCTGCAAATGAAGCGCCTCGTCTGCAATCTCGTGATTGCATTGGATGGGCTGCCACTGCTTTTGGGACCCATGATGTGGGAATTCCAGGAAGATGTGGGCACTGTACCCATAACTTGTGGCCTAGGCCAGGAAATAGGAAGTTCTTGGAGGGGGTCCCCAAAAAATATCCAATTCTGTTAAAGGCGAGGGCCAAGAAGAGATCAATATAAACTCGATGGGAGGGACTACTCTAGGGATAGAGTATGATGGTTATAACTTAGGGCAGCATTTCTCAAACTTTTATCCCAGTGGAACCCTTAAAATCATTTTCAGGACTCAGGGATTCCTTTCAAAAGCCAATTCAGTGGTGGTCAATAGGAAAAATACCCCTTAAATTGGTGGTCAGTGGGAATAATGCTCCCTCGCAGGAGTGGTCAATGGGAAAAAAAGCCCCTAAATTCGTGGCCAGTGGGAATAATGCTCCCTCGCGGGTGTGGTCAATGGGTGAAAGCCCCTAAACTGGTGGCCAGTTGGAAGAATGTCACCCTTGCAGTAGTGGCCAGTGGGAAGAATGCCCCTTACATTGGTGGCCAGTTGGAAGAATGCCTCTTACATTGGTGGCCAATTGGAAGAATGTCCCTTACATTGGTGACCAGTGGGAAGAATGCTCCTGGTGATCAGGGAGAATAATGCCCCTTACATTGGTGGTCAGTAGTAAGAACACCAACCCTGACATTGGAGGTTAGTGGGGAGAATGCCCCTTACATTGGCGATTAGTGGGAAAAATGCTCCTTACATTGGTGGCCAGTGGGATGGATTTCCTTCTTATATTGGTGGTCAGTGCGATGAATGTCTCCCCTTATAGTGGTGGTCATCGGAAAGAACGTCACCCTGATATTGGTGATCAGAATGCTACTCTTACAACGAGGTAAACAAATTGAATTGGTTCATGCAGTCGGTGGCTCTTCCAAGTGGCATTGACCCTGGGGCGGACTGACCGTTGAGCCACTCGGGCACTGCCCGAGGGCCCTGGGCCACTAGGGGGCCCCATCAGGGTTGCCAGCCTCAGTAAAACCAGGGACAGTATGTAAAAATCTGTGGTTTTTTTACATCTGTCTCTGAAATGTCCCTTACCGACATCCCTTTGGTCTAAAAATTCAGAGATTATAGCTGCCCCACCTCTCCAGTACCTTCTCAGTCAATAGAAACATGTCTGTGTATACTGTGTGTACATGTATGTGTATACCGTGTGATTGTATACTGTGTGTGTGTATACTGTGTGGCCCCATAATCTCTGATTGCCCGGGTGCCCCATAATCTCCTATTGCCCGGGGGGCCCCATGACTTGTCAGTTCGCCCCTGCATTGACCCCTCAACTACTCAGGTTCCATCAAATGGAAGGTCAACCAGCCACAGCTCAAAGAACCCCTAGCAACCGCTGGAGGAACCCTTAGGTTCTACACTTGGAACCTTGGTTCAGAACAAATGCCTAATGCCGCGTACACACGGTCGGACTTTCCGACAACAAATGTTGAATGTGAGCTTGTTGTCTGAAAGTCCGACTGTGTGTATGGTTGTATTATTAGGGAATGGTGCCAGACAGAGGAATATTTGCATTAATCCAGGGTGCCACTGCATCCGTCCCTTGGCTTCTCCATTCACCAGCACCGGAATGTAGATGGGAACTCCCACATACAATGCAGGACCAGTGGTGGCCTGTGTGGCAGTTGATTATATTGGCTGGGTGGGGCAGTGCCACGGCCGCTCATACACTGGGAAGAGGAATGGCTTCAGAAGACCACTTCTCACAACCTGAAGCTGAGGGAAGAATGTAGGACAGAGGGCTTCCTCTCTGTGTTCCATCATCCCCTAGCGTGGGCAGCACAGTGGCTCAGTAGTTTGTACTTCTTCTTTGCAACCCTGGGGTCCTCGGCTTGAGTCCCGGTCAGGAGACACTATCTGCTTGGAGTTTGCGTGAGCTTTTCGTGGACCTCCCCTCCCCGCATTTCAAAGACATGCTGGTAGATTAATTGGCTCCTGTCTAAGTTGGCACTCAAGATGGCTACCTCACCATCTGCCACAACAGCAGATAAAAGCACTTTGCGTCCCCAAGGAGAAAATTGCTGTATACATTGATTTATTTAGAATAAACATTATATTCTGCTGGGGCTGGTGGGACTTTTCTTCTCCAGTTTTAGGCTTTAAAGGGAAACTGTATTGTCTTTGTGTATTTTATGTTACTATTGTTACATTGTTACCATTACCTACAGTCCATGGAATGATTGACGATGATTTGTTGTCGATTTTTTAACTTGCTTGATGTTCTATGTTGTTTAGTATTCTGTATTATATATTGATAATTGTATCTCAAAAATAGATACAGATTTGAAGTTGGCTAAGAAATATCCGAGGCATTTTCAATTTTTTGTCAGGATTTGGGTTTTAAAAAAAAAAAAATTGCAACAGGTTCACCGTTACGAGAGCAGAGGGATCTTATCGCTGTGCTGCTTCTGCTTCATTGTCCAATAAGAGGCTGGAGGTGGTCTTGGAACATGCAGGACGGCAGTACACTTCTACTGGCTATGCTGCCTGGTAGGGGTGTCTGGATCACACGATTCACCAGACAGCATATACACTATATTACCAAAAGTATTGGGACACCTGCTTGCATCAGGGAAGTGATTGGACCCTGAGGTAAGCATCAGTTATGAATGCAATCATCTCCTTAGTACACTATATTGGGAACAGTTTGGGGATGGCCCCTACATGACTGCACAACAGTGCACAAAGCAAGGTCCATAAAGACATGGATGAGCGAGTTTGGGGTGGAGGAACTTGACTGGCCTGACCTCAACCGATAGAACACCTTTGAGATGAATTAGAGCGGAGACTGCGAGCCAGGCCTTCTCGTCCAACATCAGTGCCTGGCCTCACAAATGAGCTTCTGGAAGAATGGTCAAACATTCCCATAGACACACTCCTAAACCTTGAGGGCAGCCTTCCCAGAAGAGTTGAAGCTGTTATAGCTGCAAAGGGTGGGCCAACTCAATATTGAACCTTACAGACTAATGCCCCGTACACACGGTCGGACATTGATCGGACATTCCGACAACAAAATCCTAGGATTTTTTCCGACGGATGTTGGCTCAAACTTGTCTTGCATACACACGGTCACACAAAGTTGTCGGAAAATCCGATCGTTCTAAACGCGGTGACGTAAAACACATACGTCGGGACTATAAACGGGGCAGTAGCCAATAGCTTTCATCTCTCTATTTATTCTGAGCATGCGTGGCACTTTGTGCGTCGGATTTGTGTACACACGATCGGAAATTCCGACAACGGATTTTGTTGTCGGAAAATGTTATAGCCTGCTCTCAAACTTTGTGTGTCGGAAAATGTGTGATGGAGCCCACACACGGTCGGAATTTCCGACAACAAGGTCCTATCACACATTTTCCGTCGGAAAATCCGACCGTGTGTACGGGGCATAAGACTTGGATGCCAATAAAGTTCATGTGCGTTTAAAGGCAGGCGTCCCAAAACTTTTGACAATATAGTGTATGTGGCAACATGGCATTAAAGCAATATATATGCATACAGGCAGAGGCAACAGGTTAAACAGGTAGGCAATGGTAGGATTCCCTGTTACATGTTTTAATATAATTGACGCCTGCTTGTAAAATAAAGTTTTTACATACATTTAAAAAGTATCTAAAAAAAGTTTAGAAAAAAAAAAAGAAAAGGTGAAAACGCACTGTACTTTACCTTTAAAAGGCCACGCAATTTAACAAAAAAAAAAAAAAAAAGACTGCGTTTTAAGGTAGGTTGGCTCATAATTTCCATTTTTCTTTACCATAAAAGAGCAAACGGGATTAGCGCAAGGCAGCTGGTCGTTTTTAATTAAAAAGTTCCAGAAAGCACAGTGTACATATGTAGCTTCGTTTTTCGGAGACACATTAATGCAAAAGATGCAAGATCAGAGGCTTGCTTTCTGCAGCGCGGCATTGTTTGCCGCTAATTAAAATCCCAATTAATCATGGTGTCTGCTTATAGTCTAAGTATAATTTATTATAAAAGGTTTCGAGTTGAGGATTTTTTTTTTTTTTTTTTACTTCTGCTGACTATAAGCAAAGACACCGGAAGATTTTTACAACTTTTCATTACAAAACACATCAGAGGCCATGTAGAGCTTAATGAAAAGGCAAGGAATAAGGCATGTACACGTATCACTTATGGGTTTGACTCCATTAGCCAAAGTAATGCTCACCTTATGTAATGGATGAGAAGCTCATTATAATGCACTACAATTACCGGGGCTCAGTTGTTGATGCTGAAAAAAAAAAACTCAGGGCACCACGGGCCTACACCAATGACCTCAGTTACTGTAGGTCAGACTTTCTCCACCTTTCTCAACCAGAGTTCTGTGGAACCCTAGGGTTCTTCCAGAGGTTGCTAGAGATAGCTATCTGTGAGTAGGGTGTTCTTTTCACTGACCACCAATGTAAGGAGCATCCTTCCTGCTGACCCTTAAGGTGTGGAACATTCTTCTAACTGAGCGCCAACGTAAGAAACATTCTTCCCGCTGACCACCAAGGTAAGGAGTATTCTCTCCCCTGACCACTAATGTAAGGAGCATTCTTCCCGCTGACCACCAACATAAGTAGCATTCTTCCCACTGCCCACCAATATAAGGCGTATCCTTCTCAATGACCACCAATATAAGGGGTTTCCTTCTCACTATCCATTATTATAAGGGTTATTCTTCTCACTAACTACCAATGTAAGGAGCATTCCTCACGCTGATCTCCAATGTAAGGAATTCTTCTCACTGAGCACCAATATAAGGGGTATCCTTTTCACTAACCACCAATATAAGGGGTATTCTTCTCACTGACCACCAATATAAAGGGTAATCTTCTCACTGACCACCAAAGTAAGGAGCATTCTTCCCACTGACCACCAATGCAAGAAACATTCTTCCCATTGACTACCAATGTAAGGAGTGTTCTTCCAACTGACCTCCAAAGTAAGGAGCATTCTTCCCACTGACCACCAATATAAGGAGTGTTCTTCCAACTGACCTCCAACGTAAGGAACATTCTTCCCACTGACCACCAATATACGTTGCATTTATCCCACTGACCACCAATGTAAGGAGTGTTCTTCCAACTGACCTCCAACGTAAAGAACATTCTTCCCACTGACCACCAATGTAAGGAACATTCTTCCCACTGATCACCAATGTAAGAAACATTCTTCCCACTGACTACCAATGTAAGGAACATTCTTCCCACTGACCACCAATATACGGAGCATTTATCCCACTGACCACCAAAGTAAGGAGTGTTCTTCCAACTGACCTCCAACATAAGGAACATTCTTCCCAATGACCACCAATATAAGGAGCATTCTTCCCACTGACCACCAATGTAAGGAACATTCTTCCCACTGACTACCAATGTAAGGAACATTCTTCCCACTGACCACCAATATAAGGAACATTCTTCCCACTGACCACCAATGTAAGTGGTATTCTTCCCACTGACTAGCAATATAAGGGACATTCTTCACACTGACCACCAATATAAGGGGTATTCTTCCAACAGCACCAGTATAAGGAGCATGCCTCCCACTGACCACCAATGTAATGTACTGGGAGCTGTAGACATAGCAATTGCATTGGCAGGGGTTCCCTTAGACCTGAAAATTCTTTCAAGGGTTCCGCCATGATAAAAAGGATGGGAAAGGGTTCTGTAGATACTATTGGCTCTCCAGCTTTATACCATAGTGAGTAACTTCACCTGACAAGGAAGTAGGGAATCTCCCCGAAACACGTTGTGAGCTTCAATAAATACCTTTTGTTTGTATTCACCTTGGCGTACATGCTGGAGAGCCCATACTTTAAGGAGTGACGTTCACTTCTCTGTTTTTCAGTGTTCTGTCCACCAGTGGACAAGGTCCCACTCAGCCCTCCAACAACGTAGATAGCATGGAGACAGCTGCATTGATAGCTGACGCTTGCCTCAGCTCCAAGCACTTGCCCATGACAAGCAGCAGCAGGAGGAATGCAGGGAGTGGGAGTCTGACATTCCACTCCTACCTTTTCTTTCCCATTGTCACCTCTTCTTTTGGGCAAGTGCTGGGACCCAGAGACAAGTACCAGTTATCAAGCAGCCATCTCCGTGCTAGTTATGAGGTCCCCTAACCCCCCCTCCCAACAGTCTGACAAAAGAGCTAGCAAGAAGACAGCTGCATTGACAGCCAACACTCATCTTTGCTCCAAGTAGTTGCCCAAGACACAAGTAGCGGCAAGAGGAATGCAGAGGGATAATAGGCAGACACGCCACCTACCTCTTCATTTCTCTCACCACTGCTTGTTTCGGAAAACTACTTAGAAATGGCTCCATTGATGTCGGCTTCAAGCACTTGCCCAAGAAAAGCAGCGGCAAGAGGAATGCAGAAGGATAGGGAGCAGACACGCCACCCACCTCTTCATTACTCTTGCCACTGCTTGTCTTGGACAAGTACTTAGAAATTGATGTATTGATAGCCAACATTTGTTGCTTGTCTCGACTCCAAGTACTTGCCCAAGAAAAGCAGTGGCAAGAAGAATGCAGAGGGATAGGAGGCAGACACGACATCCACTTCTTCATTACTCTCGCCACTACTTGGAGGTGGCTACACTGATAGCCCAACTTTATCGCTTGTCTCGGCCCTGAGCACTTCCTCTGGCAGGAGGACTGCAGGGGGATGGGAGGCTGCCATACTACCTCCCTTTCCTTCATTCTTTTTGTCACCTCTTATCTCGTGAAAGTACTCGGAGATGGCTGCATTTATAGCCGATGCTTGACTCCACTCCAAGCACTTGCCCAAGACAAGAAACGGAAAGAGGAATGCAGGGGGGTGGAAAGTTTGACACACCACCCCCCCCAATCTCTTCATTCTCTTTGCCACTGCTTGTCTCAGACAAGTACTTGGACTCAAGCAGCCATCTCCTTGCTAGCTATGAGGTTGGATGGGTTGTCCTTCCCCCATGCCCCTGAAGCCATCCGACAATGTAGTTATGTAGCAAGGAGTTGGCTGTTTGGTAATCGGAGCTTGTCTTCAAGTCCAAGGAAGGGGATGAAGTAGAGAAGTGCAAGGGATGAGCGGCTGGCATCTCACCCTTCCCTTTTTATTCCTCTTGTCAACGCTTGAGTCAGGGAAGTGTTTGGACCCTGAGGTAAGCATCAGTTATCAATGCAATCATCTCCTTACTACACTATATTGTCAAAAGTATTCGGACACCTGCCTTTACACGCACATGAACTTGAATGGCATCCCGGTCTTAGTCCGTAGGGTTCAATATTGAGTTGGCCCACCCTTTGCAGCTATAACAGTTTCAACTCTTCTGGGAAGGCCGTCCACAAGGTTTAGAAGTGTGTCTATGGGAATGTCTGACCATTCTTCCAGAAGAGCATTTGTGAGGTCAGGCACTGATGTTGGACAAGAAGGCCTGGCTCACAGTCTCAACTCTATTTTATCCCAAAGCTGTTCTATCGGGTTGAGGTCAGGACTCTGTGTAGGCCAGTCCAGTTCCTCCACCCCAAACTCGCTCATCCATGTCTTTATGGACCTTGTGCACTGGTCCAAATCATTTGGTGGAGGGGGGATTATGGTGTGGGGTTGTCTTTCAGGGGTTGGGCTTGTCCCCTTAGTTCTAGTGAAGGGAACTCTTAAGGCGTCAGCATACCAAGACATTTTGGACAATTTCATGTTCCCAACTTTTTGGGAACAGTTTGGGGATGACCCCTTCCTGTTCCCACATGGCTGCGCACCAGTGAACAAAGCAAGGTCCATAAAGACATGGATGAATGAGTTTGGGGTGGAGGAACTTGACTGGCCTGCACAGAGTCCTGACCTCAACCCGATAGAACACACTTGGGATGAATTAGAGCGGAGACTACGAGCCAGGACTTCTCGTCAAACATCAGTGCCTGACCTCACAAATGCTCTTCTGGAAGAATTGTCAGACATTCCCACAGACACACCTAAACCTTGTGGACAGCCTTCCCAGAAGAGTTGAAGCTGTTATAGCTGCAAAGGGTGGGCCAACTCAATATTGAACCCTGCGGACTAAGACTAGGATGCCATTAAAGTCCATGTGTGTGTGTAAAGGCAGGCGTCCCAATACTTTTGGTACTATAGTGTATCTACCTTGTTGGAAGGCTGGGAGGGGGGCATCAAGTATCATCTAGCCCTTTCATCCCCAGTCAGACTGTCCTTGGCCTACCCCTTACACTCATTGGAATTTAATTCTTTCAGTCATGGAGGCTCAGCATCCAATGTGTATGTTACCCATAGGTGTGCGCACAGGGTGTGCCGGGGGTGCCTAGGCACACCCTAATCCCCCCCCCATGTGCATTAGCATTATCCAGGTGCAACATCAGGTGGGTGATTAGGGGTGCCAGTAGCCAGTGCAAATGCCCCCATCATATTAAAGGCTAGGTTCAACTTTAGGAACGCGTTACACCTGTATTTAGGGTGTAACGTAATATGCTCCCAATCAACTGCCTGCCACCACCAGAGCCTCTTCTGTTTGGGGTGCACACCCTAATGTAATAGGCTGCGCACGCCTATGATGTTACCTGGGGGGGGGTCTGCATGAATATGGGACACCCACTCCTCCAGACATACGCTCGTCCATGAAGATATTTCGACATTTGCATGACTCCTCCCATGAGCCCGCCTACTGCTTGCATCAGAGATGAGGGCTCTTAAAAGGAGTACTAAGGAGTACTGGGTCTGGACTGAGAGCCCTTTCACACTGGGGCGGGAGGGCTGCGCCGGCGGTAAAACGCCGCTATTATTAGCTGCGTTTTACCGTCGGTATGCGGCCACTAGCGGGGCGGTTTTACCCCCCGCTAGCAGCCGAGAAAGGGTTAAATACCACTGCAAAGCGCCTCTGCAGAGGCGCTTTGCCGGCGGTATAGCCGCGCCGTCCCATTGATTTAAATAGGCAGGAGCGGTGAAGGAGCGGTATACACAGCGCTCCTTCACCGCTCCAAAGATGCTGCTGGCAGGACTTTTTTTACCGTCCTGCCAGCGCATCGCTCCAGTGTGAAAGCCCTCGGGGGGGTTTCACACTGGAATGCAAGGAGCGGCACTTTCGGGTCGGTTTGCAGGCGCTATTATTAGCGCAATAGCGCCTGCAAACCGCCCCAGTGTGAAAGGGCTCTACATTTTTTTTATACTGAAAAAGAAATCTTTTATCTAATTAGTATGTTGATAAGAGGATAGGGAGTAACCAGGGACAATAAGATATAAGCAGAAAAAAACTTTGGCTTTAATAATAACGGGTTAAGTACGATCCATTAAGGCCACCGAGGTTCCCGGTCTGATGGCTCTTTCGCAGTGCTTGTGTCAGCCCATCTTCCCCCAGGAATTTAATTACCATTAATGCTGCCTTCAATCTTCTTTTATTAATACTGATGTCATCCAACACGAGGACACTTCAGGATCAAATTAGATTGGAATAAAATTTAAAAAAAATTAAAAATATAACTGAAAAATGCAAAATGCCCCTGAAAACGAATAATGTGGCCGGTTTTAACCCCCTGAATAGGACAACTGCTGGTGGAGCCGTTGTGTGACCCATCAAAGTGTCTTCTTCTCTAAGGTCTTCACTGCAGAACATCTGACATCTATCCCCAACCTGGAGACAGCAGAACGGTCATTCTTTTTTATTTCTGCAATAATAATATCAACAACCCTTAAGTCAACCTGAGCTGACGTGCCGAGATATTCTTTTTATGGGTGCAAGAGGCTTCCCTGTTCTGCATGTCACAGGCAGGGTGGATAAAAATGTATTTATTTATTTTTTTAATCTAAAAAATATTTTTTTTTTATTTAAATCTGATTTTTTTTATTTAAATCTGATTTTTTTTATTTAAATCAGATTTTTTTTTTTAATCACATTTATTTTAATAAAATGCTTTTGTAGTAAAAAATCGATCCAAAGATAGTTTTCTATTTAAGATACATTAATAATTCAGTTTATTCACTGCATTCATGTATTCACACAATGTCACAGTAGCCATGAGATAAAACGAAGTTCAGGAATATTCCTTTATCCCATTGTTTTGCAAATCTATGTACACTACAAACTGTATGATTGGATTTGGTTCTGATATCGCTGTTTTACTAACCTGACCGCTTATTATTCTAAATAGAAAAACCTTCATTTTGTTTGGAAATATTAATGATTCTAACTACCAGCAAGAATAAATCTTATTTTTTTTTTAATCTAAAAAATCTGATTTTTTTTTATTTAAATCAGATTTTTTTTATCACATTTATTTTAATAAAATGCTTTTGTAGTAAAAAATAGATCTAAAGATAGTTTTCTATCTAATATAATAATATTAAAGATTCTAACTACCAGCAAGAATAAATCTTTTTTTTTTTAAATCTAATAAATCAGATTTTTTTTTTAATCTGATTTTTTTAATTTTTTTTATCACATTTATTTTAATGAAATGCTTTTGTAGTAAAAATTGATCTAAAGATAGTTTTCTATTTAAGATACATTAATAATTTAGTTTATTCAGCATAAAATGGAGCTTAGTTATGTAGCAGGAGGCTGCTTATTCTGCAATATTTACATTTTTGGTAAACTCATTCAATGAATCCAAGCTCTGCAAGCTGAGATGACATGCACTGCATTGATGCATTCACACAATGTCACAGTAACCATGAGGTTAAATAACGTTCCAGGAACATTCCTTTATCCCATTGTTTTGCAAATCTATGTACACTACAAACTGTATGATTGGATTTGGTTCTGATATCGCTGTTTTACTAACCTGACCGCTTATTATTCTAAATAGAAAAACTTTCATTTTGTTTGGAAATATTAAAGATTCTAACCACCAGCAAGAATAAATCTTTTTTTTTTTTTTAATCTAAAAAATCTGATTTTTTTTTTTTTTAAATCAGATTTTTTTTATTTAAATCAGATTTTTTTTAATCACATTTATTTTAATAAAATGCTTTTGTAGTAAAAAAAATTGATCCAAAGATAGTTTTCTATTTAAGATACATTAATAATTCAGTTTATTCACTGCATTCATTGTATTCCTTTATCCCATTGTTTTGCAAATCTATGTACACTACAAACTGTATGATTGGATTTGGTTCTGATATCGCTGTTTTACTAACCTGACCGCTTATTATTCTAAATAGAAAAACCTTCATTTTGTTTGGAAATGTTAAAGATTCTAACTACCAGCAAGAATAAATCTTTTTTTTTTATAATCTAAAAAATCTGATTTTTTTTTTTTTAATCTGATTTTTTTTTATTTAAATCTGATTTTTTTTAAATCACATTTATTTTAATAAAATGCTTTTGTAGTAAAAATCTATCTAAAGATAGTTTTCTATTTAAGATACCTTATTAATTTAGTTTATTCAGCATGAAATGGAGCTTAGTTATGTAGCATGAGGCTGTCTATTCTGCAATATTTACATTTTTGGTAAACTCATTCAATGAATCCAAGCTCTGCAAGCTGAGATGACATGCACTGCATTGATGCATTCACACAAATTCACAGTAACCATGAGGTTAAATAACGTTCCAGGAACATTCCTTTATCCCATTGTTTTGCAAATCTATGTACACTACAAACTGTATAATTGGATCGGTTCTGATATCGCTTTTTTACTAAACTGACCGTTTATTATTCTAAATAGAAAAACCTTCATTTTGTTTGGAAATATTAAAGTTTCTAACTACCAGCAAGAATAAATCTTTTTTTTTTTTAATCTAAAAAATCATATTTTTTTTTTCTTTAAATCTGATTTTTTTTTATTTAAATCAGATTTTTTTTAATCACATTTATTTTAATAAAATGCTTTTGTAGTAAAAAAAATTGATCCAAAGATAGTTTTCTATTTAAGATACATTAATAATTCAGTTTATTCACGGCATTCATTGTATTCCTTTATCCCATTGTTTTGCAAATCTATGTACACTACAAACTGTATGATTGGATTTGGTTCTGATATCACTGTTTTACTAACCTGACCGTTTATTATTCTAAATAGAAAAACCTTCATTTTGTTTGGAAATATTAAAGATTCTAACTACCAGCAAGAATAAATCTTTTTTTTTTTTTAATCTAAAAAATCAGATTTTTTTATTTAAATCAGATTTTTTTGTATCACATTTATTTCAATAAAATGCTTTTGTAGTAAAAAATAGATCTAAAGATAGTTTTCTATCTAATATAATAATATTAAAGATTCTAACTACCAGCAAGAATAAATCAATTTTTTTTTAAATCTAATAAATCTGATTTTTTAAAAATTTTTTATCACATTTATTTTAATAAAATGCTTTTGTAGTAAAAAATCGATCTAAAGATAGTTTTCTATTTAAGATACATTAATAATTTAGTTTATTCAGCATGAAATGGAGCTTAGTTATGTAGCATGAGGCTGCATATTCTGCAATATTTACATTTTTTTGTAAACTCATTCAATGAATCCAAGCTCTGCAAGCTGAGATGACATGCACTGCATTGATGCATTCACACAATGTCACAGTAACCATGAGGTTAAATAACGTTCCAGGAACATTCCTTTATCCCATTGTTTTGCAAATCTATGTACACTACAAACTGTATGATTGGATTTGGTTCTGATATCACTGTTTTACTAACCTGACCGCTTATTATTCTAAATAGAAAACCTTCATTTTGTTTGCAAATATTAAAGATTCTAACTACCAGCAAGAATAAATCATCTTTTTTTTTAATCTAAAAAATATGATTTTTTTTTTTAAATCTGATTTTTTTATTTAAATCTGATTTTTTTATCGCATTTATTTTAATAAAATGCTTTTGTAGTAAAAATCGATCTAAAGATAGTTTTTTTATTTAAGATACATTAATAATTTAGTTTATTCAGCATGAAATGGAGCTTAGTTATGTACCATGAGGCTGCATATTCTGCAATATTTACATTTTTTGGTAAACTCATTCAATGAATCCAAGCTATGCAAGCTGAGATAACATGCACTGCATTGATCCATTCAAACAGTTTCACAGTAACTATAAGATAAAACGAAATTCAGGAATATTCCTTTATCCCATTGTTTTGCAAATCTATGTACACTACAAACTGCATGATTTCATTGGTTCAGATATCGCTGTTTTACTAACCTTACCGTTTATTATTCTAAATATAAAACCTTAATTTTGTTTGCAAACATTAAAGATTCTAACTACCAGCAAGAATAAATCAATATTTTTTTTTTGTTAAATTTAAAAAAATCAGATTTTTTTTATTTGAATCAGATTTTTTTTATCACATTTATTTTAATAAAATGCTTTTGTAGTAAAAAAATCGATCTAAAGATAGTTTTCTATTTAAGATACATTAATAATTTAGTTTATTCAGCATGAATTGGAGCTTAGTTATGTAGCATGAGGCTGTATATTCTGCAATATTTACATTTTTTGGTAAACTCATTCAATGAATCCAAGCTCTGCAAGCTGAGATAACATGCACTGCATTGATGCATTCACACAATGTCACAGTAACCATGAGATAAAACAAAGTTCAGGAATATTCCTTTATCCTATTGTTTTGCAAATCTATGTACACTACAAACTGTATGATTGGATTTGGTTCTGATATCGCTGTTTTACTAACCTGACCGCTTATTATTCTAAATAGAAAACCTTCATTTTGTTTGCAAATATTAAAGATTCTAACTACCAGCAAGGATAAACCTGACAGCTTATTATTCTAAATAGGAAACCTATAAAATATAATAGAATATAAAAGAATAAAAAATAAAAGAGAGAATAAAATTGTAGAGAAAATAAAGGAATATAATAGAAAACAATAGAATAGAAAAGAATAGAATATAAGAGTAAAACAGAACAGAAAACAAAATAAAAGAGTAGAAAAAAATAGAAATAAAAAAAGAATATAACCATCCTCTGAAAATTAGAATTTTGAATAGAATAAATTATAATTCGAATAGAATAGAAAACAATAGAATATAATAGAAAAGAATAAAAAAAATAAAAGACTAGAATAGAAAAAAACAATAGAATAGAATATAACCATGTTCCAAAATTCAAAATTCGAATAGAATAAACCTGATTTCAAATGAAATTCAATTTGAATTTGAATCGAAGGGAATACGAGTCGAATTCGCTTTGAATGGAATGCAATTCAAATTTGAATCGATTAGAATTCAAATAAACGAAACAAAAATTTTGAAAATGAATTAAACGAATTTAATTTAAACAAATTTATGTAAATAATGAATGGAAACGAAACAAGTTTTTCTTTTCGTTCTGCACATGTCTAGTCCCGGGTTATGGTCCCAGGATCACAGTTTTGGCCAAATTAAGGCATTCATTTCGGGCTCAAGTGGGCCGTCCCCACATAATTAAAGGCAGGGGTGTGAACCGGCCTCTCCGGTATGTGGGTGGGGTCTGAATGGGACTGACCAGTCATTGGGCACGGCTTGGGGGGGTGAGCTGTGGGTGGGGATAACTGTGTCCCCCAAGGACCAGGACTGAAATGACAGTAGGTAGGCATGGGTACAAATTAAAGCCCAACTTCAGACATTTTATTTTTATTTTGGATAGAGAAAGGAAGCTAAAGAACCCCCATCAGGTTTTTACTACTTTTTGTTTCCTGGTAGTTTCTACACTTCCTGTTGATTTTGACACAACAGGAAATGAGTGAGAAGAACCCCCCCCAACCGCGAAGGGGAGAATTTTCGTACTTCCTGTGCAGGTGACTCTGGTGCCGGATTTAGACCTTGGGAGGACCCTTCAGGGCTCTTCAAATTGGGGGGGGGGGGGTCCCTCGACCTAATAATTTAATTATATAACAAATAAGGGAATCGACCAATCTCAAAAATGTTTTATATGATTTTGGCCCTGCCTATAATATCACATTCAGTCACCAATAATGCTGTATGAACGTATGAATTACCCATCACATACACTACACCCCCACTTACTTTAAAATGAACAACCAGCACCAATAAGATTTCTCTAGGAAACACTTAGGGGCTTTTTAAAAATAAAAAAATTGCATAGCAGTCCACCCAATGAACGTGAATGTCAATTAATTCTGTGTGAAAGGAGCAAACAAAAAAAAATTATTAGGCTATTCCTTGTGCTGATCGAATGTTTTTCATTGATTTAAAACGGAAAATACTGCATTTGGCCACTAGATGGCACTAAATAACAGAAAATTTCTGTGCTTCTTAGTGCCATGTAGTGGTCAAAGGTGGTATATAGGTGGTATTTTTCTGTTTAAAATAAATGAAAAACATTCTATCAGCACAGGAAATTTCCCCGCTTGCCCAGAATGAATTTACATGCACGTTCACTTAGCGCAGGGGTCGTCAAACTTTCTAAACAAAGGGCCAGTTTACTGTCCTTCAGACTTTAGGGGGGCCGGACTAGGGCCAGTGGGAGGAGAAAATGTTGATAGCAGAAAAATAAATCACTCCTGCGAACAAGTGGATAATGCACATGGCTGGTGCACCCTTTTTTCCTTTCGCTCTTGGAGTAGAAAATGTCCTGGCATCCAGTGAGAGTAACCAATACCTTATCTTTGGTGTCAGTGGGAGGAATAGTGCCCCATCATTAGTGTAAGTGGGAGGAATAGTGCCCCATCATTGGTGTCATTGGGAGGAATAGTGCCCCATCATTGGTGTCATTGGGAGGAATAGTGCCCCATCATTGGTGTCAGTGGGAGGAATAGTGCCCCATCATTGGTGTCAGTGGAAGGAATAGTACCCCATCATTGGTGTAAGTGGAAGGAATAGTACCCCATCATTGGTATCAGTGGGAGGAATAGTGCCCCATCATTGGTGTCAGTGGGAGGGATAGTGCCTTATTGTTGGTGTCAGTAGGAGGAATAGTGGCCAAAAAAGGTATTTGATCCCCTGCTGATTTTGTATGTTTGCCCACTTAAATTATTAGTCTATAATTTTAGATTTATTTTAACAGTGAGAAACCGAATAACAACAAAAAATATCCAGAAAAATGCACTTCAAAAAAGTTATAAATCGATTTTAATGAGTGAAATAAATATTTGACCCCTTCGCAAAACATGACTTGGTACTTGGTGGCAAAACCCTTGTTGGTAATCACAGAGGTCAGACGTTTCTTGTAGTTGGCCACTAGGTCTGCACACATCTCAGGAGGGATTTTGTCCCACTTTTCTTTGCAGATCCTCTCCAAGTCATTAAGGTTTTAAGGGCTGACGTTTGGTAACCCGAACCTTCAGCTCCCTCCACATATTTTCTATGGGATTAAGGTCTGGAGACTGGTTAGGCCACTCCAAGACCTAATGTGCTTCTTCTTGAGCCACTCCTTTGGCCGTGTGTTTTTGGTCATTGTCATGTTGGAATACCCATCCACCACCCTTTTTGAATTCCCTGGCAGAGGGAGGGAGGTTCTCACCCAAGAGTTGAGGGTACATGGTCCCATCAATTGTCCCTTTGATCCGGTGAAGTTGTCCTGTCCTCTTAACAGGGGTCTCCAAAATATGGCCCTCCAGTTGTTCAGGAACTACAATTCAATACAATTCCTATCATGCCTAGTCATGTCTGTGAAGGTCAGAGTTTTACAATGCCTCATGGGTAGTTCCACAACAGCTGGAGGGCCAGAGTTTAGAGATCCCTGCGGCTTAGCAGAAAAACACCCTAAAAGCATAAGGTTTCCTTCTCCATGTTTGGCGGTGAGGATGGTGTTCTTGGGGTCAAAGTCAGCATTCCTCCTCCTCCAAACATGGTGAGTTGAGTTGATGCCAAAGAGCTTGATTTTGGTCTCATCTGACCACAACACTGTCACCCAGTTCTCCTCTGAATCATTCAGATGTTCATTAGCAAACTTCAGACGGGTCTGTACATGTGCTTTCATGAGCAGGGGGACCTTGTGGGAGCTGCAAGATTTCCGTCCTTCACGACATAGTGTGTGGCTAATTGTTTTCTTGGTGACTATGGTCCCAGCTGCCTTGAGATCATTGACAAGATTCTCCCGTGTAGTTCTGGGCTGATTCCTCACCGTTCTCATGATCATTGAAACTCCAGGAGGTGAGATCTTACATGGAGCCCCAGACTGAGGGAGATTGACAGCTATTTTGTGTTTCTTCCATTTGCAAATAATCACACCAACTGTTGTCACCCTCTCACCAAGCTGGTTGGCGATGGTCTTGTAGCCCATTCCAGCCTTGTGTAGGTCTACAATCTTGTCCCTGACATCCTTGGACAGCCCTTTGGTCTTGGCCATGGTGGAGAGATTGGAATCTGATTGCTTATATGGACAGGTGTGTTTTATACAGGTAACAAGCTGAGATTAGGAGCACTCCCTTTAAGAGGGTGCTCCTAATCTCAGCTCGCTACCTCTATAGAAGACACCTGGGAGCCAGAACTCTTTATCAAATCAATTTATAACTTTTTTGAAATGCGTTTTTCTGAATATTTTTGCTGTTACTCTGTCTCTCGCTGTTAAAATAAACCGACCATTAAAATTATAGACTGATCATTTCTTTTGTCTGTGGGCAAATGTACAAAATCAGCAGGGTATCAAATACTTTTTTCTATCGCTGCAGATTGCATAAAGCCTTGCATAAAGTCTTCTGTGCATAAAATAAATCGAATCTCACCAGATTTTTGGCAAAATCGAGCAAGATCTCACAACTAAGTTGCGAGAGCCGCCTAGAAGGCACTGGTGACGTAGCCTTTCCAGGAGGATGGTGGGAGGCAATGGCTATGCGGAATAGAAGAAAAATGTATTCTTATGTAGCCTAAGGGTCAACAAGCTACCGGACTAGATGGCACGCCCTGGAGCTTGTAGTTCCCCCCAGGCGTCAGAAGGGATGCAGGTTGCACAATGTGTAGCAGGGAGGATGTATCAGAATTTTTGGACGAGCGTTTCTATTAGCGATGAAACAAATGGGACAAAAAAGCAGAAACAGAAAGGGCTATAGGGCTGATAGGATCTAATCCTGAGATTAACGTTTTCTGTAAGGAGATTACTGAAATCCTTCTTGTACATGCCAGGAGTGTAGTGTAAGCTTCTGTTCGCCCTCGTTAGCAAAATGGAGACGGTAAATCCCGCGTACAGAGACAGGCAGAGTGCTCTGGCACGGGATCCGCCTCTCGCACCCACATTCTCCTTTCTGTACTGGCTGGAAAATTTCACCTTCTCTGCTTTTTTTAAAAGAGAACCTTCAAGGACAGTTTTTTTTTTTGGCTGAATGGGCACAAATTGCCACAGAAACACACCAAAACCTGGTGGAAGGTCTTCCCAGTGGAGTGGAGGCTGTTATGGCATATTTCCCGAAGTACTGGTCTTGTGTTTTGGTAAAACTGCTATACTTGCATGTGCAGGTGAAGGCCAATGCATAGGAGTTTACATGAGTACGGCGCGTACAACCATTCACTGCAGACTATATGCTCTACCTGCAGCTGGAAAACACGATTTTACGCTTGAGCTAATAAACTTTTGCAGACATGGAGCAAAGATAAAAGCCAAGAACAAGTCCCTAATAGATATACACTACATGGCCAAAAGTGTGTAGACAATTGACCATCAATGAATTTGTTGGAAATCTCATTCCAAGATCGTAAGCATTATTATGGATGTTCCACTTTTCCTCGTCTGGAAAAGATTTTGTGGTGTCTGGGGAAATTTGTGCCCGTTCAGCCAAAAGAACATTTGTGAGATCAGGTACTGATGTTGGATGGGAAGACCTAGCTTAGTTTCAGCATTTCAATTCATCCCAAAAGGTGTTCAGTAGGGTTGAGGTCAGGATGGACTCAAGTTCCCCCACATCAAACTCATCAAATCATGTCTTTACAGAGCTGGCTGTGTGCACATGTAGGCAGGTAGTAGTTCCCCACAGTTATTACCTCTTGTATCTCTTGACCTTCCCTCTTAGATTGTAAACTCTAAAGAGCAGGGCCCTCTGATTCCTACTGTATTAAAGTGTATTGTATTTGTACTGTCTACCCTCAAGTTGTAAAGCGTTTCGTAAACTGTTGGCGCTATATAAATCCTGTATAATAACAATAATAGAGGTTAACACTGCCCGGGTGGGGAAGAATATGGTTAATTATGCTCTCAGGTTTGTCCCCACCAATGGAGGATTGTTCGAACAGCACCAGATCCACCCTTCTGGATTCTCCTCTGCTGGACATCAAGATGCCCCCATTGGTATTACAAGCCCTGCATTCCCGTGACCAGCCCAAGGGAATCTCTTGGGAAAGCCTTACATTTGACATGAACGAGAAAATGCCACTGCTCCCGGTGCCATGCATGCCCTGTCCTTGCCCCCCTTCTCCTGATCCAGCGCTGGTGGAAAGAACTGGGCATAAATTCTACGCACACGTGATGCCCTGCACTTTCAGGCTCAGGTCACCCAGCTAGCCCAGCTCCAACCTATCATGGAACATATGGGTGAGCATTTCCTTATGTCCCTGAGCAACTATTACTGAAGCTCGAGGAGGAAAGGCCCAAGCTATAGAAAAGAGCGGTCTGGGAACACCGGAGAAGCAAAATCAGTATAATGAGGTGGAATTTCACCATTTGAACAACTTCTACAACACGGTAGGGCACATCTAAATGGACCACAGGGAAACTGTCAAGCCAGATTGACACTTCCCGGTTGTCCTCAGGATTTGGGATAGTCACCCCGTCACAGGAGAACCCATGTCACTGCCGGACCCTGACTATTATGTCTGAAAGACTGTTAATTGTGTTCCTCTGTTGTGTTGAATGCTCTTTACCTGCTAGTTAAGGCTGCACTATTACTTTTTTTGCCCTGTTGCTTGGTCTGAAGTTACTCAAGGGGTGTAATGCAAGTAACCAGCACATATAGCTCACCGTGTGGGTCACTAAGCACATTGGGGTATGAAGATAACGGTACAAGAGTTAATACAGTGTGAAGATACAGAGGTTTCTCTAGCAGCCTGTCGTAAGCATGTACATGTGACAGGTGGGATAGCCTCCTGCAGCGATGGAGATGTTGTCGATACTCCTTCTGCAGTGATTCATCTCCCATAGCAATGGGAGTAGATCTACACTGCTGATTCCCTCAACTTGTACACAGATATGAAGAGGAAGAGTTAAGTGAGTGCATGCATGGAGTCAACGTTAGGTGCACGACGGGGATCCATACCGTTACTGAGAGTGAGGTAGCGCTGATACTCTGGAAAGGTGGAGAGGGCAAGGGACCTGTTTTTCCCTCCTAATTGCACAAATAACCGCGGTGGTGTATATTCCATCAAGAGAGTTTATTAGAGTTCATTTGTCTGTTCAAGTAAAGGTACCCAGTGTGCAAGGCTTGTGACCCTATCCAAAGTGCCTAGCATAGCCCAGAAGAACCCACCCCAAGGCAGGCCTCTCATGTTACTCTTGCTTGGTGCCCAAGGAGGAGGGAAACTTGGAGGGCATGATGACCACCACATCACTATCACCTACACACAGGGGCACAGGTGTGCTTGAACAGAAAAGTGCTGGGACACCAAACTGTTAACACAAGGTTGGAAAAGCAAAAATATCTAAAATGTCTTTGTATGCTTCAGTGGAAACACCTAAACTCCGTTTGGACCTACACCATATAGTGTAAATGTGATAGTCAGATGTCCATAGTCTTTGACCACGTAGAAATATACAGCATTTGTGAGGTCAAGTACTAATGTTGGATGAGAAGATCTAAATTGCATTTGGCTTTCCAATTAATCCCAAAGTTTCTCGGTAGGGCTGAGATCATGGCTTTGTGAAGGCTACTCAAGTTCCTTCACAACAAACCCATCAAGTCATGTCCTTGTAGAGATGGCTTTGTGCACAGGGGCACAGATATGCTGGTAAAAAAAGACCCTTCCCCAGACTACTACCACAATTGGTCTTGCTCGATTTTATGCTCCTGGTTCTGAAATGGGATATCCAACAAGCTCACATAGGTGCGATGATCAGGTGCCCACAAACGTTTGGCCAAATAGTGCTGAAAACATTACATGGCTAACTCATCAGGCAGCTGAAATACACTTTCTGTTGGACTGACCCTTTCATTCAGGTAGTATTCAGTGTTTTGTCCTATATTTCCTGCAGCGTCGGACACTGTATAGTCCTCCCAGCATGCAATCTTCCTCTCTATTATATCTCTTTACAACAGCTCGACTCTTTTAAATGCGATTCATTCCATTGAATCCTTGCTCAGGAAACTGAGCTCTTTTCTCAAAGCTCTGCGTGGGAATAAAACACATTCTTAGTGTCGGAAAACACTAGCGACTGGAGAGGTTATGCGCTGTGAGGTGCGTCTCGTCTGGCGCCTCCATTATCCATCCCTTTTAGTCTATCTCCACTATTCACTGTGAGGAATCGGGGTGCTCAGGGTCACAGTACAACAGAAGAAGAAGACAAAGCAACGAGAGGCCCAACAAGCTTCGGAATGTCCAGAAAGTTCAATGAATAACGACTTTGGCAATCTCGCAGAGATACCACAGTGTTCAGCCATAACTAACAATACAGCAGCGGCGAGACGGAGAGATGTTTGAGGAAGGAAAACAAATAAAAAGGTGAAATAACAATCTTTATGTCCCTAACCATGCCATATAAAAACCCTGACTGCTTTATCTACGTTTAATGCTACCAAATAAATAGTTTTTATGGTGCCTTGATTTGATTCTTTGACTTTAGTTCTTCGAAAATCTACAAGTGCTTGTGTAGTGGTCACCAGTCAAAAGAATGGTTTGCAGATCATTCCTGGCTGGCAAAATCTGTCAAGTTCATGAAGTGGGACAAAGAACATCTTGGTTGCCTAGCTAAAGACATGCAAGAAGACACTGGAGGGGTAAGAGAGGGGTCAGAAAGATCTTAGAAATGTGGATCATGCCCAAGCAAGCCATGGAGATAGGGACCCAAATTCTGTCCTAGGCTGCAAGAAGCTGAGTATATGTACTAAGCATTGTACAAACAATACCAATCAAGCAGGTCCATTAAAGACTCTTTGGTATAACCATCAGAATAGTCTTTCTCAAATACCCCAGACAAACCCTTGAAATAATTTTCACATCTCGAGGAACCCCTACTAGGATTTTTATCTATAGCAGCCTTTCTCAACCTTTTTACCCCAGAGGAACCATTGAAATAAATTTTTGGTCTCTTCGAATCCCTAGTAAGATCAGTCTACTGAAGGTCATTGGGAGAATGCCCTTTCCTTTCGTGGTAGTAAGTCAAAAGAATGTCCCCCTTACAGGGGTGGCCAGAATGACACCCTTGCATTTATGCTGCTGGCTCTTCCAAGTGGCACCGAACATGGAACTATGCAGACACCATGACATAGGAAGTCAGTTAGCACAACTCAAGGAACCCCTAGCCACCCTTGGAGGAATTGTCAATCTACAGCTTATGGTACAGCTCCAAGTCCCCCCCCCCAAAAAAAAAAATGAAAAGTCAGCAGCTACAAATACTGTAGCTGCCGACTTTTAATATAAGGACACTTACCTGTCCAGGGATCCAGCGATGTCCTCACCCGAGCTGATTCTTCAATCGGCTTCGGGTGCAGGTGCCGGCATTTCAAGTAAGCAAAGGGGATGGTGAATCCTTGCGGCTTCACAGCCTGTTTCCTACTGTGCATGCCCGAGATGCGCTGCACCTTGTGAATGGTCCCGTAGTCTTCTGGGACCTGTGATGTGTCCCAGAAAGACTGCGGGTGAAAGAGGGGGGGACTTCTGGCTTAGATTGCCGCGGCGCATCTGCCTGAAAGTGAGGGAGGGTACCTGTCAAAACCAGGTACCCGCTCCCCCCAAAAAAGTGCTAAATGTGGCAGTGGAAGAGGGGAGGCTGCAAACAAATGTAACTTCCCCTTTTGGGTGAAGTTCCGCTTTAACAAGATCAATAAGTTATAGAAAAAACAATAAATAGAAGAAAGTGGTGCTGGCTCTGGAATTATGAAGGCACCATCAGGTTGAAGAGCAATCTTCCAACCTCCAAGGAACCCCTAGAAAACACAAGACAAAGCCTAGGTCTTCAGAGATCCCCGGTTAAGAATGGCTGCATTAGCTGGTTTAAAATCATCACTGAGGTTCTCTCTGAAGAATGACATAGTCAAGACAAGTAAGGTGTCACAGCCTCTAAGGGACAGAAGAACAATGGGCACCTGTTCCCCTTCCTATGCTTAATTGATAAAATACCAGTCTTTAAGTTGTTGGTTTTTCAGTTCGTGGAACGAATGGGCTTTGTAATTTAATACGCATACTCCGGAGCTGGGAGATAGAGTGTGCTACAGACATGAGGATGGGTAGCTGGCAAGACAGCAGTTGTGAGGTTTGTGAATGAAGAAACCGTGGCTGCAACTTCACTGCACTTGTACTGTAAGCAGCTCCTTAGCTGAAGGTCCATACCACTGATCGCGTTTGCAACGCTTTGCATGCTCAAATGCAAAAAAGAAATAAAAAAAACAAGTGCACATTTTCTATTTATTTTCAAAATGGAGTGTATTTGTGGTGCATCCATTTTGTCCTTTGAAGTTGCCTAGGGTTCAAATTTAGGACATAATATACAGATTCTAAAAGGCAATCTTGACAGTTTTTTCTTTCTTTTTTTTTTTTTTTTTTACAGAAGATGGTCACACGGCGTTGAATCTGCTGATGCAGAAATGTTAATTCTAGTTCCAATTAGCAGTACATAACAGTTGCCGGAATTGGTACATACTGTACAAGGTGACTAGAAAAATATGTTCGTTACCCATCAGTGAGCGACATGTAGATTTTATTAACTCAGATTAACTCCTAGAGAGCAGAGCCACCTTCCTGGTAATAAACATATCCTAACAAGTTTACTAAGACTCGCCAAAAAGTGTGTCTAACAAAATCTTCCAAGCTCTACTCTTGCCAAAACTTATTAAATTCTAGTTTTGACCAAATTGAGAAAGGGTTTGAAAAATCTTTAGGCTTTTTACTGTAAGTTCTGTAACCATAGGGGGGGGGGGGGGGGGGGGGTTCCTCTCTTCCTTTGAGGTCACCAAGAGAGGAAGTGAACAAAATCTCCATAAAAGGGGACTGGTGGGGAAGGATGAGTTTGGCTTTCATCAAGAACTTTGGAAAAATCTTAAAACAAAACCCTCTAGTCCATCAGTGCATCTTGCTGGCTCTGTTTCCGTCAGTGACGACTGGTGATCCAGCGTTGCAGTCTATGCCTACTAACTGGTTTCCCCCTTTCAAATGTCATCATGGCACTAAAGTCTTCTGGGTCCTTAAAGAACCCTGGACAGCCAATAGGAACGGACTTAGTCACCAAGGTAGCGACCCCCAACAAAGAACCCTCCTTCTCAGTGAACAAGACTTATGCCGCGTACACATGAGCGGAATGTCCGACGGAAGCTTTTCATCGTTTATTCCAATCATATGTATGCCTCATTGGACTTTTTTTTTTGAAAATTCTGACGAACCTAGAAATAGAAGATGTTCTAAATATTTTTGACAGAACCAATTCCTATCGGGAAACCAGCTCGTCTGTATGCTGTTCCGACGGACCAAAAACGACGCATGCTCTGGAGCAAGTACGAGACGGAAGCTATTGGCTACTGCACTTCCTTTTTCTAGTCCTGTCGTACGTGTTGTACGTCACCGCATTCTGGACGGTTGGACTTTGGTGTGACCGTGTGTAGGCAAGACCGCTTGAGCGGAATTCCATCAGAGTTCCGTCTGAGAAACCTTCGGAGTTTATTTCGACGGCAAAACCGGTCGTGTGTACAGGGCATTAGGAAGTCGAATACAAAGAAGGACTTGATGGCCGCAACTCCTGTGCAATAACTTTATTTCCGATTGCATATACAGCACATGGTGAAGCGAGCGGTTGCCCCTTCCAGATGTCATCATAGCAATGAAGTCTTCTGGATCCTTAGATGAGCCTGCTACTGGACAGCTAATAGTACGGACTTAGTCACGAAGGTAGTGACATTCAAAGAAGAACCCTGCTCCTTCTCAATGTACAAGACAGAAGACTCAGGAAGCGTTGGGGGCAAGTAAACTTTCCCCACTTCCTCTGAGGAGTTGGGCTTTCAAACAGAACTCTGGGAAAATCCCAACCCAAAAAAAAACCTCTAGTCTGTCTTTGTATCTCGTTGGCTAGGCTTCCTTCCGTAATGACTGGTGATCCATCTCTGCAATCTATGCCCACAAAGCGGTTACCCCTTTCATATGTCATCATGGCACTGAAGTCTTCTGGAGCCTTAAAGGAAAGAAGAAAGAAATGGCTGCACATCCAGAACTTCCGATTGCCTTTTAATTTGCTTCACAAAGATAAGACCAAAGACACCAAACTGTGGTCACGTAGACGCGTTTCACACATACATCTTGTGCTTAATCATTACGTAATGATTAAGCACAAGATGTATGTGTGAAACGCGTCTACGTGACCACAGTTTGGTGTCTTTGGTCTTATCTTTGTGAAGCAAATTAAAAGACAATCGGAAGTTCTGGATGTGCAGCCATTTCTTTCTTCTTTCCAAGTTTCCCACGGAGGCGGGCCGGGGCAAGCACTCTGCAAGATACTTCAATCAGCCTTATCTTTATACACCTGGAGCAGCGGTTCTTTTTTCTTGGATCCTTAGAGGACCCTGCCACTGGACAGCTAATAAGAACAGACTTAGTTACCAAGATAGCGACACCTAAAGGAGAACCCTCCTATTTCTCAATGAGCAAGATAGAAGACTCAGGAGGGTTGGGGGGTAAGGACAAGGGACTTTTTCACCATTACTACTAAGGAGTTAGGCTTTTCAGTCAGAATTTCTGGGAAAAAAAAAACAAAAAAAACTCTAGTCTGTCTGTGTATCTCACTGGCTATGCTTCCCATCAGTGATAACCAGTGATCCATCATTGTAGTCTATGCCCAACGACCGGTTGCCCCTTCCAGATGTCATTACAGCACTGAAATCTTCTGAATCTTTACAGGACCCCACCACTGGACAGCCAATGGCAGTGACAGACACCCGAAGAAGAATAGATAATTCTAGATACAGCAAGAGGTTGCAGGTTCAGATCCAGGTCCTGACAAGCTCTGTGTGAATGAAGCCTGCAGACAATGCTTGAAGGCTTCATTCATAAATACATTGTAACCATACTTATACAATGTATTTTCTTCAAATATTTATCTAAAGATCAAAGGGGTGTTCTTTGCTCTGCATATCATCCGAGCCCCAAAAACCTTACAATAATTAAAAAAAAATGTCTCTTACCTAAAAGCAATCCTACACTTCTGTAGAGATTGTGACAAATGCCTTGGCATGACCACATACGAGACGGAAGTTTCTGGGTAATCATATATTTGATGGAATTGACTTCTACCAGTGACTGGTCCCATGCAGAATGGATGTTACAGACAGGGGCCATTATGTTTATGTCAGAGGTTTGCTGCCACAGCATGCAGGTTAAAACGATCGTTTTTATTTCCTTCCACAGCACCGTGCTGGTGAATGTGAAATGAAGAGAGTGTGGATCTACATTAAGAATTATTTTTTGCTGCCAGTGATAGGAGCGCAGTTCATTGTTCCATGCCAGAATGCCTTGAGATGACATTGTTACCAGCCTAATGGTGTCTGTTGAACCGACTCTAATGTGGTTATTAACACATTGCTGGAAAAGTAACACAATCTCCGAGATTCTCCGCGCGGCGAGAGGACGCTGAGTCAGCGACAACTCCTTATAGCCTCTTCACACATCACCGCGTGTCCCACTGATTCCACACTCCTTATTTCCTGATGTGGAGGATGTGAGGGTTTGATCCCCTGCTGGGTTTTTAATGCTATGACACTTTTTTAATTTGGAAGATATAAGGGATGGATCCCCTGCTGGGTCTTTAATTCTATGACACCCTTTATGTAGAATATGTGAGGGTTTCATCCCCTGATAGGTCTTCAATGCTTTGACACCCTTTAAATGTGGAAGCTCTGAGGGTTTGATCCCCCTGCCAGGTCTTTATGCTGTAATATCTTATATGTAGAAGATGTGAGGGTTTGATCCTCTGATAGGTCTTTATTGCTATTACACCCTTTGTGTAGAAGTTATGAGGGTTTTACCTTCTACTGAGTCTTTACTTATATGACACCCTTTATGTAGCAGATTTGAAAGCCTGGTCCTCCGCTGGCTTTTTAATGCTGACACCCCTTATGCGGAGGGTGTGAGAGTTTGATCCCCTGGTAGGTCTTTAATGCTATGACACCCTATATGAAGAAGATACACTATAGAACTAAAAGTATTGACGCCTGCCTTTATACACGCATAAACTTTAATGGAATCCCAGTCTTAGTCCATAGGGTTCAATATTGAGTTGGCCCACCCTAGAAGGGTGTCATAGAATTAAAGACCCTTTAGGGAAGTGGTTCTCAACTCCTGTCCTCAGGGCCCACTAACAGGCCAAATTTTATGTATGACCTTGGGGAAATGCAGGACTAGAATACTGCAATCACTGAGCAGCAAATGATATCACCTGTGATGTATTTCAGTTATCTTGCAAACCTGGCCTGTTAGTGGGTCCCGAGGACAGGGGTTGAGAACCACTGTATTAGGGGATCAACCTCTCACATCTCTTACCTAAAGGGTGTCAAAGCATTAAAGACCCAACAGGTGATCAAACCCATATACACTATATTACCAAAAGTATTGGGACGCCTGCCTTTCACACGCACATCAACTTTAATGACATCCCAGTCTTAGTCTGTAGGGTTCAATATTGAGTTGGCCCACCCTCTGCAGCTATAACAGCTTCAACTCTTCTGGGAAGGCTGTCCACAAGGTTTAGGAGTGTGTCTATGGGAATGTTTGACCATTCTTCCAGAAGCGCATTTGTGAGGTCAGGCACTGATGTTGGATGAGAAGGCCTGGCTCGCAGTCTTCACTCTAGTTCATCATAAAGGTGTTCTATCGGGTTGAGGTCAGGACTCTGTCCAGGCCAGTCAAGTTCCTCCACCCCAAACTCGCTCATCCATGTCTTTATGGACCTTGCTTTGTGCACTGGTCCAAATCATTTTGGTGGTGGGGGGGGATTATGGTGTGGGGGTTGTTATTCAGGGGTTGGACTTGGCCTCTTAGTTCCAGTGAAGGGAACTCTTAAGGCGTCAGCATACCAAGACATTTTGGACTATTTCATGCTCCCAACTTTGTGGGAACAGTTTAGGGATGGCCCCTTCCTGTTCCAACATGACTACGCACCAGTGCACAAATGACCGTTGACCATTCTTCCAGAAGCGCATTTATGAAGCCAGGCACTGATGTTGGACGAGAAGACCTGGCTCGCAGTCTCCGCTCTCAATCATCCCAAAGGTGTTCTATCGGGTTGAGGTCAGGACTCTGTGCAAGCCAGTCAAGTTCCTCCAACCCAAACTCACTCATCCATGTCTCTAAGGACCTTGCTTTGTGCACTGGTCCAAATCATTTGGTGGAGGGCGGATTATGGTGTGGGGTTGTTATTCAGGGGTTGGGCTTGGCCCCTTAGTTCCAGTGAAGGGAACTCTTAAGGCGTCAGCATACCAAGACATTTTGGACTATTTCATGCTCCCAACTTTGTGGGAACAGTTTGGGGACGGCCCCTTCCTGTTCCAACATGACTGCGCACCAGTGCACAAAACAAGGTCCATAAAAGACATGGATGAGCGAGTTTGGGGTGGAGGAACTTGACTGGCCTGACCTCAACCCAATAGAACACCTTTGGGGTGAATTTGAGCGCAGACTGCAAGCCACGCCTTCTCGCTCAACATCAATGTCTGACATCACAAATGGCACTTCTGGAAAAATGGTCAAACCTTCCCATAGACACACTCCTAAACCTTGTGGACGGCCTTCCCAGAAGAGTTGAAGCTGTTATAGCTGCAAAGGGTGGGCCAACTCAATATTGAACCCTACGGACTATAGTGTATTTGGGTTTGATCACCTGCTGGGTCTTTAATGCTTTGACACCCTTTAGGTAGGAGATGTGAGAGGTTGATTCCCTAATACAGTGGTTCTCAACCCCTGTCCTCAGGACCCACTAAGAGGCCATTAAAGTTCACGTGCGTGTAAAGGCAGGCGTCCCAATACTTTTGGTAATATGGCGTATGTTGAATTCTATCAACTATACTTTCCATTCTTGAGAGTAGGTGCATAACTTGGGACAGGCTGGCTGGGGCCCCAGTGAATTACTTCACCCAGGGAACTATGGTGCTTTAAAGACAACCCTGCACCAACGCATTACAAAAACCCCAATGCACCACATTGTAACAAACACGTGTGTTAACGGATGTGTTGTGGTGTGAATGAGCTCTGAGGTTTGGTTCACACCAGGAGGTGCGTCCAATCACAAGCTTTTTTTTTTTTTTGCGCATTCCTGCACGTCGTGTTTTATGACAGCTCATTCATTACAACGGGATGCTCTATGCCCACGAAACATGCAAACAAGAATATTGCTAATTGTGCCGCACCCAAAACTCATGGAACTGCGGTGCCGTGCATTTTGGTGGGGTGTGAATGCGTGGGGTCTGCCAGAAGCGTGGGGCCTGCCATTAAGAAATAACGGCACCCGCAAGCATCTGCAAAAGGCAATGCAATTGTGCACGCGTCCCTGCCCTGCACCTGGTGTCACATGCCCTTAAGGTCTGTATAAAATGTTTGGTTTTTTTTTTAATCTAATTGGGGCGAGTAGTGTTTTTTTTTTTTTTTTTCCAGTGGAGATGGGCTTTAAGAAAAAAACACATAAAATGAAATTGTCTTGACTTCCACGATTTAATCAGCCGTTGTTCAGCGATCGCGCCTGACATTTACACAACACCAATGACACTTGATCTGTGCTGCCGGTTTTTTAATGAACCGCGCGGCAATCTATAAACTCTTTCACGCCAACGCGAGTAAAAAAAAAAAAAAAAAAAAAAAACAATATGTATTTCCGTCACATGGACTCCCCAGGAAGGAAGAGCGCCGCGTTTAATTAATATCCCTGTAATTACTATCGATTTTTTTTTTTTTCTCCAGGCTGATGACAGTCCTATGATCAATTGAGTTGTACTTTTAACTGGCCATCCCTCAGGGCCAAAGAGACGCAGACGGGTCCTACAATTATCACGGTGAATGTGTTCCTGTGCGCCGCAACCTTTATGAGCCGTTACTCTGAATTATCTTTACTTTGTAATTAAACTCCAGTGATAGATTCAATTTTAAGAGATGATGCCTGCTTTGAAATTGTCCTCCTCTGCCTAATGAATGTCTACACATGGCCACAGGTTATCAACAAGGGTAGGCTTTACTGGGACTGGATGTGATTAGCCTGCAGCAGACGGGTTCTGGGTAATGGGACGAACGTTTCTTCTAACTGGGCTCATCTCGCAAAATTATGTCATGGGGGGGAAGTATGTACAGTAATTGAATTAGAGGATCGAAAAATATGTCCAATATAATTTCAGGGCCTTGCATGTGGCAAGGCACGTTAAAACATGTGCAATAACGCTGCAATGCATGGTAGTGCACCAACTCTATGTATGACGCATTGGGGTGCCATTCATTGGGAGTGGCACCCCAATGCATTGTTGAGTAGGGCCCAACACACACAAATACACTGCACCACAATGCACAGTATATGCTTTGTATATGTATAGAAGGCAATGGCGGCTGGTGCTCTAAATTTTTTTTGGGGGGCGCAAACAAAATGAAAAAATTTTGAAAAAAAAAACATTAATTGCAGCCACTGTGCCTATCAAACGCAGCCACTGTGCCCATCAAACACAGCCACTGTGCCCATCAAACACAGCCACTGTGCCCATCAAATGCAGCCACTGTGCCCATTAAACGCAGCCACTGTGCCATCAAACGCAGCCACTGTGCCAAATGCAGCCACTGTGCCCATTAAACGCAGCCACTGTGCCCATCAAACGCAGCCACTGTGCCCATCAAAAGCAGCCACTGTGCCCATTAAACGCAGCCACTGTGCCATCAAATGCAGCCACTGTGCCAAATGCTGCCACTGTGCCCATCAAACGCTGCCACTGTGCCCATCAAACGCTGCCACTGTGCCATCAAACGCAGCCACTGTGCCAAACGCTGCCACTGTGCCCATCAAACGCTGCCACTGTGCTATCGAATGCAGCCACTGTGCTATCGAATGTAGCCACTGTGCCATCAAATGCTGCCAGTGTGCCCATCATATGCTGCAAGTTTGCCCAACTGCCCATCATATGCTGCCAGTTTGCCCATCAAATGCTGCCAGTGTGCCCAATTGCCCATCAAATGCTGCCAGTGTGCCCAACTGCCCATCATATGCTGCCAGTGTGCCCAACTGCCCATCATATGCTGCCAGTGTGTCCATCAAATGCTGCCAGTGTGCCCATTAAATGCTGCCAGTGTGCCCATTAAGTGCTGCCAGTGTGCCCAATTGCCCATCAAATGCCGCCAGTGTGCCCATCAAATGCTGCCAGTATGCCCATTAAATGCTGCCAGTGTTTCCATCAAATGCTGCCAGTGTTTCCATCAAATGCTGCCAGTGTGCCCAACTGCCCATCATATGCTGCCAGTGTGTCCATCAAATGCTGCCAGTGTGCCCATTAAATGCTGCCAGTGTGCCCATTAAGTGCTGCCAGTGTGCCCAATTGCCCATCAAATGCCGCCAGTGTGCCCATCAAATGCTGCCAGTGTGCCCATTAAATGCTGCCAGTGTGTCCATCAAATGCTGCCAGTGTGCCCATCAAATGCTGCCAGTGTTTCCATCAAATGCTGCCAGTGTGCCCATTAAATGCTGCGAGTGTGCCCCCCGCTGTCTGCCCGACACTTACCCTGTGTCTGTGGGGCAGTGGGTGACGGCGACGAGCGGGGTCCTCCATGCGTCTCCTGCCTCCTGATAGGTGTCCAATTGTGGCGCCTGTCGTTTCAGCCAATCAGGTAACAGACCCGAGCACCTAATTGAGGGAGAGGCGGTTCAGTGTTAGGAAAGCGAATAGTCATTCGCTTTCCTAACACAGCTGAGTAGACTGCGAGCGCCAAGCATGGCGCTCTCAGTTCACCTATTTTGCAGCCTTAGAGCCTTACTTACCAGCTCCGCTCGGGCCGTGCATTCCACAGAGCACTTAAGGGAATTTTTTTTTTTTTTTTTTTTTTTTAAGTGCCTTTTTAAAAAATGTTTTTTTTTTCTTATTTTGGACAGGCCGCCACTGATAGAAGGATTTGAATGAGTTTGTAAAAAAAACTTTATCAAAAAAAGGCAGAATTTGTAGGCATATCATGAGGCGATAAGTTCTAAAAAAATATTCTCTTTATTACAAAATCATTAAAAAACATATGACAAAACAAACAACAACACCCTATAGATTGACAAGGTCAACAGACACCCAATACAACAGTCATGGAGGTTTGGCTCTTTGGAAATGTATATGAAACAGGGTCCGTAGCAAATAAAAAACCCAATGTAAGTACGTAGAAATGGAAAGCGATACTAATAGTGAAATAAGGGTCGCTGCAAGCCCCAATTGGACACAAATTGGAAAGATTTCCCCATGGGGGTTTGAATTGCAGCAAAAAAAATTCCAAAATTAATTGAAAAAGTATAAATTTTATTAAAAAAAAGTTGTCTCATAAAAAGAGCATGAATTGGTATTAAAACATGAGCTCTGTCAATCAGGCTAATACATGCACATCATAATACAGAAAAACATAGCATGAGATAATTATTGTGATCATACTGAAAACTCTCTAGCAGTAGAGGTCTTCTTCTGGGAGAAAGAGCAGAAACTCTAAAGAAAAATGCATTGTAAAAATGAAAAGCATATGAAAAGCAACAATATCAAAAGGCAGTGTCTAATACAACAATGTAATTACGTATTAGACGGTTAGGTCCATGAACTCCTCCATTCTAGCTTGTCAACGCGTTTCACAATTTGATAGCTTGCTCAGGACATACTGGGTAGGTGCTGATGGGCCTTGCAGCCAGGTATAGAGTCAAATCACATATAACACTATAGGAATCAAGATTAATTCTTCCAGCAGATCGACTTTTGAATTTCAGGATGTGTAAAATTTCATATGTGACAGCTGGATTCGAGAGGAGAGGAAAAGATCTCACCTCCAATATAGCCACGATCACTAATAGAAATGGAAATCAGTCAAAATACAGTATTGAAGGAAATAAGGGTCACAAAAATCAGCCACTGAAGCTCAACTATCGGTACCAAGTGTGGTGTACACATCCCTCAAGAGAACAAAGACTATCTCATTCACATAGCTGTGATCATCGCCAGTGTGCAAAAAGTAACGTATCACGTATACCAGATGTCCCTCGTTTGGGGGCTTATTTCTAAAGCCCAACCCAAAGAACCCTAAGTAGGGTAAGAGGTACCTCTTCCAGAAAGATTAACAGTATGGGTGTCCCCGCCAGATCACGTAAATGCAGGTATAGACTGCTTTGCTAAAAGGGTCATGCATGGTTTTTCATCTGTTTGTTGTTCATAGGGTTGCCAACTCATCCCTTTAAACCCGAACACATATGAATTACACAGGTTCTGTGGCTGATTAAGGTGGGAATTAAACTTACACTGTGCCTTATCTGCATTAAATTAGCCTCAGAACCTGTGTAATTCATGTGTGTTCAGGTTTAAAGGGACGAGGTGGCAACCCTAGTTGTGCGCTGGTAGCCCATTCATAATAAATTGGCTGCCTTAACTCAGGACACTTTATCATGCGAAGCGCATGTGCAGTAATTACCGCAGTGGAACGTTTAGGTGTGAATAGGCCTGTAGTGCTGTTAAAAATTACCAGCCTGATCGCTGCTCTTCTTGCCACCCTATTCCCTCATACAGTGCATATGTCCAACAAAGGGCCCGCAGGCTGAATCCAGCCACCTAGGCTATGTCTTGTGGCCTTTGCACCCAGTTTTTCAACTCCGTTTCGCCACCACTGCCTTGCACCCTGGAGAGAAAGAGAGGAGGAAATCCCAGATGCCGCACATCCACGTAGGTCAGGGATAGGTACCCTCGGCCCTCCAGCTGTTTTGACAAGTCCCAAGAGACATTGCAAGACCCTAACAATCACAGGCATGACTCCTAGAGGCAGAGGCATGATGGGATTTGCAGTTTCACCACAGTTGGAGGGCC
This sequence comes from Lithobates clamitans, assembly GCA_037952925.1. Classification (NCBI taxonomy): domain Eukaryota; kingdom Metazoa; phylum Chordata; class Amphibia; order Anura; family Ranidae; genus Lithobates; species Lithobates clamitans. Next base: position 2,324,746 of record JBBGZY010001611.1, read on the forward strand.
GAGGTTGCCCACCCCTGACGTAGGTGTTTAGTAGTGGAATGACAACCTCAGCCTGGACTCCCGCCAGGCCATGCCTCTCATCCGACGCTCCCTGCTCAGCGCTTCCCGCTGTCACTTGTAAACAACAGAAGTCATCTGTGTGTAGCACCCTCTAGTGTGCTACAGAGGATGTACATAGTTGTTAGTGTAGGAAAATTTGACCTAGCTCAGAGCCAGGCCCTAGGTTGAATGGCTGAGTGATTCAGGGAGGCTGGATGACTCAGCATGCAGCATCTCTGGTAACTCCCCCTGTTCTTTGGAACCTTGGAGAAGTTTCCAGAAGTAGAGGGTGGAGTCTAGGAGGAGCTGATGAGGGCCCCAGCCAATCCACAACAAAGTGGGCTTGCAGGGGGTAGGCACATCATAAATATTCATTCCAGCAGGGGTAGTCGGGTGGAAGATGGAGATGGCGTGCTAAGGAAGCTGTTGGAGGCCCTCGCGGGGGGGGGGGGGACCTCATGCTTGGTGCTCGGGTGCTTGAGGGACCCTCTACAATACTTGGAGGAATCCTTCTTAGATGCAGGGGAGCAAGGAGAGGACAGCAGGAGTGAGTCAGCACATCCGGGGGATCTCCTGAGGAGTCAGCTGGGTGGGCTGGTGAGTGAGCAGTCTGGGAGGACTGTGGAGAAAGAGTGTGTCAGTCTGGGAGGACTGTGAAGAATTAGCCAGGAGCCAGGAGGGCTAGTGAAAGGGGCAGCTGCAGCCAGACGGGCTGGCATTGCCTGAAGAGGTGGAGCTGGACTACACAACCAAGGGGCCCAGGGTCCTTGCCTTTGCTTTGATCTTGCTGAGTGTCAGGTCAGATCCATTAAAATGTCCCAGCTAGGAGGGGTTGTCTCTGAAGTTGTTTAAAGTCAAGTGGGCACCCCTTAAAACCTCTACTCTCCCCAAATAAAAGAACAAAACCAAGTAATGGACTGTCTTCTCTGCTTGGAGCTGACTACTATTTTCCCTGCCGCCTGCCATGACTTCTGCCCGGACCAGACTATTCTTATGATTACCAACTAGTGAACATTCTTTTCTTTGTAGCCCTTCTGTTTCAGTAACCTCTTGTTGGAACTATCCAGGAGGCCTGGTGCCAGTTTGCCACAAAGAAAACGGAGAACCAATATGGCTTCCGGCCAGTCTCCACCATTAAGGGCTCTGGTAAACTACCCACCTACACCCAACAGGGATCCAAGACTTACTTGTGCTCTTCCTTCCATAGCTTCATGTTAGTTCTTTTGAACTATGGTATCTTATACTGAGAAGACTGCCTTCTACTCTTGTTGCAACATGTGATTGCAACCAATCCTCTGGTTTTAGTTATTCTTCAGCCTGCCACTTGCCTTGACCTTCTCTCTATGATACGACTCTGCCTGAACACCGCCTCCCTCTAGAGGCTGATGTGCAACTCCTTGGACTTATTACAACAACAAAAGCCTGAAAGAGCAAGCCTGTAAAAATGTGAAAGTCTCATCAAAAATTACTGCAATAATAATTCAAAATATGTGTTCACCGAAAACGCACTATAATTTCCTTTTACAAGGAAAAAGCTTGACTTTTAGCATAATGCAGCTACCTTCATAGAGCATGGGGGAGGCTGATAGAAGCGAGAACAAGATGCACAGAACACTCAAAATTGAAAATTAAAGACCATTTAAAGTGTCTTATGTTATTACTATAACGTAGTCAGGTTGCATACACAGTAATATTGATAAAGCAACAGTGTAGCGCTCAAGTGCTCAAAAAGTATATGCAACTGAACTTGAACAATAGTCCATAGAGTGTAAAAAATATATAAAGTAATCAAAGACCAGAAAAGACCCAGAAGCATCAATTTCAGTAATCCCACAACCATGATGGAAATAGGAGTCTTCAAGTAAGCCAGGTGACACCCTTCACTCTCATGCACTGCTTACTGGAAAAAGTGTGACCCCCTGATAAAGAGTGATCAACATGCGCTCTTTTTACAAAGCCAGTCCAACATCTCAGGCAGGCAGGAGGGTCCCTTCTAGGATGGTGACCAAAACAGCTTCAGCAACCAAGCATTGGCAGTAAGGCTTGCACACCCTTTCGTGAGTGGCACCCAGCCAGATAAAAAAAAAAAAAAAACACTCCAATAGTGTAATACTGTTAAAACTATTGTTACTTTATTGCGCAAAAAGATGCACCCACAGGTTTGTAAAGGATATCAGGCATATATCTGACATGACGAAAAGGCAGCAGACTGGGCTTTCAACAACAAAGACGGCCATTGCGCTGCTGCTCATGCGCGATGGTGTGTGTACATGGCTCCGACCTACGCGTTTCGTCCTCAGGGGCACGCGTGACGTCATCAGGGGGCACAGCAGAGTGAATGGTGTCACCTGGCTTTTTTTGAAGACTCCAATTTCCATTACGGTTGAGGAATCACTGAAATTGATGCTTCGTGTTTTTTTCTGGACTTTGATTACTGTGTATATTTTTTTCCACTCTATGGACTATTGAAACTCAAGTGCAGATATTATTTGAGCATTTGAGTGCTGCACTAGAGTATTGTTTTATCTTGTATTAAATGTTTTGTATCAGGACACATGTCACAGCAGATATGTATTTTTCATCCTAGCGCAATTTTACAACAATTTCGGCATACACAGTAATATTGTCAGCTTCCTTTTTTTTTCCCTCACAGTAGTATTTTCTGCAACAAGGGTTAAATGTGGTAGTAGGACACCAGTAATGGGACAGTGTCAGAGCTGGGCTCAGCCCTTCCTTCTCTGAGCTGGCCGCTCAGCTGTCGGCTAATTGCCAGCTCCTATCTCTCCACAGTTACTGAGCTGTTGATGATATCCTGCTCATCAGTCCTGCCTACTTAAAGTAGTGTTCCACCCAAAAAAAAAAAAAAAAAATGCATGAATGTGCCTAAAAAAAAAAAAATAAAAAAAACATTTGGAAATTTTTTTTTAAACTTACCTCTAAATGCCTGTTGCTAGGGGGGCCCCCGTAGTCTGCCTCTTTCAGTGCCTGGGCTGGTGACATCACTTCCCCTTGGCACAGGAAGGGCTCGGCTCTGCTCCCTCCCTCCTGTCAATCATCTGGGACACATTACAGGTCCCAGATGACTGAGAGGCCAATCACGGCGCGCGCCGCCGCTCGCGCATGCGCAGTGGGTGCCCAGCTGTGAAGCCACAGCCCGGCGCCCACAGTTGCAATGCCAACACCGCCGAACGGAGGGGGGGGGAGCGGGGCTTCGATCCCCCGCATCGCTGGACCGTGGGACAGGTAAGTGTCCGATTATTAAAAGTCAGCAGCTGCAGTATTTGTAGCTGCTGACTTTTAATTTTTAAAAAAAAAATGGGAACTCCTCTTTAAGCCGTCTAGTCCAGAGGTTCTCTGCCTTCGCCTTGGTCACATCACAGAGACTATCTCCTGCGATCCTGTTCAAGACTTGCTCTGCTGACATCCCTTCTGGATACAGATCCTGCTTGCTGTGCCACTACATTGATCCCTGACTTCTGGCTTGGCTGACTATCCGTTCCGGTTACTGAACTTTGGCTATGTTTTGACTATGTTTGTTCTTTTTACTTGGATAACTGCACCCATTCTCCCACTCCTAATGCATACTGCAGAATGAGTGTGCCAGCTTGTGCTCATTCTCTGCCTTCCTTTGCTGCAGCTGGCATGGAGGGTGCACTGCACATGCGTGGCCAATTGCTTGCTTTTTAGCAACTAAAAAATAGTTTCAAATGCACAGGGTTTTTCTGGTTGTGAGCAGATTGAGCACGTTGGAGCATAGTGTGAAGGCAGTAGCTGTCAGAGCAGCCCGGTGGTTGCTAGTCACTGATCTGGAGATTGAGGGGGCACCCCTCCTATGCCGCTGTGGCCTCCCGTCCTGCCCACTCCTTGTCCCGGCCCTGAGGATGCCAAAGAGCTGATCCGCTGCCAGGGCCAGAATAACGTAGAGGCTATTGGAGTTGCAGCTCCAGGCCCCTACCCTAAAGTGGTTCTAAAGCTTCAAGGGTTTTTACCTAAATGCATTCTATGCAAAAAACCTTCTCTGCTGCAGGATCTGCCCAGCCCCCCTTTATCCTTACCTGAGCCTGATCCAAACAAGTGACGTGCACAAGAGCAGTGTCTCTCACCACTGTCTCCCTCCTCATTGGGCAGATTGATAGCAGCGAGAGCCACTGGCCAACTCCAGTGACGAGGGAGCGGAGCCTAAGTCAGGGAGCGAGAAAGCATGAGCACCCCCCATGGGAAGCGGCTTTCTGTGGGGGGGGGGCACTGGACAAAGAGGAGGAGTCTGGAGTGCCGGCAGGGGATCCGAGAAGAGAAGGTTCAGAGCCACTCTGTGCAATTCCTTTGCACAGAGCATGTAAGTATAGGTGAGTATGGAGAGGTTTGTTATTTTAAACAAGAAAAAAAAATTCTTTACAATCACTTTAATATAGGCCCAGACACCCAAAAAATGGCCAATTTTGAATGCAGAAATTATAAGGACCTCCAACATAGTGAACCACAATACTATCGACAAACAACTGTTACTATTACTTTATATTATTACTATTTCTTTATTTTTCTTTTCTTTCTTTGTTCTTTTCTTTTATTCTTCTATATTTCATAGTAGATCTCCTATGCAGATTAACCACTTAAGGACCAGGCCTATTTTTGACACCTGTTGTTTACAAGTTAAAATCAGTTTAAACTTTTTTTTTTTTTTCAGTGTTTCAGAGAATAAAATGGCAGTGTTTGCAATACTTTTTGTCACACCGCATTTGCGCAGCTGTCTTTCAAACGCAATTTTTTGGGGAAAAAATACACTTTTTTGAATTAAAAAATAAGGACACAGTAAAGTTAGCCCAGTTGTTTTCTTTATTGTGAAAGATAATGTTATGCAGAGTAAATTGATACCCAACATGTCACGCTTCAAAATTGCGTCGGCTCGTGGAATGGCGACAAACTTTGGCACTTAAAAATCTCCATAGGCGACGTTTAAAAATTTCTACAGTTTTCTGTTTTGAGTTACAGAGGGGGTCTAGGGCTAGAATATTTGCTCTCGCTCTGACGATTGCGGCAATACCTCACATGTGTGGTTTGAACACCACTTTCATATGTGGGCCCGACTTACGCATGCTTTCGCTTCTGCGCACGAGCTCGGAGGGACGGGGCCTAATTGGTTATTTTATCAGGTAAATGCAAATTACTCATACATGCTTCCACTATAAAAATATGATAAAAGTTACCCATTTACATATATGTTAATGTGATTAAAACTGCATGATATTAGGTACAAAGATATAATATCAATGCAGTAAAAGGAAACACTGGTAGTGGGTTAGATACACACTTTGTAAATCTACCCCCTTTCTGTTCTGTTTGAGGCTTGTAAATTGCAAATTTTCAACAAAGATATAATAAAAAAATAAAAAATAAAAAAAAAGGCCGCGCACGGAAGGCAATGGGCTGATGAGGAGGGATCCCCCCTGACTGTTCCTGCATTCCGCACACACCGCCTGGGCTGAGTGGCAGGATTAAAAACAGGTAGACACGTGCAATTCGTTTCGTCCCCAATTCGTTTTTTTAACCAATTTCAACAAGTTCGTTAATTCTGAAATATCCAAATTAACGAAAACCCGTTTAACAAATTTTTCCGAATAATCGTAAATTAGAATATTTAAAAATTCGTAAATTTGAGAATTCATAAATTTGACAATTCAGAAATTTGAAAATCCAAATATCTGAAATAATAACTAACTAATAATAACTTAACAAATTAATAATAATAAATAACAATAATAATAAAAACTTTTTATTGTTATTACTATTTATTATTACGTTATTACGTTGGTTACGTTCCATTTGTTTAGATGCGTCATTCGTTATTTCGGATAATTCGTAACTTCGGATAAATTCGTATTCGTTACGTTCGCTAACAGCCAAATTGGAAAGGAAATTCCAATACCTATCATTGAATAGTTAGTTATTATCAGTTAGTTATTCTTTCAAATTTTCAGATTTTCTTTCTTATTTTCAGATTTTCGAATTTACAAATTTTCAAATTTACAAATTCACGAATGGCCCGAAAAAAAAACAAATGAAATTAAAACGAACACATTTTTTCGCCAGTGCACATGTCTAATAACAGGCGCAGTGTGCATAGTCCTAAGGCCCCATTCCCACCTGAGTGTGGCGTATTTGCGCATATTTCCGCGTTTCCATGCAGCGTTTTCCTGGGTTTTTGAGCTCTATCGTTTTTTTATTAGCCAATAGGAAAAATGATCATCTGTTTCATGATTTGTTGCTATGTTGTCATCTGCTTCCTGCTCCAAATCTGCCCGATTCGAGCGACAAAAAAGGGTCCAGAACTTGTTTGCGCTTCAGGCGTAGGGCTTCAGGCGACATGGAGTGGAGATGTGAACCATCTCCATAGAGAATAATGGATTTTTTCCCCTCCAGCATTTTGTAGCTTGAGGCTTCAAGCTACAAAACGCTCAGGTGTGAATGGGGCCTCACGGAAGCGCCAGATATTCGGCTTCTGTAGTGTTGTGATGGACCTGCGTGGCTGCCACCCTCCCACCTCAGCACGCACGCCGACGCACAGCACTTACTGAAGCTTGGAAAATCAAATGCCAGACTTCCCTAGCATGCAGCTGTGGCCTTTTCAAAGTTTGGGAGCACGCCAGTACACGCTCCTGGAAACGCAGGAGGGCGGCCAAAAAGAGGAGAGCTGGCATATTATATTGTCATATCCCTGCCACTCCTAGTCAACACAGAACGCAGCAGTCTGGGTATCCAGTGGTTTCATGTTCCCCCCTGACCAGTGCTTCAATCAACAGTATTGATCTATGAGTGCTTTTGGGAATGGGGCAGACCACTGCACTCTGCACTGAGCAGCAATCTGGCTCTCTAGTATGCTGCAACCCTTGTTATATTCAGCTTACAAACTGCAGGTAAAAGCACAGAAGAATCAAGTATTTTAAAGTGGAGCTAAAGTCTAAATAAAAATTTCGAACAAGCAGCCTTACCTGCTGTTAGCGGCAGCAAAGAAAAAAAGGACAAGCCTCACAAAGAAGACCCACCCATCCACATGTGAGGAGCTCTATGAAACCCAACTGCAGGGGACCACAGAGACTTTAACGTGAACTAAGTCAATCTGCTTGGTTCTTTAAATGCCTATTTCTGTAGTCAGCATGTCATTCCCTATACTTCAGTTAACTAATGACAAGAGTAAAGGCCAATAACGAGTCAGGAAGCAAACAAATGGAAAGAATAATTAATTTATGACTTGCTCTTATTATATTTAGATACAAGGTTACCTTGTGTAATACTGCTCATTATGAAAAGTCAAGTTGAGGTCTGCTCTGCATTATGACAGCAGTTCCTCACTGAATGTTATCGGCTCCATTATGCAAATACAGGCGTTATCATTAATATACATGTTTATTCAGATGTCAAGCTGGTTATCAGTGGCTGAGTCCTTGGATAGGCTTGATTGACAGGTGGGCTCATCGGACTCATCCTGTCACCTGCGAGAGGTAATAAACCAAGGGCAGACCAAATTAATGGCATTGTTTTTTTAGGATGGTTGTAGATATATTTTAAAGCCAAAACCCCAGTCATATAGGGGGGAAAAAAAATACATAGAGAGAGAAAGAGAAACTAGTAGAGGCATTTACGGGTCTTGAGCAGGAGTATGTGAATAGGCATTTATTCTCTCCAACGTTTTAATGGATTGCAGTCCATCTTTGTCAAGGCCTTGACAAAGATGGACTGCGATCCATTGAAATGTTGGGCAAATAAACTTCTCCTGTTTGGACAAATACTCCTGGTCAAGAACTATGAGCGACTCTACTGCCTTCTGGGGAAGGTTTGATTGACAACTGGCCTCATCCGGCCACCTGAGAGAGGCAACAACCCAAGGGCAGACTGAATTAATGGCGTTGTTCTAGAAGATAGATGTAGGTATATAGTTTGTAAAGCAAGACCCCAATCTTGGAGAAAAAATAAAAGACAAAGAGAGAGAGAGAAATTGCTAGAGGCACTCATACGTCTTGACCAGGAGTATGTGTCCAAACAATTGGAGTTTATTCTGTCGAACATTTTAAAGGATTGGAATCCATCTTTGTCAAGGCCTTGATAAAGATGGACTGTGATCCACTGAAATGTTGGACAGAAAAAATCTCCTCCTGTTTGAACCCATACTCCTGGTCAAGACCTACGAGTGCCTCTACTGCCTTCTTGGATAAGATTGATTGACAGCTAGGCTCATCCTGCCACCTAAGAGGTAACAACCCAAGGGCAGACCGATTATTTTGCTAGAGGATGGATGTAGGTATATAGTTTGTAAAGCAGGACCCCAGTCTTGTAGAAAAAAAAAAGGAGATAGAGAAATTACTGGAGGCACACACGGATCTTGAGCAGGAGCATTTTTCTCACAGACCACCAATATAAGGAGCATTCTACCCACCGACCACCAATATAAGAAGCATTCTTCCCATTGACCACCAATGTAAGGAACATTCTTCTCACTGACCGCCAATTTAAGGAGCATTCTTCCCACTGATCACCAATGTAAGGAGCATTCTTCCCACTGATCACCAATTTAAGGAGCATTCTTCCCACTGACCACCAATTTAAGGAGCATGCCTCTCACTGCCCACCAATGTAAGCAACATTCCTGTCACTGTCCACCACACGAATGTACTGGGAGCTGTAGCTATAGCAATTATATTGGCAGAGGGTCCTTGGGACCTGAAAATATTTTCAAGGCTTCTTCCATGTTAAAAACGGACGAGAAAGGCTTCTGTAGATACTATCGGCTCTCCAGCATTTATACCAAGGTGACTACATTCACATGAAGAAGAGGTGGTGAAATCACCAATGTATGGAGCATTCTTCCTACAGAACACCAAGGTAAATAGCATTTTACCACTGACCACCAATGTAAAGAGCATTTCTTGCATTCACTGACTATTAAATAGACTCACTGACTACTAAAAGGGGCATTCTTCTCGGTGACCACCAGAGTAATGCGGCCTGTTTTCCACTGACTACCATTTCAAGGAATATTTTTTTCCACAGACCACCAGTGTAAGGGGCATTGTTCCCACAGACCGCCAATGTAAGGAGCATTTCTCCCACCCGCTGACCATCAATATAAGAAGCATTCTTCTCACTGACCATCAATGTAAGGGGCATTCTTCTCACTGACCATCAATGTAAGGGGCATTCTTCTCAATGGCTCTCCAGCATTTATACCAAGGTGACTACATTCACATGAAGAAGAGGTGGTGACCATCAATGTAAGGGACATTCTTCTCACTGACCATCACTGTAAGGGGCCTTCTTCCCACTGACCATCAATGTAAGGGGCATTCTTCTCACTGACCATCAATGTAAGGGGCATTCTTCTCACTGACCATCAATGTAAGGGACATTCTTCTCACTGACCATCAATGTAAGGGGCATTCTTCTCAACGGCTCTCTAGCATTTATACCAAGATGACTACATTTACATGAAGAAGAGGTGGTGAAATCACCAATGTAAGGGGCATTCTTACTACTGAACACCAAAGTAAATAGCATTTTACCACTGACCACCAATGTAAAGACCATTTCTTGCACTCACTGACTATTAATAAACTCACTGACTACTAAAAGGGAGATTCTTCTCGATGACCACCAGAGTACTGCGGCCTGTTTTCCACTGACTACCATTACAAGGAGTATATTTTTCACAGAACACCAGTGTAAGGGGCATTCTTTCCACAGACTGCCAATGTAAGGAGCATTTCTCCCACCCGCTGACCATCAATATAAGAAGCATTCTTCTCACTGACCATCAATGTAAGGGGCATTCTTCTCACTGTCCATCAATGTAAGGGGCATTCTTCTCACTGACCATCAATGTAAGGGGCATTCTTCTCAATGGCTCTCCAGCATTTATACCAAGGTGACTACATTCACATGAAGAAGAGGTGGTGACCATCAATGTAACGGACATTCTTCTCACTGACCATCACTGTAAGGGGCATTCTTCTCACTGATCACCAATGTAAGGGGCATTCTTCTCACTGACCATCACTGTAAGGGGCATTCTTCTCACTGACCATCAATGTAAGGGGCATTCTTCTCACTGACCATCAATGTAAGGGGCATTCTTCTCACTGTCCATCAATGTAAGGGGCATTCTTCTCACTGACCATCAATGTATGGGGCATTCTTCTCAATGGCTCTCCAGCATTTATACCAAGGTGACTACATTCACATGAAGAAGAGGTGGTGACCATCAATGTAACGGACATTCTTCTCACTGACCATCACTGTAAGGGGCATTCTTCTCACTGATCACCAATGTAAGGGGCATTCTTCTCACTGACCATCACTGTAAGGGGCATTCTTCTCACTGACCATCAATGTAAGGGGCATTCTTCTCACTGACCATCAATGTAAGGGGCATTCTTCTCAATGGCTCTCCAGCATTTATACCAAGGTGACTACATTCACATGAAGAAGAGGTGGTGAAATCACCAATGTAAGGGGTATTCTTCCTACTGAACACCAAAGTAAATAGCATTTTTACCAATGACCACCAATGTAAAGACCATTTCTTGCACTCACTGACTATTAATAAACTCACTGACTACTAAAAGGGACATTCTTCTGGATGACCACCAGAGTACTGCGGCCTGTTTTCCACTGACTACCATTACAAGGAGTATTTTTTTCACAGACCACCAGTGTAAGGGGCATTCTTCTCAATGGCTCTCCAGCATTTATACCAAGGTGATTACATTCACATGAAGAAGAGGTGGTGAAATCACCAATGTAAGGGGTATTCTTCCTACTGAACACCAAAGTAAATAGCATTTTTACCAATGACCACCAATGTAAAGACCATTTCTTGCACTCACTGACTATTAATAAACTCACTGACAACTAAAAGGGACATTCTTCTTGATGACCACCAGAGTACTGCGGCCTGTTTTCCACTGACTACCATTACAAGGAGTATTTTTTTCACAGACCACCAGTGTAAGGGGCATTCTTCCCACAGACCGCCAATGTAAGGAGCATTTCTCCCACCCACTGACCATCAATATAGGAAGCATTCTTCTCACTGACCATCAATGTAAGGGGCATTCTTCTCACTGACCATCAATGTAAGGGGCATTCTTCTCACTGACCATCAATGTATGGGTCATTCTTCTCACTGACTATCAATGTATGGGACATTCTTCTCACTGACCAATGACCATCAATGTAAGGAGCATTCTTCTTACTGACCATCAATTTTAAGGAACATTCTTCCCACTGACCATCAATGTAAGGGGCATTCTTCTCAATGACCACCAGAGTAATGGGGCCCGTCTTCCACTGACCAACATTATAAGGAGCATTTTTCTCATTGGGACCATTCTCCCAATAACCAGCAATGTAAAAGGGTCCTTCTGCCACTGGCCACCAATCTAAGGGAGCCTATCTCCACTGAAAATTTATGTAACGGAGCAATTTTAACAATGTCAGGGGGTATGACTCAACTGACCAGCAACCAATGTGGGGGAACACTACAGTTCTCACTGTCGGCATGTCTTCTCTGGCAATGGTTAAGTTTCGGCCATGGGTATCAAATATGCTAGGTATATCACCTTCCCAATTTTTGTTTGTTTATTCTTATATCTCAACTTACTGTTCACAATAATGTCCCTTGAGCTGTAGATACTGTACCTATTAGCAGGGTTCCCTGAGCCTGAATGTTATTTCAAGGGTTCCTCCATGTTAAAAGAGTTGAGGAAGTCTGGTTTAGTGAAAGGACCCCTTTAAATAACCCAGTTAGTTTAACCTATGTTACCTGTTCCCGTACCGCAAGGTAATAAGTAGCTACAAAATATATTTCATGCTGTGTCCGTTCTTCGGTGGTAATAGATTGAATAAATTCTTATTCGGCCCTCTTCCTACAGCCGCCCACCCAGGGCGCTGTCGGTGTCTCCATACAGGCTGGCGCCTCTCCTCTCTCTTTCACTCTCTCTCTCTCTAACTCAAAGCGTCAGGTAGGTCATTTTTTTTTCCGCCCCCTCGCTGAGATTAAATCCGCGTGGCCCCTTTGATGCTCTGAACAATTGCTCGCCATCACTTCGTAATTAAAAGCGTTCTTTGCAACGAGCTTCCAACACACAGCAAGCCCTCTTTACAGCGGGAACAAACTCCATCTGTTTCGAGACTGCGGCAGCGTGTAAGATGGTTTTCGACGCTTCGCACGCCGGGGCTGATGAAGCTATTTATAGAAGCAGGGTGCCGGAGAGCCATTGTGGACGATGCCGAAAAAGCCCGTCTAGGTAGACCGCTGCTTGCCTCGGCTCTTTCAATGAGAGGAAACGGGGGCTTTTTTTTTTTTGTGTGTATCGAACTGGGAACATCAATGTTGCCGTCGTGCCGGGAGAAGTGACTAAGATGCCTGACGTTTCTATGGAGAAGGACAAAGGTCCACTTTTCACAAAATAATGAAGATAATGAGATTTTGAAGCCACTTCTCATAAACAAGAAGCACTTGTTAAAAAATGTCTTTAACTCTTAGAACCCTGAATGTTTTTTATAGACTTCCCTGTGATGGGAAAAATAAGGACTTTTCTAGCGGTATATATTGAAAGCTTAAAGCGGTATTAAACCCACAATCAAAAATGTAATATATTACAGCTTACCTATCATTAGATGTGGTGGCTGCATTAGTTATTCTTTTTTTTTAGGCTTTTCCCCTTCTGTTTTTACCTGGTGATCTGGGCAGTAACACACCGCCTGTATTAGAATGTCTCCACCACTCTGGACAGGGGCGGCCCATCCATTAGGAGCGCCCAAGTGCCGCCCCCTGAATCTATCCATGGCCACCGGGGCCACCCCCTATTCATGCATCTGGCCCCGTTCAGGATGCCGGGCGCATGAATTACAGATTCATTACAGGTTTTTTTTTAATAAGCATCTGATTAGAGCCAGAGGCTCTAATAGGCTTCAAAATAGGGTGGGCCCGGGTCGCAGAGGATGCGTCCGGAGCCCACCCAGGTGTATTGCAACAGCAAATGAACATTCGATGTTGCAACACTGATCCTCCTCCCGGCCAATTGGGAAGCGGGTCTGACACCCGTCACCCGATTGGCTGAAAGGACAGGCAATCCTATTGGAGGCCTAGGAGGAGGGGAGGAGACGCACAGCTGAAGCGAGGAGAAGAAGAGTCGCTGACCGATGCCTGGATGCCCGCTCTCCGCCCCTGCCTGGTCCACGCCGAAGCCTGGATGCCCGATCCCCGCCGATGCCTGAATGCCTGGTCCCCACCGATGCCTGGATGCCCGATCCCTGCCAATGCCTGGATGCCGTTGTTCCTCGGATGCCCGCTGATGCCCAATGCCTGCCGCCCAGATGGGGTAAGTGTCGGTGGACCGACTGGCAGACAGCGGGCATAACTAGTTAGGTTTAGCCTGGAATTCTACATTAACCCCTTGGTGCTGGCCGAACGCAAGTATGCAGCCTCTCAGCGCCTGGTCCTTAGCACAGAGGGTCCACATATTCGCGTTAATTGCCCCCAATACACCTGTGCCGAGAGCGCGTTACCGTCACCCAACCGAAAGCTCCCGATCGCTCCCTGATCTTAAAGCAGGGTTCCACCCAAAAGTGGAACTTCCGCTTGTTCGTCTTCTCCCCTCCTCCGGTGCCACATTTGGCACCTTTCGGGGCAGCGGCGCCGTCTCTGGGAAGTTCGGCCCCCCCTCCTCCTTCCTCCGCCACCGGGCCAAGTGGAAAGCAGAGCGCGCTTCACGCATGCGCAGTAGGCAAGTGGCTGTGAAGCCAACAGGCTTCACTGCCGGGTTCCCTTACTGGCAATGGCGGCGGCTGCACCCTACAGTCGATCTGAAGAGATCCGACATTGTGGGTTCCCTGGACAGGTAAGTGTCCATATATTAAAAGTCAGCAGCTACAGTATTTGTAGCTGCTGACTTTTCATTTTTCTAGGTGTGGGTGGACCTCCGCTTTAAGCCGCACCCCGCCTACCGGTGTCATAAACCTCTTAAAGGGCCGGGAGGAGCCGGCGCTAAGAGGTTCAAGAGGAACTGCGGTCTGCTCACATAATTTGTAATAAAAACATCTTTGCCATTCTGAAGCTTCCCTCCAACCACTTTGTACATTATTTTATATATGCTGTGATTCTGTACTTGCCAAATATGCTGCAGAAATCTCCCTCCACTGAGTCTGGCTGCAGCCATTTTAACTGTGGGCAGCCGAAGCTGCTGTCTGTTCACTTCCTGGATTTACATAGACACACAGAGACACACCTCCAGCTCTGCAGCTCTCATTGGCCCTCTTATGACTCACCCCCCTCCCTTCCTGGCAAATTTTTAGGAGACTGAGAGAGAGATCTGTGTATGATGTCATAAGCCTAGACTAATGACCAGACAAGAAACAGGAAGTGGGCTGTATAAGGGATTTACTGGCAGAAAAAAAAAATGTTTTACTATCCAAAGTTAAAACAACAACAACAAGGGCAGAAGATTTAATCGATGGAAAGATGACAAAATGACTTTAAGGCTTGACATGTTGGGTATCTATTTATTCGTATTCTATATTTCACCATAAAAGAAAAAAAAAGGGTAACATATTGCATTTTTGCCCTAAAATTAACTTTGGTTTCATGATATTTTGATAACCCGTTGTGTTAACATCTCGTGACATAAATAACTGGAACAACCATCATTTTATTGCCCAGGGTCATAATGTTTTGGGGGTTTTAATCTTCAGGCCTCAAATGATTTGAACGTGTGCAAAAAAAAAAAAAAAAAAAATTTCTCCAGCAGTGAAATAGTGAAAGAACGTTGGCCTTTCTCACTGATGGTTTGGCGCTTTTGACGTATGACCACGTTGGGTGCTTTAGCTTTAATCCCACGTCTGGCTATAAATAGGTCCTTTATAATGTGTACATAGTGCATACCATGATCAATACATCCAGTATATAGTGTATATAGTGTACGGATCTGTGACTTTAGGAGGACCTCCGCACCCATCCTAAGAGAGATGATGAGCCGAGATCCTCTTACAAGGAGCACTCCGACTCTCGGTCAGGTTACACGTAGAACACACCGGGTCACATTCCTCCTCACTTACTATATGTGACCTTTCCCATCCCTCTATAGATAGAAAGTGAAGACCAAGCAACCATTGATTAATAGGAATGAGGAGGGGGGGGGGGGGGTGTCATCACTTCCTCACTTGTCATCCAGGGAGGGGACTAATGGATAGATTAGTCTACATTATAGAAATGTATTAGAGAGAAGGGTGGAGGGGTCATATAGATCTAATGTACAGAGCAATAGAAGAAAAAGGAACCTAAGGAGCCAACATAGGAAAAGAAACATATTGAAGACCGCTTCACAATCCTTATTCATTCTAAACTGTTACTGATTGTTATGCCGAGGATGACGTGTAATTATATCATCTAGTACCTGAAACACGACACTGCCAGAGCAGCAGATATAGGCTTTAAACCTATAACTTACACTTCCTATGACACTCTACTGGGGATAAATAGTGGAAGAGACATGTAAACACACATAGATAGATAGATAGATAGATAGATAGATAGATAGATAGATAGATAGATAGATAGATAGATAGATAGATAGATAGATAGATAGATAGATAGATAGATAGATAGATAGATAGATAGATAGATAGATAGATAGATAAAAGTAGGTACACCCCTCACATTTCTGTAAATATTTTATTATATCTTTTCATGTGACAACACTGAAGAAATGACACTTTGCTACAATGTAAAGTAGTGAGTGTACAGCTTGTATAATGGTGTAAATTTGCTGTCCCCTCAAAATAACTCAACACACAGCCATTAATGTCTAAACCGCTGGTAACAAAAGTGAGTACACCCCTAAGTGAAAATGTCCAAATTGGGCCCAAAGTGTCAATATTTGGTGTGGCCACCATTATTTTCCAGCACTGCCTTAACCCTCTTGGGCATGGAGGTCTCCAGAGCTTCACAGGTTGCCACTGGAGTCCTCTTCTACTCCTCTATGACGACATCACGGAGCTGGTGAATGTTAGAGACCTTGCGCTCCTCTATCTTCCATTTGAGGACGCCCCACAGATGCTCAATAGGGTTTAGGTCTGGAGACATGCTTGGCCAGTCCATCACCTTTACCCTCAGCTTCTTTAGCAAGGCAGTGGTCGTCTTGGAGGTGTGTTTGGGGTCGTTATCATGTTGTAATACTGCCCTGTGGCCCAGTCTCTGAAGGGAGGAGATCGTGCTCTGCTTCAGTATGTCACAGTACATGTTGGCATTCATGGTTCCCTCAATGATCTGTAGCTCCCCAGTGCCGGCAGCACTCATGCAGCCTCAGACCATGACACTCCCACCACCTTGCTTGACTGTAAGCAAGACACACTTGTCTTTGTACTCCTCACCTGGTTACCACCACACATGCTTCACACCATCTGAACTAAATACGTTTATCTTGGGCCCATCAGACCACAGGACATGGTTCCAGTAATCCATGTCCTTAGTCTGCTTGTCTTCAGCAATCTGTTTGCGGCCTTTCTTGTGCGTCATCTTTAGAAGAGGTTTCCTTCTGAGATGACAGCCATGCAGACCAACTTGATGCAGTGTGCGGCGTATGGTCTGAGCACTGACAGGCTGACCCCCCACCCCTTCATCCTCTGCAGCAATGCTGGCAGCACTCATACGTCTATTTCCCAAAGACAACCTCTGGATATGATGCTGAGCACACTCACTCAACTTCTTTGGTTGACCATGGCGAGGTCTGTTCTGAATGTAACCTGTCCTGTTAAACCGCTGTATGGTCTTGGCCACCATGCTGCAGCTCAGTTTCAGGGTCTTGGCAATCTACTTATAGCCTAGGCCATCTTTATGTAGAGCAACAATTCTTTTTTTCAGATCCTCAGAGAGTTCTTTGCCATGAGGTGCCATATTGAACCTCCAGTGACCAGTATGAGAGAGTGAGAGCGATAACACCAAATTTAACACACCTGCAGTGGTCACACCTGAGAATGGCTAATTTAGACATTAATGGCTGTGTGTTGAGTTATTTTGAGGGGACAGCAAATTTACACTGTTATACAAGCTGTACACTCACTACTTTACATTGTAGCAAAGTGTCATTTCTTCAGTGGTGTCACATGAAAAGATAGAATAAAACATTTACAAAAATGGGAGGGGTGTACTCACTTTTGTGAGATACTGTATATCCTATACACTATAGCGTACATATCCAGTTATATGCAGGTATATAGCACACCATTCCCAGTGTCTGCGGAATGCCGGCCCCTCATCCCTGATCTATGTGTTTTTATTAGGATGCAGAATCTTTCAGGGACTTTACACAGGCAAATTTACGGCACCCTCGCTTAGAAAGTGAATTGACTGCTGGTATTGGAGGTAATTCGCAGTACACTTGCTGGATAAACCACCACATGGCCGCTGACCAGACAAAAATGAAACACGCAGTGTACCCGGCGTCTACCACCGGAGCAAAAAGAGGGACAATGGGACCGAATAGGAGAATGAACAGTAGACTGCAGCCGATCGGGACAATACATGAAGACAAAGGTTGCAGTCACGCCACCTACATGTGTTTTTTTCTGCAGTTCACAGCTTAGGCAGAATGTACAGACAATATAAAAATCATGACTTGCAGTTGGCGGGTTGCGTCGTGTAAAATGCAGCGTGCTGCAAGCTACAAGTGTCTGTGGCCTCCGCAGGAAAGAATAACAAAGCAATGACTGGAAAAAATGCTTTAGAAGTATTTATAGATTAGGAATGAGCTTAGTGTTCGGTCCGAACGTACATACCCCATACTCAATCACATGGGAGGGGGTTTAAAATTTATGGGCATTTCCAAATTCTAATAAGCCCCCCAGACCCCCACAACCACCAGGGCCAGGGTTGTGGGAAAGAGGCCCTTGAAATCATTAACATGGGGACAAGGATGCCAGGATGGGCCCCGCCTGCAAGACACCCCCCTCTCTGTAAGTTAAGGACAAGTGGCCTGGTATGGTTCAGAAGGGGGCAGCCTCTATTTTTTTGATACCCCTTTGCCTATTTTCATTTGATAGATTCAGCTCTTGTTCATTTCAATGGAGTTCGGCATCCAAACTTCTTCAAAGTTCGCCGAACCCCTGCCGAACCAAACCCAGGGCAGTTCGATTCATCAGTAATTACATTAAATGCATACGGCAAGACAGAGCCATCTAAGTGAGCCCTGAATACAAAGTCCATTTTCTATAGGACCATGTTCGTCCGCTGATCATGGGCCACTTTATGGGTTGACCTTGCCCAGATCCCATCTCTAAATATGTGGGTTTCGCCCATCACACCTAATTTCTCCCTGTAAGATTGTAACTTTGTAGCAAGTAACGGGGACTTATGTTTGTCAGACATTTGTGAACACAGCTAGCAAATTGCATTGGCACCAAAATTTACATCATTGCGTCATCTCTGGTGACCCTGGATAATGCTTGAATGGGAATGGTGCTGTCCTTCTGGAGAGAAACGCAAATTAAGGCATTGTCGGGGGGGAGTACTGCGATCTCTGTGACAGTAATAAATACCCCCTGGGAAAAAATACGGTAAATAAATACCTGGAAGTTTTACATTGACACATAATTCAGCATGCATGCTCTTAACACAAAAATACATCCGATGACAGGTTCACTTTGGGGTTAAGCAATGTCTTAGGAATCCCAGAGATGCAGTGAAAGGGAAACCCTACACCTTTCCCTCCTGATATAGTCCATCTCCCCATCATCAGACGATAGCGATCTGTGTGTGAGGGATCAGAGAGAGAGCTGTCTAGGGGGACGCGCCGAAATTAGACTTTACCATTTTAAGACAAGTGGTTCAGGGAAGGCACGGCTCTGGAGAGAAGAAATATCAACAAGATCCGTGTGAGAGAGGAAAACCTCGAGGGTCAGTTCACCAAAGTATAAACCACACCGCATTATTCACTGTGCGGAATTCCCTTGTTTTTAAAACAAGAAATTCAATTTTAAGTTAATATAGGCTAGGTTTCACACCTACAGGTACAATGGCGTGTTTCAGTGCGATTTCTGTACATTCCTGCACATTGTGTGTAGGGCAGCCCATTCATTTCAATAGGCAGTCCTATGCGTGAGAAACTCAGAAAAGAAGTCCGTGACCCTTTCTCCAAATCCCACCTCCCCAAACTGAACATGACTGGGACAGAGGGCCCGTTCATCTTTGTGGACATGTCATCACATCACCACGTCCACCCTTGAGGCCTTGTCAGCACTGTATGGGATGGGACTCATTGGGTCAGTGAGAGCCCATACATCTTTGTAATGATGTCACCACATCCATCTGTGAGGCGTTGTCGGCACAGTATGTGATGGGACTGATTGAGTCAGTGAGAGGCAATACATCTTTGCAGTGATGTTACTACATCCACCCTTGAGGTTTTGTTGGCACAGTATATGATAGGACTCTTTGAGTTAGTAGGAGTCCATACATCTTTGGGGTGATAGCACTACGTCCACCCTTGAGGCGTTTTCAGCACTGTATGTGATGAGACTAATTGAGTCAGTGAGAGCCCATACATCTTTGCGGTGACCTCACCACGTCCACCCTTGAGGCGTTGTCAGCACTGTATGGGATGGGACTCATTGAGTCAGTGAGAGCCCATACATCTTTGTAATAGCATCACCACGTCCACCCTTGAGGCTTTGTCAGCACTGTATGGGATGGGACTCATTGGGTCAATGAGAGTCCCTACATCTTTGTAATGAAGTCACCACGTCCACCCTTGAGGCGTTGTCAGCACTGTATGTGATGGGACTTATTGAGCCAGTGAAAAGCCATACATCTTTGCAGTGATGTTACATCCACCCTTGAGGTGCTGTCAGCACTGTATGTGATGGGTCAAATTGAGTCAGTGAGAGCCCAAACATCTTTGTAGGTGACTTTACCACGTCCACCCCTGAGACATGGTCGGCACTGTATGTGATGGGACTTATTAAGTCAGTGCAAGCCCATACATCTTTGCGGTGACGTCACAACATCCACCCTTGAGGAGTTGTCAGCACTGTATGTAATGGGACTCAATGAGTTATTGGGAGCCCATATATCTTTATCATCATGTCACCACATCGACCTTTGAGGAGTTGAAGGCATTATATGTAATGGGACTCACTGAGTTAGTGAGAGTCCATACATCTTTGCAGTGACGTCACCACGTCCACCCTTGAGGTGTTGTCAGTGTTGTGTGTGATGGGACTCAATGAGTTAGTGGGAGACCGCATATCTTTATAGTGATGCTACCACATCGACCTCTGAGGAGTTGTCAGCATTGTATGTGGTGGGACTTACTGAGTTAGTGATAGTCTATAAATTTTTGCGGTGACGTCACCACGTCCACCCTTGAGGCATTGTCAGGGTTGTATGTGGTGGGACTCATTGAGTCAGCGAGAGCCCATAAATCTTTGCGGTAACGTCACCACGTCCACCACTGAGGCGTTGTCGGCGTTAAATGTGATGGGACTCAATGAGAGCACATGCATCTTTGTGATGACGTCACCACGTCCACTCTTGAGGCGTTGTTGACCTTGTGTATAATGGGACTCATTGAGCCAGTAAGAGCTCATACATCTTTGCAGTGACTTCATTGTGTCACCGCATCCATCTGCATATGGGACTGCACTAAATGTGTGTTTAGTGTGGGTTCGCCCTTATGTTCAGCTGTAATTAGTTTTCTATAGGGTCATAATTACATAACTTAATTTTTTTCTCTTACTACAAGTGACCTTTTTAAAAAAGAAAAGTCCACATCAGAAAATACAAACAGAATACAGATGATGCGGCAAAGCAAAAGACTCGATAAAGTCAGGAACGGCGTCGGAAAACGACTCCATAAACGTATCTAGAACCATCTTTATAACGGTAACTGGGTCACCGCCAGTCCAGGGCGTAATACTACATTAGAATAAAAGGGTCTGTCAGCCCGATTATTCACTGATTATGTATTCGCTTTTCCATGTGTATGCTACAATATATTACAATATGCGAAGAGCCGGTCTCTGAGGGGTCCTGCGGGATACGATCGGCAGACATTACAACCATTTCTCTTTGTGACATTGGCCCATCCCGGACATGAATGTTTTATGGGCTGCTAAGTCCTCGGAGAATGGCACTTTTGTGATAAATAAGTCATTAGTTAGAGTCGCATGAAATTAAAATGAAGTGGGGAATTTTATTAGGCACCTCAGATAAGTCTACGGTTCAATCCTCCATGTGGATTTGGTATTAAAGAGCCACCAAACTTTATCAGGAGCTTTGCATATCTAAAACAGTATTTAATAAGATTGATCGAGAACTAGGTAACAAGCGAAAGCTGAAATCCAGGCAAACAGCTAAAGACACAGATGGGATACATATACGGAGGGTGTTCTACCTACCAAACCAAAGGATTTGTACTTCTGTCCATCCAGTCTTGAGATTTGGACATTACAGCCAGGTTGGTGACCTGAATTTTTTCTACTGCAGTTACAGCCGCAGAGCTTGGTCACCTCCCCGCCCCTAGCCTGTGGCTGGATAGAGGATTAGCAGCAATAGACTGAAGAGGTCACCTCTGCTTTCTCCTCCTGTCAGCATGTTCCTTGTCAGTATGGCTATAGAAACTGTTTGAAATGGCTAAGCTGGATATTTCAGATGGTGGGGGATGGAGGGTGAAGGTCAAGAAGAAGGGGATGAAAATGGCAGCGCAGTACCCACTACTCAATGTGACCTCTGTGCTTTCTACTGCTTGGTCACCTGGATGGTGTGGGCTCCTGATTGGCTGACTTCTCGGTGCAAGGATATGTCTCTGGGTCACACCAAAAGAGGGAATCTCTAGCTTGCCTCAACCACACCCTTGCTCACCTTACCTGACTCATATGGTATGTGAAATATGCAAATCATGTGAAATACAGGCCATACATTCTAAAAGAGTGGGTGTAGATCGCGCTGGACTGACTCGATCGGTCAGTGTTGTAGATTAGTAGGGTGTAGGCAGATGGAAAGACTTGGTTTCTAGATTTCCTTGTCTAGTTTAGGAAAAAGGTGGTGGTGAACCCTATATGGACTTGGGCTGCTACCTCGGTGTACGGCCTTGAGGTCAACTCCGCGTTTGCTGTAGAAGATAAGAAAGTAAAGGAGCGCCCGGAATTCGATAAAGGTAAGTACATTGGTATTTTATTTCAGCAGTAAAAAAGGCCAACGTGTTTCGGGGTACTAAGGAACTTATTTGGCATTTTTTACTGCCCGAAATAAAATACCAATGTACTTACCTTTATCGAATTCCGGGCGCTCCTTTTCTTTGTTATCTTCTACAACACAGGCCATACATTCGACAGTCTAGAAATAAGCCACATAAAAACCTGATATTGCCAGCCGAGATCCAGCAAGGTATCAAGAATGGTGATAGGCAGTACAATGGCTAAGTGGTTAGCACTTTCAACTAGCAGCACTTGGGTCGTTGGTTCGAATCCCAACTATGGTACTACCTGCCTGGAGTTTGAATGCTCTCCCTGTGTGGGTTTCCTCCCACACTCCAAAGACATGTTGGTAGGTTAATTTGCTCATGTCTAATTTGGCCCTAGTTTGTGTATGTATAAATGTGAGTTAGGGGCCTTAGATTATAAGCTCCTTGAGGGCAGGGGCTAGTGTGAATGTACAATATATATTCGTAAAGTGCTGCATAAATTGACGGAGCTATAGAAGTACCTAAAATAAATAAGTAAAATTAGCTCCTAATGTTGGCCTCTTCTCTCACAATTAGCATTTCATCCACATGTGGTCTTCGTTTCATCCACCTACTTTGCAGGAGAGCAGACGTTAATCAAGCTCACTTTATGGGTTGTTCCCACCTAGAACCCTCTTCTAACCACGTAGGGGCAGCCCATCAAGCAAACTTTAAGGTTTGGTCCCACCCAGATCCCTCATCTAGATATGTGAGGGCTGCTTACTTGTAGACTAGATCCCTGCAATAGTGCCTTTCTGAGTTACTATGCACGTGCAGTGATGTGAATGAGGTTGATGTGATCCCAAGACATGGCCCAGGACACAAGGCCAATCCAAGACAGTTGGCACGTAATGCAAGGGCCAACCTATACACATAGCTCTCAACTGTCCATGATTTAGAACAAAGTCCTTCTGTCCCCCTCATTTTGGTCTGATCTATACAGTTGTATAAAAAAAGCATTTTTTTATCTTTCAAAAAGTGTTTCCCAGTGCTAAACCTTTCATCCAATTTCCAAATTGCTGCATTAGTAAATTTCAAAAGCCAGTAGAAAGGAATAGTAGTGGTAAAAAAAAGCACTTGCGGGTTTGACTTATAATTTTTTCCCCCGTATAATTCTCCTTTAAGTGTCCTATGTCTACATACTTGGTGTCCCTTGTTCCAGGGGCGGACTAACAACTCATGGGGCCCCCGGGCAATAGGAGATTATGGGGCCCCCAGGCAATCAGAGATTATGGAGCCACACAGTATACACACACACAGTATACAATCAAACAGTATACACATACATGTACACACAGTATAAACAGACATGTTTCTGGTGGCTGAGAAGGTACTGGAGAGGTGGGGCAGCTATAATCTTGGGATTTTTAGACCAAAAGGATGTCGGTAAGGGACATTTCAGAGACAGATGTAAAAAAAAACACAGATCTTTACACACTGTCCCTGGTTTTACTGAGGCTGGCAACCCTGATGGGGCCCCCTAGTGGCTCAGGGCCCTCGGGCACTGCCCGAGTGGCTCAATGGTCAGTCCGCCCCGGCTTCGTTCCCATCTCAAAAAGTTGTGAGGTATTTATACAATCCATTTAATTTGGGTCTAACCAGGCAAGGCCTGTTGCAGGTGCATCTGAAGGACATTATGTAATCAGATTTCATCATTTATGGTCAGCACTGGGGGAAGAGTAGGGGTGGTGTTTAGGCATGCAGAGTTCACTCATGTGTTAAGGGGTGGAGCTGTGACCAGGAAAAGTGTAGAGTTTAAAAAAGAGGTCACAGTCACTGACATTCTAGGTTTATATAAACTACAGAGGATGCTGATGTACTCATGGACTGGCCAATACCAGGACAGGTTCATCCAGTGGCCAAGCCAAGGATGTAGAACCTCATTGGCTCACCTGCTCCTAATGCCTACCATAGAATGGGTGTACCACCCTGCCTCCATTCTTTGCTTTCCCCTTCCCTGGCTGTATGTGGTTGGCATGGAGTGTGCACTGCACATACATGGCCAATTATTTGCTTTCTAGCAGCTCTAAGTTAGTTGCTCATGCACCGTATGTTTTTTGTGTCAGCCAATGGGAAGAAGAGTGGACATGAAGCTGCAACACGCTGGTTGGTAGACACTGATTTGGAGCAGGCGTTCAGTCGGGGGGCCGCCCCATTTAGCATTGAGCCCAAGGCGGCTTCCCCTACTGCCCACACCTTGTCCCAGCCCTGGGATTGGCTATACAGAAAACAGACACAGGAGGCTGGGGTCATTCTAACAGGCTTTCTGTTTTTCTTTTCTGAACAGAATTCCACTTTAAATCGATTCAATACAATGCAACACTTTCTCTTAGCAATTCGAAAGAAAAATCTCTTGTAATACTCAGCTTATTAGAGGATTAATAACTCTTCATGAATGTTTGATAATGCCTCATAATGGCCTGTTGGCTAGCAAAGGGTTTATGTTCCTCCACAGGCTTATTAGGACATAAACCAGGCGCTTTCCATGCAAACAATTTTGTCGACAGAAGTGTCCATTCATTTGTGCGCGCTCCATTAAACGTAGAATTTATCGGTTAGCACCCTGGAAGCTGGAAGGCCATTACCTGCGCCGAAACTCGCTGACAACGGGATTCAAACTGACTTAGTAGGCAGTAAACAGATGCCGACTGTCACCTGAACGCGGAGAAAGGAGCGGGCATGTGAGCGATGAAGATATTTCACATTAATCATTTATGTATCCTCGGGCGGCTGAGCGTATAGATATGTGCGGGGACTAAAACGCCGTGTCAAGCGGGAGAAGATTAACGTAGCCACCTTCTGTCCCCTCACTTTCCAGATACGGAAATGTCCTCTGTTCTCTCCTTCTTTTTTCTTTCTTCTCTCTTCTCCATCCTCTCTCTGATTCTTTCGCTCCTTCACCCATACTGATTCCTTCTCTCTTTTCCTAACTCGTTCATTCATTGCTCTCTCGTCATGTCTAATTTTCCCTCTGTATCCCCTTATTTATTTTTTTCTTCTCTTTTCTTTCCTTCTCCTCTCCCTCTCTCTCTCCCTTACCATCTCCTCTTCTCTTACCCCCCCCCCCTCCCTTTCCTTCTCCTATCCCTCTCTGTTGTTCTTTCTTTCCATCTCTCCCTCTCTCATTCTCTTCCCCTTTCCTTCTCCTCTCTATCTCTCCCACATTCTCTCTCATATTCAAATAAGCTTTATTGGCAGGACCAAATATTTTTTAGCATCGCCAAAGCAGTTTAGTTTGTGGGTGTTTAAATGAGGATTGGGGAAAGCTCTAGGGCAGTCTGTGAGGGTAAAGGGTTAATATAAAGGGAATTGGGAGTATTTACAGGATTTTCTTTCTCTCTTCCTTTCCTTCTCCTCTCTCTCTCCCTCCCTTTTCTTCTCCTCTCTTTCTCCTTCTCCTTTCCCTCTATCTCCCTTTCCCTTTCTTCCGTTCCCTCTCCCTCCCTCTTATTCTCCTCTCCATATCTCCCTTTTCTTCTCCTCTCCATCTCTTCCTCTCTCCATTTCCTTCTCCATCTCCCCTTCTCCTCTCCATCTCTCCCTCTCTCCCTTTTATTCTCCTCTCCATCTCTCCCTCTCTCCCTTTCCTTCTCCTCTCCATCTCTCCCTCTCTCCCTTTCCTTCTCCTCTCCATCTCTCCCTTTCCTTCTCCTCTCCATCTCTCCCTCTCTCCCTTTCCTTCTCTCCATCTCCCCTTCTCCTCTCCATCTCTCCCTCTCTCCCTTTCATTCTCCTCTCCATCTCTCCCTCTTCCCTTTCATTCTCCTCTCCATCTCTCCCTCTCTCCCTTTCCTTCTCCTCTCCATCTCTCCCTTTCCTTCTCCTCTCCATCTCTCCCCCTCTCCCTTTCCTTCTCCTCTCCATCTCTCCCTTTCCTTCTCCTCTCCATCTCTCCCTCTCTCCCTTTCCTTCTCCTCTCCATCTCTCCCTCTCTCCCTTTCCTTCTCCTCTCCATCTCTCCCTTTCCTTCTCCTCTCAATCTCTCCCTCTCTCCCTTTCCTTCTCCTCTCCATC